>OZ010695.1:1125657-1313152 GCA_963932265.1 Thymelicus lineola
ACATCAACGACACAGGGAATCCTAGCGTGGGGCTATGAGTGTAAAGCGATTTATTATTATGTGCCTCCATACATGAGCCGTAACAAAACTAAAAATTATGTTTAATATCTTTCTTACTTCTTGTATCTCAATCTCAATACAATATCTTCTGTCTGTCTCCCAATCCTGAAGATAGTTACTATCCAACACCCGTGTTCAAATAGATGTCTAGTCCAAATACAAACTATAAATCCCGTAGACATTAACTGCAACCACTTAATTATATAGATCCGGAGTTCTAGCGGGGATGCATAGTTTGTCATAGACTAGACGTTACCTGCAGATGCTATGCGTTAGAAGTTGTTTATCTTGTACCTAACGTAATAATTGACGACCTGAGTTGGATGATGATTACAATGCCGGATCGCCGCGCCAAGGGTTCTGGGTTCGATTCCCAGCGAGGCAGAAATTTGAATGATGAGTTTGAATTTCTGTTCCTGGTCTGGGTGTGAATGTTCTTGTCTCTGTGTGTTGTCTTAATGGCACCCTTGACACAGGGAATTCTAGTATGGGGCTATGAGTGTGAAGCGTTTATTATTATTATTAATTTAACGATAGAATCTACTTTCTGGAAGTAATAATACCATATTTGTTCGATGGTATAATATTTGTAGAATATTGTCAATTATATACCAAAATACGACCCTTCAACGGAAATAAAAGTATGTCGGCAAATAATGACTGGTTGGGTGGTGGTTCGGGAAATAATAACAACAGTGGGCGTTTACATCACTTTAGTCAGAAACTCATTTTAACACAGGTTTTACACTAGTTATAATTAAATACGCGAGTAGAACTGATTGTCTTCAATTATCCGAGTAACAGCCAACAAATAATAGGGCACGATGGCCCAGTGACCTCCACACTCCCCTATAGTCACCCCATGCCTCGCAAATGCTGTTACTCGGTAATAAAACTACTCGGTAACTACGTAACGTGTGCACTGGGCAACGGTCGATGAACGCGCGTGCGCTGCTTTATATAGGAATCTGTGGTGTGAATCGAGTGACACATCACTCGATCGCTCAAATTGCCCGTTGAACGCTGTTTTTTACAAAACATTGATGGTGGCGCCGTCAAGTATGTACCTAAACCATAACTTAATGTATGTAATATACGCCCGTGTACTAAAAAACATCAACAAAATGATTACGCAAAATATGTTGCCACAGTATCCGTGTTTCAAATTTTCCTTTTTTTATACAATTATTTAATTATCCGATCATAAAAAAAACTGAAAAGTAATCCTAGAATCTAGGATTAGATATTCAAGAGCGACGTAAATCAAAGTTATAATTTGAAAAGTATCCAGTCATCAAAATGTCAATGGCATCAAAGTGTCAAAATCTCTAAGTGTTAAAATTGTCGAAATGGCAAGGAATTAATTTTATCGATGTCTATAATAATAATAATTGTGGGACTCGTAAGTTCTCACACGCAGCAATATTGACAAAAGATGCAAATATTAAGGCTGTTTTTGTTATTGATAATAATAATATTATTATGAATAATAAAATATAACGATTATAATGTTATAATCATATTTCAAGTACGAAATACAGACAATGACAATAAAATTTCGTATTCCGTGAATACAAGAACATGCGTAAATTCGTTTTATTACTTGACCGGGTTTTATAGCAGAACTGAAAACAATACAACATCGACACAAATTATGTAATGTAGGGTTATATAAGTTTACAGTGTATGTATAATTACATACATATAAGTGGGGAATATACAAACGTGGTTCACTCAATAACTTTTAAAAATCTCGATTGCATATACACACGATTACATTATGTATATGGGTATTTTTGTAGATAAAATTAGGTATATTTGATGGCCCTTAAAATATCGCTAGTTGGTCGCTGGATATACTGTATAAATAAGAAATAATTTGTAGTTAAAAAGAATATTAACTATCCCCGTTGCGCTCATAAACTTGTCCATATGCAAAGGTATCGTTTTCTTGTGATATATTTGCAATTTTTTATTCCACGGCGTTATATAACAAGCGCAATTTGTATATGTGTTATACGCACCAGCTTTCGGTTATCGACCTATACTTGAGTAGTTCATTTCCCATACTTAGCGTAATTACAGCAATAATCTTTGGCAGAGTAGGTACAACAACGAGCAATGATTTGCTTTAAATAGCCTACAACAGGGAGATTAATTGGAGCTCTTGTTATGTTGATGAGACCCTAATGTCATAACATGCTCTCATGTGAGCTATCGTCCCATTGTAAGGTTTCCGTTTTATTGTATGATAAATATCTCTGCTCTGCGAAGCGCTCATACCCCGGCGGCTTGCGTCGATCCTAAGTGATCGACAAAGTTAAGCAACAGCGAGCGCGGTCGGTAGTTGGATGGGTAACCGCCAGTGGCAAAAAAAATCCTGAGCGTTTCCGTGCTTCGGAGGGCACGTAAACCGTCGGTCCCGATTGTTATCATAAGATAACAGTCGTTAAGCCATATTGGAGGCCCTCGGACGGTTTGAAAATTTCCGACACTCAGATTGGCCACTAACCCCTCCACCAATTCGTACTGGAGCAGCGTGGTGGACTATTTTCTAGGCCTCCTCAAGAGGAGAGACCCGTGTCCAGTAGTGGGCCATTAATGGGTTGAAACCAAATATCTCAATGAAGATATTTTTGAAAAAGAAATGGAAATAATCAATAATGTACCGTGAAATATAAATAACGATACAAATCTATATGAATTGCATTTATTGTATTAAATACACAATAACCATTTTATAATCTACTAGTATTGTCTACACAGTCTGGATTATAAGCATAATATTAGCCGTCAAACGAAATGACGATCCACCTGTTGGCAAGGGGCCACCGTCGCCCATGGCCACCAGTAACTCCAAAGGCATCACCGATGCGTTGCCGAACAAGAAAGAAATAAAGAACGTTAGTTCTTTATTTTGTTCCGACTGGGGGCTAAAGAGTCATATTTAGCCCCCAGTCGGAACAAAGTACGGAACAAGTCCTTAGGCAACTGACTCAAGGGGTGGTAACCATTCATACAAACTTCAAATAATTCTAATAACACAGGTAATAATATGAATGACTGATATTGTATTCTTGTTCTTGTTTAAAAATCGGCGTTAATGTACTGTTATATTTTAAGTAGATAAAATGAAGCAATAAGTAAAAGAATTGCTTCCGTGCTGCTTAATTAATTTACACTGAAACCACTCCAAAGAATTTTCAGGTGAAATTTTCCAGTAATGAAAATTTAATATCGCGCTATTCAGCCGTTTCACTAATTGAAATTGATTTTGAGCTGGCAAACGAGATCGTTGGATACGATGATGTGATAAATTGATTAGATTATTATACTGTTCATACTATTATTATCGATTTGTCGACTGTGTCACATAGAAAGAAGAACATCGAATGAAGTATGGGCGGTGGTGTAATATTGCATCAAAACCTTTCTGAAAAAAATTACCTTAAACAAAATCAATTAATTAATCACATTAGCACATATTACTATAGATACAGTATACTTATATGTATATTAAAATCCTCGGTTTAAAATACAGATGTAAATGCCTAGAAGACAACGATAAAAATAAAAAAAGATATTTTTCCTGGTTTTGTTTTGAGATGTGATAAAAGTAAAAATTTGTGCAATACCCAGGTATTTTCTTTTCAATGGTAGTACTTTGACTTGCGGAATTTCACGCTTTCCTAAAAACTGTTAAAATTTGATAAAAATTAAACTTCTTACTTATTCATTTAACAAAACAATGTATTAGACACATTTTCGACTTTTCCCATACAAATTTTTTTTCGTAGTAGCAAACGCCTTGCGGGGTATCCACTAGCACGCCATAAGTATGGAATCAAAATTTACTGCATTTCTTTTGTTGTTCCTTCAGACTTGCCGTATCAGGATTTGAACAAAATTACTATACCTACCATCTACTTACCACTCTAACATGCATAATCATATTGGCGATTTCCGCGACTTACCATTGGCTGCGTATATTATAAATACCTTTTAGTTCCTAGCAACAAATTACTTTATTCCTCAATGCAAACTTTCGAAAGAATTGTTGCCAAATAAGAGAACTCAACGCATTAATGTAACAACGAGAAAAGTTCCGAGTTGTTTCTTAACAACATCAATTTGTTTGATGGATTCCCATTGACGTAAGGATTTAGCGTAGTTAGGAGCGCCTGAAGTTATGGCTATATAACATCAACATTTATCAGTATCACTAAAGTTGTCACGAACGCGTTGCTAATCTAGAAATAAGAAAAAGAGAGAGAATAACAGAAAGAGATGAAAAATAATCTAGAAATTTGTTTTCAATAAAGAAAGCGGCTGACGCGCACTATGACACGGCTGTCTGAGGTATAAAATTTACGACCCTGTAACCTAGTTGGTAGCGACCCTGCCTGCGAAGCGAGGGGTCCTTAGTTTGATTCCCGGCCAGGGCAGATATTTATGTGACAGCTAAATATCATTTATTTATTTGTGGATTTTAAAAGAAGGGTGGTAGTTACCACTAGCTAGCTAGCCAGCCGGGTAAAATTCCCTACCACCATACAAATACCATCTGTATTAAACTGTATCATAAAATGTCTAACGATACTTCAACGAGAGGAACAAGACAAGGCTTGAAATTGTAATAACGATTTTTAAAAAGATATATCAAATTTTTATCCGACCTATTCCTCAAAAACTTCAATGCTCGGATCCGAGAGATATTAATAAGTCACAAAAGTTGCAATCCATTTGCCAGATTTCGGTAACTTTCTTCAGAGTAACAAAACAACGGTCCTCAAAGTTATTAAAAACACGAATTGCTTGATTGCCCATTAATTTGTGCTTTGAGGGTTCATATTTTTCTTCCCTTACAGCTTTGCATACAAATAAGGAAATTAGGTATAGGTATGATTATGAGTGTTCTTAGATTGATAAAATTAAGAAAACTATGACTGAATTTTTAAAATGGTTTTAAGTGCGATGCATAGATGCTTTTATAGTTATACTCTTTTAAAATTGTATAAATGGTGGACCAATCCTTAAATAGCCATAATTGTATCCATGTACTCGTAGTTACTAAATACTCTAACCTTTGTTGATTAAATGGAAACGTAATTACAAACTATAAACCCATAACACAAACACAATGCACTTTAATTCAAAACGCATCTAGAGAACTCGAGTAAATTAATTAATCTGAGTGTGCTTCGTGTATGTTCGAAGTTATTTTACTGTGAGTAAATTTACATTAGGTATTGTTTGTATTTAGTAGTGCTTCAAAAGAGCCTCGAAGTTCATTTTCTGTCGATTTTATAAAGCAAATTGTAATCTACTCACGTTAATACCATGGTAACTATTGCTACTCATTATTATCAGGTGTTTATACAAGTTGATAAACAAATTCTATTAATTTGAGCGTCACTTCTTATTGTTTTGTATTATACATAACGTGTATCACTTGATTAACAATCAAGTGATTGGTCATCGACGCTCATGGAAAACATGAACACCAAAATCAACATTGCGTTCGCAATGCGTTGCGGACTGAAAAACGAGCAGCCCACATTATTGCTTGCAGCCCGACACTTCGGCCGAAATACGTTAAAACTAATTCACGTCGATTTAACGAGTTCCTTTTAGATATTAGCATAAGTAAGCCCTTTTATGAAGGAAAAGGTATTTCGAAGTTCTTGCTTGAATCAACTTACTTCACAAAATATTTCACTCTAGAAAAGAAAAGTACAATTGACCATAGCTACTTTTCTTTCTGTTCACCAAACTTCAAAACCGTATCTACGCCAATTAAATTACCAATTTTGTCGACGAACCATCCCTCATCGCCTGAACTTTCGGTGGGTTTTCTATTTTGCAATTTCAATTCGGTTGTAGTTTTCCTCTTGTGACGTATTTTGCCTGAATGAAATTTTGTATCTATTGTATATATTGTATATTGTATTGTATATTTTATACATTTAGGTAGAAGACGATTATATTGAAAGGATTAAATTATGGTAAGCGATGGTTCTTCAAAATATGAAAGACATAACGATTCAATATGCTCCTTATCTTTTGACATTTTAATATTAATATTAAAATTAATTACGTAATTACGTCAATAAATAAATGAGGAGTATCGTTAAAGTCCAGCCTCATTAAGTAGGCTACAAACTGTAGGTACTGCGTTTATTAGTTTTAGTCTAATCTTGCATGGTTCTTTCCTCGTTAGGAGACCTAAGAGCATACTGCACCACGGTAGTTCTTCAATCACTAAAGTCAAACAAAAACAAAAAGGTTGCTAAAAGTAATTGTTACCGTCTGTTCAAATTAAACTCAAAGCACACAAGACATTATAGTACATAACTGTAATCAAAGCCAGAAATGTCAACAGAAGAGTGCACCAAAATAAAAATATTCTCATTTTATGTACAGACGCGCACTAAACCTTATCGTCTTATAATAATTGTTACTGTTCATAAAAAATACGATATACAACACGTGTGTAGAATGGCAGGATCGTGAAAAAATAAGCAAAAACAAACGAAGTTGCAAAGCTTTGTAACGGCAAAGTCATCGTGCGAGCTGATTCAATTTCCATGTTAATCCCTCTGTGATACAGAGCAGCCTTTGCTGTTTATGTTACTGTGTCTTGCACTGTCCTAGGCTTATTTTGGGCACTAACGAGGAGCCCTTCACCAATTTATATTGCAGATTCTTGAAATAAATAATCAATAACAAAAAGCAACCAATTCCTTTGTTGCTTTTTGAATAGGCAGTCAAATTATTTTATTGTCGTTTGCCAGATATCAATTAATACAAATTATTCGATTACTTTGAAGCGCTCATAGACCAGCGGCTTGCGTCAATCTGAAGTGATCGACAAAGCTAAGCAACAGCGGGCGTGGTAGTTGGATGGGTGACCGCTAGTGGCAAAAGATTCTTGAGCGTTTCCGTGCTTTGAAGAACACATAAAGCCGTCGGTCCCAGTTGTCTTAGCTTAAAACTTCCGACTCTCGGGTTGACCACTAACCCCTTCAAATCCGCACTGGAGCAGCGTGGTGGAGTATGCTCTAGGCCTCCTCAAGACAAGAGACCCGTGCCTAACAGTCGGTCATTAATGAGTTGAAGCCATTGGATTACGTTTATTTGATAACAATGTGTGCTATGATAATATCACAACAGGATCGTAGCATTCGAGTTTCGTGTGCACTGATTTGATTTCCATGTCCATTCGGGAACCAATGAAGTTAAAGCTTTGTTGTCGAGTTCTGGGACATCTTTGTCCGTGACTGTACTAACATTTGTCTCAAAGATCATTGTACTCAGCTGTACAGCAGGTTATTTACTATATTATAGTAATTTTAATACGAATCGAAAGGTACTATTCTAAGTAGTTGTTTTACCTACAGTATTTCAACTAAGGTTAAGATGATTCATACAAATAATATAATATCTATTATTTGCATTTTTAATTATAATTTTTTCGTCACTCAATAATCATTAACTGTTTTGTTTAGTCTAAGTCGTGTATGTTTTTTAAATTGCAGATTTCATGAAACATGGCTGGAATTAAGAGTTTAAATTAGAAGCCAGTTTTTGTCATCTCTTTCAACCCCCGGATACTGGGATTTAAGATTGGGATCAGTTCAGGAGGCCGCTAATTCAGCCAATATTGTATAGGTATGTACACATACTCTGTAAATAATTCAGGAAAACCTTCGTCTCTGCAGCATAACGCTAAGACCTTTAATGCTATCCTTTAATCCCTTTAATCTTCCCTTTAATCTTCGATTTGGTAAGGATATAATTATAATTATGAAGTGCTAAAGTAAAATCTTTAAAAAATCCAGGGTAAATATAAGTAAGCAACTTGTATGAAAATGTAAATCATGACAGACGCATGACGCATCTTTCGGCTTATACAGTTTCAACTCTATGATTCAATTAAATAATTGAAATATATATTTCAATTAGTAAATTTTATGGTGCCCCACTAAAAGTACAGTTGGCAAGAATAAAAGAATAAAGGAGTCGTTGGTGAGATTAGAAAAATTTACGCGATCGCAGTTAAGATAAAACAAAACGGTCTAGAAAGAAGTTCGCCCACTTATCTCCTCTTGACAAGGGATTGCAGGAGGCTACTGGATTTATTTGACGTTAACAACTACCCGCGGTTTTGTTCTGGTTTTATTATATTTAACTTTTTGTTCATGGTTCGTTTACTTAAGACCCCTGCCTTAAAGTAATGGTGTAAGAAAAATCGTAGCATTGAACTATTATTACTACCGTATAGAACCGACACTGTGAACCCAATGTTTGCAATGTTCAATCAACTGTTACCAATTGGCTTTGTAGTGCATTCAGTCGATTTTGAAAAGAGAACGGGGACTCGAGTTTGAAATTAGAACCTCCCGGTGTAAATTGCGATGTCAATTGTTTATTACATAATACTTCAATAATAATAAATGTAATAAAACCACTTACCTCATTGACATCGCCGTTCCCAATACACACAACCTACAGAAAACTATATCAGAAAAGATTAGTAAATATACAGAGCATAAAGAAGAAGTCACAAGAATATGGAAGCAGGAGAAAGTGTATATTGTGCCTATAGTACTTTCCACAACCGGAGTTATACCAAAACATCTCTTTCACAGTCTCAAATTAATAGACCTTAAAGAAAACATCTACATAATACTACAAAAAGCCGCAATTCTTAACACGTGCAGAATTGTAAGAAAGTTCTTGCAAATAGACGAGAATGAACACCATCACATAACACCTGGAAATTAAATCAACTCACCTCATACTATATTTTACTTGGCCACGGCCCGTAAATGTAGTTACTCCAGTCTTACGTACTGAGAAAAAGAAAACTACCAAAAATAATAATAATAACTGAAAAGACAGCCATGTTATTTATATCTGTGTACTATATAATGTTTCATAAACATTGCCAGTTAGATGTTATAACAATTATTTTACGTTCCCCATGTTCATTTTAAGGGAGTCCGACGCCTTAATACGCGCTCTCAAATAAAAGTTTAGGTATGGTTTGATAATATTAGACGATTCGCGTATAATCCAAATAATTTCTCGTTCAAGTACAGTTTTATGAATATACTAAAATACTACGAAATATTTTAAATGTCGGATATCCACGGTTTACAATTCACTCAACGTTAAGTTTTTGCGACCCACTCTTTCCTTATCCTGTCTTGTAGCTTTTAGTTTCATGTTTTAGATTCTTGTTCTCGAATTTATTTCTGTCTTCACTCATTCTATTTAGACTTATCTCTTATCTTTTACTGGTCTCTCGGTCTTAAATTATGTACTTGATTCCTGGCATGTTGCTTTTATGTCTTACTGAAAGTTGGGAAATGTTCTGCCATATTTTATTTTCTAAATCAGTGATACATTTTTAGGGCGAAAAAAAAATCGGAAATCTTATAGCATCACTCATGCGTCTGGACAACCGCCCTTCACAGACAATTTACTCCGAAACTACTAGATTAAATGAGTTGAAATTTGGTACTCTTGTGCTATTTTGTAACCCAAAGTCGTGAGTATACAAAAACAAATGAATTTTGAAAAAATAAATAATGAAATCAATATTAAAAAGAATTGTTTTGTAAACCGTATCGTGTGGCATGTCAAAAGAAAGGACTCATTGTACGGATATATCTTTTATGATTCTACAGTGGATAGTTTAAAAACTATTCAGGGAAGAACTAAAATTTAAAACGAAAATTGACCATTCTCCCCTATCTCCGTAACTATCGAGACTAGAATTTTGAAAAAAATACAGAAAATAGTCCTATATTTCAGAAAAACCTATAAGTAGTATATGGTCTTAAAAAAGAGAAATATAAATAAAATAGAAAAATAACTGTAAATCTAGACACGCGGCAGCGTGTCAAGCCAAGTTCAAGCAAAGGAACTGGCTAGCCAGCGCCGAGTGTAATATTACACGAACCACTTTGTGCCACTTTTGACCCTTTTATAACTCAAAACCTCTTTAACGTAAACACATAAAACTAAGTGTGTTTAATTATATCCATATGGACATGTAGAAGACCAAATTTCATGAAGCTAGCTCAAACGGTTACAAATATATGAAGGTCAAAATGTCGTAAATTTTAGCACTGACTGACTGACATATAGTACCTAAATCTAACCTACTTCCAGGTAACCTAGAAGGATGAAATTTGGAATCCAGCTTCGTAATTGTGTGTAAGCGTAGGAAAAAATCAAAAAATTAAAAAAGTCGAAAAATAAGTGGTGTCCCCATTCAAAATTTGTATGATACCGAAGCAGAGCCATCTAGCGGCAGTGAAAAGAAAAGCTTCGGCCCCATATAAATCTTAGCCAACTCGCATTTACATTGTGAGCCCGTTATGTCACGTAAAACTCGCACTAAGGCCTCTGTGCACGCGGGGCTCAATATGACATACTTCAGCGCATGGAGTATTGAGGTAGAACGAGGGTCATCTCATATGAAGGGAAAGTTGAAAAAGTTTCCAGCTGTTTACAAAAAATAGGGGTTCCAATAATGGCCATATCTAAATGGCGTTAGTGTGTGACAAATAGATATACGAAAGAAAGAAAGAAATTATCTATTTTGCTAAGCACTGCAACAAGTTATAAAATTTACACTAAATAAATCATTTACAAAATATTATAAGTTGAGGAGGGTCTTTTCAAAACGGGATATGTGCATGTTAACTTATTTTTCAGAAAATAGAAAAAACTGATTGTAGGAAAACCTTTTAGTGCACAGAAAATAAATGTTACTATATAAGAACTGCTTATTAAAATGCTAAGAATTATACCTTTTTTTAATTTAAATTCCTTCTGGTTTATTGATAATAAGGACATGAAAAATTAAAATATCCCCTTTTGTTAGGACAAAATCGAAATATCCCCTTTTGTTGCATCTTTCATGGAAATATCCCGTTTTGCAAAGTACAGATTATACATTTATCCCCTTTTGAATTTAGGAGTATAGTAAAAAACAGGTTACTTTTATTGTTTTTATTAAATAAAATAATATTGCTTGACAATAATAAAATTAGTCATCATAAATTAAATCCTCACTTCACCTAAGTAACCCATTAATTGGTGAAAGAATGTATGTACAAAATAAAAATGACTAGGGTAACTTGTTTATTTATTTACGATTTCACTTTACGAGGTTTTTTTTGCAATTCTGTCTTTTCTTCCACCACTATTTAGCTCTCTCACTGTTTTATCATTCATTTTAATTGTTAAAATAATGGATTTCCTATTTTAATAATTTTACTTATTGCTGAAACCCGCCCAAATTAGATATTTTTTTCGATTTGACATGACATTACATTGACAACTGACGAAGGGAAAAAATATGAACTCAGAAACCTATAGGCCTCAATCCTCATTCCATGTATTGCGATCCATTTTACAAGGTTACTGATTCCAAAATATGCTTAAAACTATGAAAAAATAAACGCATCGTTGATACGAATATTCTGTGTAAGAAAATATCCCCTTTTGAAGAGATCAACCTGATAAGTAACCGATACCCTTGTAAAATATCCTCTTTTGTTACGAAATCAATAGATTGTGAACTATGGCGATTTTTTTGGAGAAAATATCCCGTTTTGTTCGGAACACGCTTTTTTAAGTCCAATTTTCTAAGTAGCATATCATGTTTTATATTCATTTGAAGTGTAAAATGATGTATTTTAGCATAGGTAAGAAGACCTCATACTCAGTTTAAAAAATTCATATTCTGGACATATCCCGTTTTGAAAAGACCCTCCTCAGTTATAAAATCGACATAACCTGCTGCAGCACTGCTCAACAAAAAAGGTACGCACTCAGCATATGCCGCGGGCTCCCCCCCGGGGGTTGCCCGCCTTGTCGTGGCGGGGGGGCTTAGTAACCGTGGACTGGTCACCCACGGTGAAGCTAAGAGGCAACCAGGGCCGGCCAGTTTGGGCCGCCGGTTGGCCCGAGAAGGGCGCTCCCAGCGGGCTGAACAAGTTCGCTGCGGACGCGCGTGGAGGTGGGACCGCAGAAGAAGAGGAGTGCCGGGATTACGGTGCGCCGTTCTTCCTATCTTCTGCGGCCGTGGAGGGATCGTAGGGCGAGAGGCGTGTTGGTATTACGGTGCGCCACTCCCCCTACCCCCTGCGAGCTGGCGGGGCCGTTCCGCCAAAACGGCACTGGTGGGGCCGCAGAAGAAGAGGTATGTCGGTATTACGGTGCGCCGCTTGCCCTATCCTCTGCGGCCGAGGTGTGGTCGGTGGAAAAACCACAGACCTAATCTTCCACCGGGTACCAGTTATCTGGTTTCCATGGCCTCCTAGTAGCAGACTCGGGGGGAGTCTGCTACAGTACTGGTGGAGGCCGAGGGGGGAGGCGCACCTTACCAACTGGTGCACCCATCGTGGAGGGCTTTCGCGATGGAGCCGCTTGTGGGCGGCTGCCGCTGGCGGGGTTGCGGATGTGTGCGATAGCGTTCCCGTAACCCCGTCACAAGGCGGCGAGAAGGAAGATGGGGGGGTTTTTAGTGGGTATACCGTGGGTCTCATTAGCCTATACGGGAGTCCCACATAACCACTCGAGTACCCCCTGCGCCCGGGTGGTATGCGTAATGCATTTTTCCCCCCGGGGAAAAAAAGGGTAACCACGGCTACTGATTTTCAGTACGACCTTTGTTGTGTATATGAACATGGCTGTTATAAACGGAGTGAAGTTTGCTGAGTTATGCCACCCTAATCAATGGCGCTAGTGTCCGCCAAATAGATATTCGAACATAGCTGTTGTAGACCGCACCGCAGCTCCACCCGTAATTTTACGCGTTTCCACCCATGAAACGTCAATTTAGTCTCTAATATTTGTGAAAACCGTATATTTTTCTTTACAAAAATTAATGATATCCCACCAAAAACATAAATGTAAAAAAGGAGAGCCAAGTTCAATACAAAAATTATGCTTGGCTGTGGGCTTCGCCGCAAAAAGAATGGAGATCTAAATGAGTGCCAAGTTCTATGCAAAATCTAAATATGTATTTATAGGAACAAAATAACATTATGAACAAGTATTAAACTCTATTTCTTTGCTTTATTGGATACCTATAACAATTGCTGTTATTTAAAAAAGTGAGATCTTAAAGTAGGTTAGATTTGACTTGGCCAGTTTTCATTACATCAGTCATAAAAGTCAGTCTGATAAAAACTGGCCAAGTCAAATCTAACCTACTTTAAGATCTCATTTTTTTAAATAACAGCAATTGTTATAGGCATCCAATAAAGCAAAGAAATAGAGTTTAATACTTGTTCATAATGTTATTTTGTTCCTATAAATACATATTTAGATTTTGCATAGAACTTGGCACTCATTTAGATCTCCATTCTTTTTGCGGCGAAGCCCACAGCCAAGCATAATTTTTGTATTGAACTTGGCTCTCCTTTTTTACATTTATGTTTTTGGTGGGATACATAATCAACGTAAGGAACCCTCTCCAAGCGAGTTTAACTTCACACTTGTCAAGTTTATTTATTGTAGACACAATAAAATTGATAACCTAAGATCCCAGATATTTCCTTTTCATTCTTTGGTTACAATTTTATTATTAGTTATAAGCCTCTTTATCTACACTGCGACATTGTTTTTTAAGACACTATTATATACCCAATTTCGAGGAAATAAATGAAATTCATTTGATTTGATTTGTGACCAAAACGCTTACTTAGATCAGGCTTCTCTTGCGTAAAGTATTCCTTTTTTACACGGTGCGAAAATTCGTAATTTTCGCCCCAACACCTAGTCACTAACGGTCACTTTAATCACTCCTTAGTAAAGAATCACCAAAGAAAATTCTGTACTAAGGAGCGATTTAAGTAACAGTTAGTGACACTAAGTTGTGGCATTTGAGTTTCCATTAATGCACGTTATAATGTTACTCAACTATTCACATAAAACAATCCAAACTCATCCTTAAATCACTGAACGAGTAAATGAAAACTAAAAAAAAAAACAAAATATTGGGCTAAAACAGTTATTCTTCAGCTACGTACTAATTTGACGATAGTTTCATAAAAGCAATGTTTTGTTCAATTTTTCACAAATAGTAACGTAGCGTAATAATTTTAACGCACAGTGAGTCGTGTAAAATTAGTCGGTTTCATACTAAAGTCCAAACTTATTTGCGTCGCCATGTGGTATAAACTGGAGAGCATATGGATGGATGGATGGCATAGAATTTTCACGACTCAAAGCTCAAAAATATACGCTCGTTTGGCCTCGCCCTAAGTATTCTGAAGCTTAACGGCCCAATATTTTGAAACTAACTTATAAGTTAGTTATATGGGAAATACTGAATGGGAATTTGTGAGTGTTTTTAAGAACTGGATCATAATGGAACCATTACAAACATTTTCTAAAACTATCTGGTTAGCTATCTCTTATACCTATTTAATTTTACAATTTTTCGCCACTCTTTTCACGTTAGTGGTGATACAGTACTCTTTTGTTCGAGTAAATCTATTTTCATATCAGTCTCGTCCATCCAGATTTGTCTGCTATAAATGCTCTTTGATATCAAAGATTGGGAAGATGAAAGTTCCGTATTGGGATTATGATATAGGAGGTAATACATTTATATCAAGAAAATAACAACAGAGAAAGATGGTCCTACCTGTATTTTAAATGAGACAGTCACTTTGCTTGAGATTACAAAATATAAAACCCATACATTAAAAAATAAATATTTTTTTACTCATTACAAGAATTATGAACAGCAGGTACTTAAATAAGTAACATACATACTATTACAATATTTTATTTCTTACATAATAAATAATAGGTACATATACATATTTGCTAGTCGGGAATAAAACCCAAACCTGCAAAATTTTCAGACTACACTCTTCACCAATCACTTAAGTCTTCCTTAGTAAAATAATTATTTTGTTTCTTGAATACTTACAAGTTTCTATTCGAATATAATCCTACTAGCGCCATCTCGTTCAAATTGTCTGAACTAAAAGCGCGTCGGAGGTTCATGAACTTTTACAAAGTGAGAAATAATTACATGGACTGTTATGTAGTTCTCACCTCTTACGTCGAATTCAAATCGTTGTAGTACAAGATTCTAATGATTATGACTTTAAAAGTGCCGAGCTATTTACTACATGTTAATTTCCTCTTATACCTAGGTAAGTGTTATAATAATATTACGTATTACTTTGGAAAAGCGAGAAATATTTCAAAGTTTTGTACAGTATTGATTCAGTAATCGGTGCAGAGTAGATATCATTATATTAAACGTTTTTACTTTTATTAACATGAGAACTGGCTTGAGAGCCGGTTCTATTTTCCTTTCTTGTTCTTTATTTCTTGACCAAAGACTCAAGCAATCAAATAAAAATTTCGAAATGCTATGCCGGTCACTAATGATTGAGACAAGGGGAGGACTCGATTGTCCTTTAAAAGTTGCGTAGTATATTCTAATTAACGCAAAAACACATGAATTTTGAAAATCGTACTTGAAGAATGTTTTAATTTTTTGAAATATTTTAAACGTAAATCATAAAATATCGAGATATTTCTGCTTAAATTACTATAATATTTTGAAAACTAAGTATATCTAGTTAATCGATATCTAGACAATAATTAAAAGACAATATTAGTAACTGCCGTTTGCCTGTTTAGGTTTTTTAACAATTATGGGTTGTTATAAAGAATCATTGACAAATTCATAACGCTATTGTTTTTCTATAATATTCACAAATTTGCACCTACAGCTTTGGCCGCGGAATTCTGGCTTTTTTAAAGAAATCACAAAAATGAGCCTAAATAATCCCAGGGGAACCTTCAACCGAGATAAAATTTAATCCTGTACATGGTCGTTCCTTGTACCAAGTTTCATCTTAATCCGGATAACGGTAAGCACGTGATGGGAAATCAAACATTAAAACATCTTCACAAACTTTTCGAGAGCTACCATGACATATAGACAGACAAACAGAGTTACAGAGTTACAGACACACGACAAACTTATAACACTGCTCGTTTTTGCTTCGGGGGTTGAAAATAATATTGAGCGTGTACTTGTCACATGAGACTACAGTGTCTCCTGATGTTTAAAGGCAGCATTGCGTTGGAGACAAAGTATTCAGAGATAATGACCATTTACCAGGTCCCCTGCTTCCTACTGAATCATGTATAAGCTCCTTGCCTCAACAATACCTATTTAGTGGACATTTTTTTAACAAAAAAAAAATACCTCCAACTCATACAAAACTAACCGAATCCTTTTTCTACGGCAGTAAATAATATCTTTAAAGACGAGACTCTGAAGTACTTAAGGCCATTGGGGAAATTTATTTCATTCCCGTAGCGAACCGCGTACCGCTTAAGCCTTATCATCGTTCTAATAAGTTTCTCCCACAAAGCGAACAGTAGCCAATACGGTCGGAATTTATTGTCTAAATAAATTCTGCTTCGCCTTCCTGCCTACAGCAGCTGGTTAAATGACTCAGGTTTTAACATGATGAATGATTTAATGAATGGTTTTTGGTGATTAGACGTTTTATTTAAACTTGTATAATATACTATACTAGTTTACACGGCGAACTTCGTATCGCCTAACAATCCATGAATGTAGTGTTACTTTTAACTGTTATAGTTTTGGTGGGATTAACAAATCAGATACCATTAAATTCCCTTTCACTCTCGTTACCGCTATTTACAGGACACCCTGTATATATAATAGATTAGTAAATTATATTATCTATACATAAATAGGCAATCAGAAAACAGTTACACCCCCTTTTCTCCTGTATTTATCAACCGTTGGTTTGTTTTGTTTATTTTTTACCTACTTATTATTATGTTTTTTATTATTATTATATTTTCATTACAATAGCAACGCACTATTTTGTATACTAAGTAAAAGTAAATAAAGTAAGTAGACACTTACCAAATATATGCACTTACACGTAGATAGGTTATAATTGCAGATAATTATACAAAAAAAATATATAATATTTTTATATTTTTTTGTCTAATAATATATTTATATATATAAATATATAGTAAAAAAATATTCTAAACGCAATATATTAATGACTTACAATAGATTTAAGGATAGAGAGACTCTCTTTCGTATCATTGGAATATGATGCTCAAAATTATTACATACGTCTAGCAATAAACCCAATAGTTTATTTGAATTTCTATACAAATTTAGAAACTGTGAAAATATTATGTCTTATTTCCGCAATCATAAAATGAGTTCATAAACTTAATAGCCCATCCTTAACTATAGATACACAATCGAGCGAAAGTAAAGTTTGAGCACTGTAATTGTTTCATTGGCAACTAACTCCGGAACTAACTGCGTGCATTCTAGTAACAGATGAAAAAGCAAAAGTTGCTTGTAAACTACTGCTACTAGAATTTATTAACTCAATTCCAAATCTGATTTGTAGTGGAGTTTGGTTTTGATTTTCCGTTTTATTAAATCATCATCTACTTTAATGGTATGTTTCAAAACTTTAGTTCATTTTGCTTTGTTTTTTATGTTTTTTTTCAGAAATGAGAAGGAAACATACTAGCCTGAAGATAAGTGGTGACGATGGCCCATGTCTCTAACACTAAAAGGAATCATTGATGCTTTGTCATTCAAAGGAAGCGATGGACCCGAATTTTTTCTGGCTACCCGACACGTGAAAGCCAATGTACGTACTATTTTGACTTGTAAAATTGTCTGTAAAATGTTTCTAGCCTAGTGCTATTGGTCTTACTAAGCTCACCACTGTCCGCGAGATATAAAAGTCTATAAGTCTATAAGGGCCATTAGGGCCAACAGAAACTGTCCCTTATAAAACTGGAGGCTTAGAGCCCAGCCGTATATAACAGAACGGACCTATTGCCGTAACTTTATCAAGGCAAGAGTTGGCCATAAGTAGTTGGCTTGAGCTTGAATGGCTGAAAACTCCCAAATAATATACAAAATCCTGATTATTAACTTTTTAATACACCCAATATGCCATTTGAGCTTCGCAATAAAAACTCGGTAACCTTGTTACTAAAACATTGCTCGCTTTCAGTTGCGCACAATGCACAACTTCGTACGCTTCCGGGAGCAGCGTAAAACAGGTGTGAATATTTCACAACCAGAAACTTTGAATTGAAAAACGAATTCCAGCTACTGAACTAATTCGGAACTAGTTAATGAATTTCAATATCGGTCTAATTCGCAAACAAGTTTTGCTTTTTCTCTTCTAATTGGTTGGGCTGGGCAGTTTATTTTCCAGCTAGTTAGTTACCAATGAAACAATTATAACGCTACAACTTTTCTGTTGCTTGTTAAAATGTACCGAGTTTAGAAATATTAAGCATTAAATTGATTTATTATTACGTTGTTGTGAGAGTAGATTTTAATGTACTGTAAAATTATTATTATAGTGATTTGTAATATTTTTTAACCTTTTGCTTGAGTCAGCCTTCAAACGACTTGTCATGTTACAGCTGGTGGCTTGAGAGACAGTTCGTTTTTCCTTTCTTTCTTTCTTTCCTTATTTCTTTATTATTTTGCTTATTTCCACAGTGTTATGTCATATGCCATCTTGCTGTGGGGCAAAGCAGCCAATATAGAACAAATTTTCATTCTCCAAAAAAGGGCTGTTAGGGCTATCTATAAACTTAAGTCTCGGGAATCTTTGCGTGAAAAGTTCAAGGTAATAGGTATACTTACAGTAGCTTCCCAGTATATCTTCAATAATGTAGTTTTTATAAGGAAGAATATAAACGCGTATAAACAAAATTTTGATATTAATAATCGCCAAACAAAAAGAATGTATCAATTAGTTACGCCTTCGTTCCGCCTAAGTAAAGTGCAACGATCTTTCATAGGGCTTGGTGTACATTTCTATAATAAAATCCCAAAAATAATACGTGACTTGCCAATAGAATCTTTCAAAAAACGTGTAAAAACACAATTGTTAGGCAAGGGATATTATAGTGTAAACGAGTATTTAAATGACAAAGACGCATGGAAATGATTAGCTCTGCAACCAGTTCCACTCAGAATAGTAAACTTTTGTATGATAATATCTTTTTTGTAATATTTTTTTTAAAAGATGTGCTGAGGAGTTTCTTTAGGCTTTTCTTCTCCTCCATGACAAAGCACCTTCCGAAAAGCCAAAAAATGACGTGCATAAGTGTATCAATGATACCTATATGAATAAAATATTTTGACTTTTGACTTTTTTTTGACTTTCTTTGCAAATGATCTGAAGATCCACCTGATGGTAAGTGGTCACTGCTGCCAGCAACACAAAAGACAATCACTGATTTGTTTTCGGTCAAAAAGAAAGAAGAACCTGACTTTCAGATCACTCTGGAACACGAGTTGTAAGTTACTTGAATTTTAGATTAATTATCACCTGAAATGGTAAAGTAAATTATCTCTGTGTTCTAATCATTTCATTAATTACTATTCATGACATGGCTCTAAGTATATATTAACACTGTATATTATAAAAATAAATACTTAAAAACAAAAATAAATACTTAAAAAAAAATTAATTCAAACAAATCTATATGAATAGGCCCCTGCGGTACTGTACCTAAGATGCTGGCAGCAATGCTAACACGCTGAGCAAGAAAGCTGCCAGCTCTAAGGTCGCTTGCCTTGTCTTTTAATTTTTTACATAATTCTTTAAAAAGATAGTAAGTCCACAGATCAAGTGTTTCAAAACCGAATGCTTTAAAGATGTAAGCTGATCTTAGATTTATATAAGATATTTTAAAGGTTTATTGGAGTAAAAATTCTTTAGGCGTAACCTGAGAGTAGGTAACTCAGATTATTTTTCGGATGGAAATAATGCTATATAGTCTGTTGACGCCGTTTTTAAAAACAGAAACTTATTATAGATTGTTGTGAGTATGTGTGATACATAATAATATAATACATTTTATAACAAGCTTCTATTGACATGAGCTGACTGAACCATCAATTTTATTTTTCATCCACAAATTGATAAAATTATTCACAATTGACAATATGAGTAAAAATAATTTTCAAAGTGAGAGTAGTAAGAACTAATTTTATTGAAATTATTTATATACTTAATAAAATAAAACAGTTATCAGTTAATTAAAATGGCTGAGTCCCAGGGACACTTTACTCATTCATTCGTTCTAGTAACAGGAATTAACTTTCAATTCGTCTAGACTCATAAAGTCTTAAACGATAGTGAGTTGCGGAGTAAACACTAAAAAAAGCGCTACATAAAACCATGCAAGTAACACAAAACAAGGAGGAAAAATGTACTTTATTACGTATTCAGTTGAAAACAGAATAGCGTTACCATTTGCCCATCTCACTGTTATCTCGATTATGCAATGTATTGCTTACTCTAGTTACGTTATCTGTGCTTACTCTCAAGGATCTAAATCTTGTAAACTTAGATCAATAAAAATATAGATAAATCACCGCCTTGATTTGAGTGTAGCCAAAAAATGCCAAGCCGATTTACGCAGTTTGTGTATTTACACGCAATTACCTACTTAGTTTTAATTTATCTTTGTGTGCGTGATATTGATCTGAGATTGTAATAATAAATATTGCACATAATTAACGATTTCATACCAGTAGTAACTTCAAAACTTAATACTAATATTGATAATATTATCCTCACGCGAAACAGCTTCAAGCATACGAATCTGGTCAGTATCAATTCTGGACGGTCTCTGGATACGCCCAAGACAAATACGCCCAAGAAAAAAATATTATAATAAACTATGATAGGTATATTATATTAAAATTAATTATACGAACCAAATGTCAAAATTACGTAAATTGTGTATCCAACCTGCATTTTATCATAAGAAGTGTTTTATTATGTAACAAAAATCGTGGATACCTGCTTGCATTCAAAATAAAATCTAATCAAATCTAAAATCTTTATTTATATAGGTATCACTGATACACGTAATTTTTTTAATCTACCAGCTTTTCAGAAGGGTACTTTTTATGTTTAGTATCCGCGATAATATAAGTTTAATTATGGTTAACTAATGAATGTATACGTATTATATTAGCTATTCAATAAGTATTGTGATTAATTTTCAGTATATTCATTTTCATTACGAAGAAGTTTTGACGATTCGAGTTAAATATATTCGAGATAAAGATGAGAAAAAAATGTTCCTACGTAACTTTTAATACAAGTAAGGGCATGTTCCCATTTCAGACTCGGTCATTCAAAACAGCTTTAAAAATAAATCGCTATGTGTACGTAGCTTATTTTCAATGAAATGCTAACATGGATTCCACATGAATACGTAATGTTTATAAATAAATTACAATTTAATCGGGGGTTTCATGAATCCGTTACATATTAACCGATATGTATTTAAATAACTTCGATATTAAGTAGTTAAATGTATTTGTAATAGGTTTTTTCTAAAAAAATACAACGAAAAAATTACTAATAAAATTCTGAACCTTTTTTTATTTCATCTGAAGTTCCAGGGGAAGTCTTCACAATATATCTAACGATTTATCGATTTACCCAGCCAACTTTCCTTTATCGTGGTACCACCCGCTGAAGAACGAAGAAGCTATAACATTAGACTTTGACGGCAACTGAACTTGCAGAGTACACCAATGGCAGGGGTGACTAAGTTAATCATACCTCCTAAGTTAAACGTTAATGTTTTGCTTGCAATATCAGAGACCTACCTCTGAAAAATTTCTGAGTTTCTGTGTTTCTGGTAACTTACCTTTTGATCCTAAAAATAAAGGTTCATAAGACTTTTTCCTAAAGTATACATCAAAATCTAGAGGAATATGTCGTGCTTGCGGTACTCCACAAGTCTATAGTTATTGTTCGTGAGGATGTCATCAGAAAGAGAGTGTTCCAGTAAAAAGGCGTATTTCAGTTCACGAAATGATCGAATTTTATTTACGCAATCAGTAGGTAAATTAACGACAATAATTAGTTAAGTCATAGTTAAATTACATGTATTATATGCGCTTAGGTAAGACGCTAAAACGGCAGAAGAGAGCGGGAGCAACTGGCGCATCGCGGTCACCTGCGCACCGCGTGCCAAGGATATGCTTACTCAGCAATAAGGACCCCTACAATTTTAAGTGCGATCAATTAGGTTTTCTCCTGTCTTTACATCGTACAGTAAGTTCTCAGTTGTCCAATATCCTAGTAGCTTAATTCTATTACAAACAGTTATAACAATCCAGCAATATCAACACAAACTAAACAAATAATTTTATTAAAAAAACAATGACATGACATAAAATTTGCCGATTATTTATTCGTGATCGATGCAACTGTGTCAAAATATCGACATAAAGATTAATGTACTCGTATTCCGACATTGTTTAGCGACTGCTATCTAACGACAACAACCAATACAAACGGCTTAACGTGCCCTCCGAAGCACATAATTGCTGAAGAAATTTTGCCACCAGAGGTCACTTTTTCATTACTGACAGTAAAAATAAGATATTTTTATATGACTACACGTAATAATAATCATAGTTTCACTTTTACTTAGTACACAAAGTGGAGTTAAAGTTAATGTTATATTGAATTGCACTCATAACAAAAGGTAAGTGCGAATATCGAGAAAGGTAAGAAATGTCTTCCAATATTGTGTCGCTGAAACTAACAACTCAAAATGAAATAAACTTGATTGAATTGAATTTATTGAAGTATGAAAATATCTGTCTGTTGTGCGCCAGGCACTTAATCTTTGTTCGAACCTCGGCATGGACACAAAACACGCGCAGTGTACCATAAATCATGCTTTATGGTCTAAAAAGTAAACCGATAAAGAAAAGGCGTTTATTTCGTTATTTCAATGCACAGAGAAGGCTAGCTGGTAAAATGAAAATCCTATTTATTTCGTCCAAACACAAAGACAGTCCGTTTTCGACAACGTTTTTCGATTCTCGCCACGAACGTCAGAGAAAATAAATAAAAAGTTAAACCCAGTCAAAGGGAACGACGCAATTACACCTCATTGTCTGCGGTGCTGTTCGATTGTTCAATACGGATGATTAAAATAAAATTGTCCTTTGTATGAACGTTGACGATGAAGGAAAACTAACTTTCCGTCCTAGAAATACAGTTTATTCTGAAATGAAAAAACTAGGCTCGATAGATTGAAACTTTGTAGATGAACGACATTACATACAGGAACGACAGTAAACGTAATTAATGCGATTGATTAAAGTTGTAAGTTGGTATTGGGACAGCGGAAACGTAAAAGAGCCTTTTAAAATTCAGTGGTTAATGAGTAAAGATGTATCGTAATGATTAAAGTGTACTGACGGCGATGTATTGTACATACTACATAATAAAGTATGAAGAAGCAATTGTAACAACAAAAAGAACAAAAACATAACTCTTTACACAGGGGACTACACTGTAAACCAGCAGCCGTGGTTCCTAGCCGTTCCATGGCACAGGCTGAGGGTAGTCCTTTTTCGCCAGGTTACATGGTACCCAACTACCCACTAAATATATGTATCATGTCACACATTTTTTATAACCTTGTACCATGTTATTTTCCATAGCGAAATAAATGTTTCTTTCTTTCTTTCTTTCTTTCTTTATTGTACACCAATATACAGTAATTAATAAATTAAGTTTAGATATAGATAGAATGGTAGGTACAACAGGCGACCTTATCGCTAAAGAAGCGATTTATTCAAGACAACCTTAAGGAAGAGGAAAAATTAATAAAGAGAAAAAGTAGTGGTGTACGAATTCTTAATGAATGAATACAAATATAATACAGAATGTCATAAAAGTTGAAAGAAGGTAATAGAGTGAAGTGGTCTGCAATGTTATGACGAATTATGTTAAAGTATTTATTGATCGAGCGCAATTGTAATGATAAAAACCGAGTCACTCTGACTAGTGGTCATATTTGCAATATACCGATAACTGTGTATCTATCGATACAACATATTACTATCGAAGTTAATGGATAGAATACGTTGATGGTGTTATCGGAAAATTTTAATGGGACGGAAATGAAATTTTCAGCGTATGGGCAGCAGTAAATATTTTGTTGGGAACATTACTCATATTGTAAACAGGATGCGAACACAAGAAACAAATTCATTTAGTGTCCACAACATTTTCAGGAAAATGCATTATTGTGAATAAGTAACAACAAGAGAAATAATAACAGGGGAATGTTTATTTTTGCTTCATTTTTACCTATTGATATTAAGTTGGTAACACATAAATGAACGTGTTATCCTCATACTTCAGAAGCTTTCTTTGCTTTTTACAAATATTCATTCAGTATGTACAGTGTACACAAATATAAATATTTTACGATGTTATGAAACTCGTATCTATGACGAATAGCGTGGATGGGAATGATCAAAGCACACAATGCTATCTTGTCTCATAAGATATTCTGAGGTCAAAACTCAGGGAAAGCAAAACAAATGACGCGAGAAATATTCTCACAACAATGAGCAACCATTTTGAGCGCACGTACAAACAAAATATATCACTCAAACCGACGGAAAAACATTGTCAGCTACGTCTTGACACAAATGTGAGAAACAGTCATTGAAGTATAATGTACTAACGTACTAGAAGAGACATCATTAACAAAATCTGTACCACAGCCATTGGCGTCACGGACACTGTAGTAGTGCGGGTCGTGTCTGGGGCGAGGGGGGTAGGTAAATAAATCATGGAGTTTGTAGATCATGGTAGCCCATAATCATGGTAGCGCTAAAAATTATAGTTTTCTTTTAATTTTTTTTCGATTTATAGAATTGAGATTCCACATTCTTTATGCCCATGACATTGTGCCAAGACTAATGAGCCGACCAGTGAGACTTATAATCTTGAGCATTTCCGTGCTTCGGAGGGCATATAAAGCCATCCGTCCCTGTTGTTATCATAAGATAACAGTCCATTATGAATCCATAATGCAGTCCCCAGACGATTATAAAGTACGACATGATTTACCTATAGGTACGTAAATAAATAAATATAAAAATTATTTATATAAGGCCATAGTGTTAGTAATAATTAAAAATTATTTTTATCCCAATTTTATATGTCAATTTAATCAATTAATTTGCAGGATACCCCTTATTGTTTAGGCTTGCATGACAGTCCATCAAGTAGCATGATCATGCTACATGATGGTCCATTATGTTGCTACATGCATGCCCATTAATGCGTAGGATTGTCTAGGGATCGCATTACGTAAAGCGCGCAATAAAGAAGTTTGTCGACACATTAGTGAACATTCAGATAACATATTTAAAAGTTTAAACATCCCAACATCCAAAGAATGTCGAACGAGATTTAAAGCTCGTTACAATACCAAACTGCATTTACATCAATAATTAAATACCAGTTAACCTGAATGAGTGTTGCAACTTTATTTTATCATTCATTGTTCTTCATCACATTAAAACATTCAACATTAACTATTGATTTTATTAAAAATGTAGAAAGTAATGCGTGTTGTATGTTTATTCCGAAGCTCGTTTAAAGAAACGCGCGAGGAATCCTATAATAGCATACAGCGTCATAATGCATACTTATCGTCATCACTTTCACAACTCGTAGCTGTTTCCTGGCTGGGATCGGGTTTCTTCTCCTCATGTGAGGGGTATAAGCGATAGTCCATCTCGCTAGCCAAGTCTACATTGGCAGATTTCACATATATTTTAGGAAATTATGGATAACTCTTAGGCGTGCAGTTTTCCTCATATTTCACTTCGCCGAAGCAAGATATAATTTATCAAATACTTCTACCAATAACACTGTACTACCACTTACTTTACCACGATGCCATGATGATATTGCTAGTCAAATATTGAAATGTATCGCTAGCTGACTTGTGCATATTTTGAAAGAATATTAGATAATATGGCAAAGGCATCCTCGTAATATATGACCGTAAGTTTTATTTGACTTGAGAACGAGTTATTACATACATAACTTGGTAAGATAAAGCTAACCAACTCGAATGATACAGAGTACAGATACGTTAGGTCAATTAAAAAATATAAGTGTTATTTATGGAGTTTAAATAAATTACTTCCAATAAATTAATTTAACAGCTGTTTAACTTACTTAGTGATTTATGTATTGTATATTCATTTCATTAAAAATTAATATTATAATTATCGTTTCCCTATGGCACTCTTCACTTTGTTATCTGACTTAAACTTAACTGTTTTTTTTAAATTTCAGAACGAGGAAAACAAAGGAAATAAGTGAGTATTGTATAATGACTCTTTCCGAATGCCATTAAAGTGATAAAAGTAGGTTAAATCCAAGAGAAACTGTCACTTAAAAGTACAAAAGTTAGTCTATTCGTATTTTAAAAGCATCTTGATCTGATTTATTTAAGTGAACGTGGCATATCATTGCCAAGATTGAGAGCCTTCTATTTTAAGCATTTTTATAAATAAGAATTAGATACTAGATTGTTGAAGTGTAATTTTGAATATTTGCAATTTTATTATAATACAATTTAATTCAAAAATATAAAAAAATATATATCAAATTACTTGAATTTGGAGAACACTTTTGTCACTAAAACTGGGCTCCATTTACATTGTAAAACACCACGACTTTTTTATGGTAATAGCCGGTAAACGAGCTGACGATCCACCCGATGGTAAGTGGCTATCGTCGCCCATGGACATCAGCAACACCAAAGGCAGTATTGATGGTTACCGGCCGAGAAAGAGGGAAGAAAAATAAATAACGAACTGGCTCTCAAGCCCCCAGCCGGAACATGACGAGTCGTTTGGCGGTTTACTCATGCTCAAGGGCGGTAGCTATCCAGGCAAACCCCATGGAGAAATAATTATCCAACCCATCCGGCGTGGGATTAGAGTCAGTATTCTGAGCCGCCCCAATACGGCTTTTTATTTGAATGATTTTATTTTATTTAAATAAATACATTTCGATTTTCAATAAATTAATTGGAAGGTACAGCAAACTAAATCATTATGTCTTATCCCGCGAGAAAAATCCATTTCCCGTGATTGAATCTCTTTTAATCCAGGTCTATGTGTCAAACATCCAAATTCATTCAGCTTTTTAGCGTCATTAAAAACTGTAATTTTTATAAATTAATGGAATTATCTAACGATAACCGATATAAAACGATATTTATTTACACCGTAAATAGGACACTTTTGCTGTGTAACAGCATGATATATTCTAGTTACGATTCTGTGCTCAAAGCCAACAACGCTGCAGTCCAGGTACGTAATTGTATGACAAACGATATCCCAGCCGGACGATATTTATTACTTCACGCTCATGTATACCGTTTCTATATTATGATACTAGCAGCTATCTTTATTTATATCTATAGTAAAAATATTGTGTGGCTGTGTGAATCATCTGGGTGTATTTTTATTTGGCTACAGACTGAGTTATTTGTATGTTATACGCACGTTACACGAAAAAAAAAATACAAATCACCGTCGGTATTTTGTTTGTATTTTGATAGAATAAAATGTGCCTTTTGTAAAATTGTCGAGAGGTTTCAGATAATTGTACAAGTTTCCTCATGATGTTTTTATTAATATTAATTACTTGTAACTTTTAGAGGTGCACAAAGAGTTTTAATTCATGCAAAGGCTTATTTATAACTATGAAACTTTTTTATTACTATTTTATTTTAAACTTAATAAATTACAGATTATGTTACAAACTTTGAAAGCATGAGGATAAGAAGCATTAACTGGATAATCCACAAACATACAAAAACTCAAAACAATTGATTATAATATTTCAGTGGCATATAAATATTACTTATATGCCTTATATAATATTTATATGCTTTATATATATGTATAACAGTTATTATACTACGGTTATTTCAGTCACAGTTTAATATTTATGTACGACCACAAACTCATCGTAAGTATATACTGTTTAATTTCTGCACTGCGTGTCTGTGAACTCTATTTGGTTCGGGGATTCATATGTTTTGTAGTAGGTCTATGAGGCGATTGCTTTTCTACCTATATAATATCGTAATGAGACATATTGGATAGATTACGTTAAGTTTAAAATGATGTCAAAGGTATAATCTCTCATTAAAAGAATTGATCGTGCCCATCGGTGAGATTATTTGTATTTATTTGTGATGTTATACATTCGTTATTTTGTGAAGATAGCATATCTAAAAGTTAATTTACCTTAGAATGAACCTTAATTAAATTGCTTAAACTAGCCAAAGGTTTTCTTACACATTCTCAATTAAACTTTCACTCTATTTTCATTTACTTCAGTTAAATTTTAATAATTAAAATATGTGACACAATTTTATTCTTCAGCAATGCATATTTTAAAATTGTCCCAGCATTTCATTTTCAGGAGAAAACACCCGATGCGAGTCAAATTTTTAATATTCTCTTCTTCAATATAAAATGCTTCGCGCACTATAATTTATTGCATGTTTCTTGACGTTTAAATTTAAATTATTGCTTCGTGAACACCATACGTATTATTTTGTGGGGAAATTGAATAATAAAATCCAGTCATTAATTTTATAAGTATTGTTTGACAAAACAATGCCGTGCTCTCAAATAGTGGCGTGTTTTATGAGCACGATTTTACATGAAATTAACTAGTTAGCTGCTCGTACGAGAAGTGCAATAAAAGCTAAAATTTTGAAGAGTACTACGTTCCATTTAACTATCGTTGTCTATTTTGTTTAAAAAAAATACCTCATCAATTACATTTTACTTTAGGATTTTACTTGCTGTCTAATCATATCAAATATACTCGTATTGATTTACCAAACTAGAGAGAAATATTTAATATCCAAAGTTATATGTATTTTTAATGTTTCAATCTAAAAATTTGAAATGAATGTCTTCACGGAAAAATCAAGAAGGCTCTTAATTATTTAATGCACTTTACCAGCTCGGATTACATCCCCATTGAATTGCAATCAAGTCCTAATTTACAATTTTATTGAAAAAATGTGAGACTACCTGACTGACACCGTTGGTGTCTGGCAAGTCCATAGCTCCCCTCGGTTCTCCAACCACCGTGTGTCCAAATGACAGTACAATTCGCATAGTATTGCCATCTTCAAAATCCGAATACACCTAAGCCTGGCACGGCTGGGCGTTCCATTTAATGATCTCCGACATAATATATTAAAAAACTGTAACTCATCAATGTGTAACATTGAAGATATTTATGAAAATTTGATATCAGGCGACTCCAAGAGCAATAGATTGCAAATCTGTCATTTTTAAAAATCTTGTCTGTCTGTTTGACACCGCATCACACAAAAACTGATGTAAAAAAAGAAAAAATAAATAACATATTACGTGCTCACACATATCACTGATTCCTATATAGTTAAAAGATTTTAATAACAGGTCTCCTCACGACATTTCTCTTCATTAAAGCAACTGATAAATTAATTTCAAATACGCACATCGTTTTTACAGTTCCGTAGCCAAATAGCAAAAATGTACCCTTATTTAATTTAAATGTATACCGATTTTTGGTTACCGATATCTGTTCGATTATTACAGTCAGCATTTCAGTGGTCAGTGGTTTCCCTTAGGCGCCGGCCACACAGAAAAGACGCAAGACACGGACCCGTCGCAGTCGCGGCGCCCGTTTAATCTACTTTCATACAAAATGTATGCAGCCGTCGCGACGTAAAATATACAGAAAAGACGGGACGCCGACACGACGCTTTCTCGTCGGCGCCCTATTGGAAAACATACAGAAAGGACAGGACGCGGGCTTGCTTAGGCGCCAGCGGGGGAGGACCCGTCGCAGACAGGGCGCCGTTAAAACATATAGAAAAGACAAGGAACGGGCGTGACGGTCGGTGCACACTGGGCTTTTCCCGGCCACAGAGTACTTAATCACTACGTTTTAAGAGACCTGCTCTCCGCGTCCTTTCCGCTCCCCCGCTGGCGCCTACGCAGGCCCGCGTCCTGTCCTTTCTGTATGTTTTGCAATAGGGCGCCGACGAGTCGGCGTTCGTGTCGGCGTCCCGTCTTTTCTGTATGTTTTACGTCGCGACGGCTGCATACATTTTGTATGAAAGTAGATTAAACGGGCGCCGCGACTGCGACGGGTCCGTGTCTTGCGTCTTTTCTGTGTGGCCCGCGCCTTAGAGATTCCGAGGTAGAAGACCACGGCACGTGCTATTTGGTTGCCCGCCAATTCCGGCTATATCTACAATACTGTATTGAGAATAAGCCTCAAATCTTTCATCTGAGCCTCAAATAATAATAATTTTTTTTTCAGTGCGATAATTTTAACGTAATGTACCTTATTATTTTTTTCCAATTTATTAGGCTTTAATTACAACCAGCATTTTGGCCTATTCTAAAAATATATAATAAATAGTTTATTTTGTCGTTTGAGACACCGATTGCCTTAGTTGAAAATGATGATTTTTTGGATTCATCCTTGGCCTGGGTAGACAAATGGTTACTAGTAATACAGATATATCCATATCACCTGTATCAGGTACGTCATACTATTATAATGATATCTGTGACCTGTTCCATTCAAGTAATGGAATATTTTCCGTGATAGTGTACTGAATGTTGTTTTTAAAATAGGGCTTGAGAAGTTTCTTTCACCTTCTTCTCCTTTATTCAAAACATCTTTCGAAAATGGTTGAAGCAATTGTGACTTGTATAGGTGAAGTGGAGGGCTTAGTAGCTAACCCAAGTATGAGACGTTTTCATGCCATTCAATAGTCTCCGACATGGCTTAACGAGTGTTATCTTATTGAAAAAACCGGGATCGACGGCATTACGCGCCCTCCAAAGCACGAAAGCGCTCAAGAAATTTTTGCCACTAGAAATTTTTGTTCACCCAACTAATTACCAACCCACTGTTACTTGATTCCTCCGATTACGTAGTAATAAAATAAGCCACCGAGCTATGAGCGCATGGCAAACACAAGTAAAGGGCAGGAGGACATTACTAAGGAGACTTTAAAACCAATATTTCACCTCACAAAATCTTACAATGTATACTCGTACATGTAAAGACTCATTAACATACAGCGAACATAACGATCAATTTGCACAAACATAGCTTCAATCCAGGTATCTTAGCTTGTACAAACATTGCCTGGGGCACAGAAATAAATCTTCAAGGTAATGCTCGCGTTTAGTCCTAGCCCCAGCAGTTAATGCAATTTACTATGTGTAACATAATTATTGTAGTAGTATCCTACACATTGTGGAACAAGCATCCCTGCTGATACTAACAGCTACTGATGTCGAAACTGCCAGGATGGTTTATATTGCATATTTCCACAGTATTTTGTCTTATGTTATGCCATCTTACTGTGGGAAAAGCAGGCAGATAGAACAAATTTTCATATTACAAAAAACCGTCCAAACGATGTGCCCCTAACTGGTTTCATTTAAAAGGCAATAATACGAAGATGGTTTGAAATAACTATAACAATGCATTAGACACATTTTCGATTTTTGACCATTCCCATACAAAATTAGCGTAGTTGTGAAAAGTTTTCGTATACGAGGATAGAGCCTTTGTCAAACAACTAGAAATAGTCTACGTGGTGCCGAATTTTAAAATTTTATATTTTTATTGTAATGACATAACCAATTAGAAGCAAATAATATTTGTACACGTTGTGCCGAAGACAACGCGATAAAAGTCACCACTTTTTCAGATTCCAATTTTTCATTTACGCCGGGTATCCACTAGTTAGAAACAATGCTATGTCCAAGGAAAACAGCGTGAAGAAACCAATACACATAAAGTTCTATAAAGTGATCCTATAAGTGGGTGATTTGCAATTAGTGAAATATGGACTATGGGCTCCCCTTGTGACAGACCTGAACCCTTGAGAGAATAGTTTTAAGTTTTTTTATGTGATAGTCATAGCAATTGAGCTCGCAACGTCACCATTGCCTGCCATCTATGAACTACCTAAGCCTTGAAAAAAAACTGGAGCAAGTTAGTATAAGAATATCGATTAACGGTTTTTTCGATAGAAGAAGATTCATGTGAGTCAGTTCTGCCAATGTAGTTTTTCATGAGGATGAAATGATCTTTATTTATTCATGTAAACTAAACTAAGTTACAATGTGTATTTATGTCTAGTAAAGCTATTAATCTAATTGTAATCTTGACTATTGGAGATGCGAATGATAAGGGTGTTGACACACTTTGCGTATTGACTACTAAAGCTGAAGCGGACGAGTTTGATCGCGACATCCAATACAATTAACTGATGGTTGGGCCATTAAAATGGAGGTTTTAATAACACATACTATGTTAAATATAATAGATTTTTATATTGTAAGATATATGGATGCTCGTCTAATAATTGGTCAGATATTTTCAATAAAAGTTAGTTTTGAAGCAACTGTAACCACAATTATTTTTATTAAAAACACTTTTTTACTCACATTAAAATTAAAGGTGGAAAGGTAGAAGAGTATGGGTGAATAATTCATGCAGAGCTGCTGGCCGGCAGCGGCGTCATGGTGGTAGCTGATCGGTAGGGGCTCCATAGGGGTGCCGCTCGATAGGTTTGCCGCTCGATAGGGCCGCTGCTCGATAGCATGATTATAGTGGTTTTATTCACTAAGTTGAAGGTGGTTTATTTGAAATCTCAAAGTGTGTTGCGTTGATGCGGCTAGGCACGCCTTATCATTTTTTTCTCACGATTGTTTTAGCCTTGAATACGAGTGGGGCGCGCGTGGGTGGCGATAAATCAGTGGAATATTGTTATCACTCGTTAAAGTTATTATTTTAAATATTATGTAACATCACGGGTGAGCGGAGTGTAATTAAAAAAAAAACAAATTATATTTTATAATTGTACTTTATTGTGGCCCCAAACAGGTATTAATATACATCGCTTATCATCATTTGCTGATAGATTTTTTTTCTTTTAACTTGTGTATAAAGCGTGTGTTTATCACTTATGAAAGTACATATTATATGGTCATAGTACACAGTTTCCTGATCTAAGCATTTTTTATAGTCTTCAAAGAGTAATTTTCGTATGTTCGTTCGTTCTTTGTTCATGTACAATGAATCATATCCCGTTTAGATAAACCACTGCACAACAATGTCAGTAAATTGCTCATCTATTACCAACCTTCTTATCACCATCCACCGCGCTCGCATTCAAGGTTGTGGCCAACATATTACTAGATAAGGCATGCCTAACTGCATCAACGCAACACTCTTTGAAATTTTAAATAAAAACACTATGATCATGCTTTCGAGCAGCGGCCCTATCGAGCGGCACCCCTATCGAGCGACGCCCCTACGGAACCCCTACCGATCAGCTACCACCATGTCTACGCTGCCGTTGCCGGCCAGCAGCTCTGCAACAGCTGTCAGTCACATAGTCAGAGAGGACTCGAACTAAACAACAGGTTACGGTTATCAGCCACTGTTACTCTTTTTTCACATTATACATATTTTATTTTTATTTATGTCATGTTAACTAGCGCTCTGTCCGTGGCTTTTCTTGTGTTTTCCGGGAAAATCCATACTATAATATAACTCAAAGTGTCTGTTTGTCTGTCTGGGCGTCACATAAAATCCCTTGAACGGATTTCGATGAAAATTGTTAAAGTTATTACTGATACCCTGGATCATATTTTAGACAACTTTTCATCTCGGAAAATTAAAAGGTTCCCGGGAAAACTATAAAAGTTTGAATAAGTTAAAACATCTTGTAAGTACTATAATTATTGTCTTTTTCCAGTTTAGGTCTATTCGTGTGCAAAGTTTTATGAAAATCCGTTTGTATTATAGTTAATACGACCTAACCAAATTTCACATTTATAATATTAGCAATAGTAGGAAGCTTGATTTCAATCCAACCTAATGCTAAACGGCGATATTAAAAAAATATAACACGAAGTCTATTTTACGATAAAACCAAGTAATTTTAACTATGCATAAACTATCGTAATAGAGAACAATTTGTAGAATCTACAAGTAAAAATCCCTAGCTCAGAAAACCGATAGTTGCAATGTACTTAAGATCGGGTGTCCTGACAAAATGGCGGACTGTAAAGACCCAGCTCAATGGACCTAAGAGTAACTGTTACACTCTTACTCGCCAGCTCTTGACTTGAGTGCTATGAGAGAAACTATTTGAGTGTCTAGAAAATTATTTAGTAAGAACTTGTCGACAAGTTTAAATTATGTGATGAACGGTAACATTTTCGTTGTCTAAGAGGATAATTATTTACTGTGTTGTAATACATAATTTTCTTTTTAAAACGCTTTCATAGAATACTAAATACACAGATAGACCATGATCTAGAATAGTATATAGGATATTAATTATCCCTGAAAACATAACATAACATAACGGTAACATTTTCGTTGTCTAAGAGGATAATTATTTACTGTGTTGTAATACATAATTTTCTTTTTAAAACGCTTTCAGAGAATACTAAATACACAGATAGACCATGATCTAGAATAGTATATGGGATATTAATTATCCCTGAAAACGCGGGCAAAGCTGTGGAAAAATTTCTAGCAGAACATGAAACACGGATAAAATGACATTTTCTAAAAATTATCCTAACTAGATCGATTTATTGCCTCCGAAACCCCCTGCTTACTAAAGTTTTTCATAATTTCATGAAAATGGTTGGAGCCGTTTCCGAGACTCCAAGAATATAATAATAATAATATAATATCTATATAGAAGAATTGTTCGTTTAAGGATATTAATACATTATTGCTAGTTTCATAGCCCTTTTGATTAATTCTAAGTAGTTACATTTATTGACACATGAAACTCATGATCCAATGATTCGATTACAACTGTTTATTTTTGTTATAGCTACTATAGAAATCGTTAAGGCTTGATTCCACCAGTGTGCTGAACTGTGCGGCACTGTAATGCACAGTGTACGACACAAATGTTCACGCTGGTTGAGTCACCTGGGCATACAGTAACAAATTGTGCGCGAACATTTAAAATTGTTCACGCACATCTGTATACTTTTGTGCGCGCACACATGTACGCAGTGGACTCGCGTCGACGCGTACACGCTTGTTGTTCACGAAGTCAGTCTTGCTTTTATTCTTCGTTTTTTTTAAGCAAACTAAATAATAAAACACAAGCTGCAGTACAAAGCACTACGTTTTCCTGCCCGTCCATATTTAACATCTGAAGTCAGAAAACTCTTCTCAGTGAACATGTTTGTGCACAAGTGTGCCACACTGTGCGTTTACAAAAGTTACGCACAGCCTTGCCGGTGGAGACAGCAGCTAAACGCGATACTAGCTTAAAGTGCAATGCTGGAGTTTTGCACAAAATGTTTGTAAACAAATGTGCTGCACACTATTTTGGTGGAATCGTACCCTTACAGTTATTGTAAAAATGCTGCAAAATGATAAGATTGTTCTTGTAAACTTTAATTCAATACGCTACTAGCAGTTCTTATGAGTAACATTATTCACGTTTTACAGATACCTATCTAAAATTATTTTAATATAAAAGTTTTGGAATTTTCAATTTCAATAAAATGATTGCAGTACTAGTAGTCAAATATTTCAATAGAACAAAAATATTTAACTAAATGGCATAGCCGCTCCCGAGCCATTGTTTCTCAAAGTTCCGTCGCACGATAAAACTGGTATAAATGGGCAGATAAAATTCTTTAATTTACAAAAAAATGCCAGCATTATGTTCACTTAATATGTAATTTTACCCAAATAAACTGCTAAAATCATGAGTCTAACTTTTGACTTTGTCGTATTCGGGTTAAAAGAAAAAGCAACCTCGTAATGGAATTGAATTGAGGTGACCAAAAATTTCCACGGGAAAACAAATAATAAGCGACAAAGTACAAAACCCAAGTTCACGATATTCCAAAGTCACCGCTCCTAAAGTCATCCAGTTCAAAAAGCTACAATTTGTCGAGCGGTCTTTACCAAATAACTGTGGTAATCCTTCTGGAAATTGCGTCCAAACCTGCACTCAGTGCGGCCAGAACAAAGCTGTTGCGAATTTGATGCATCGGCCTGTAACATTTTCCTTTTACACTACATTTTTGAGTTCTTTTTTGTTTCGTTCATTGTCATTGGACATGAAAAGCACATACTTTCAGAACTTGTTGTATCCTCAAAATTGTTATTAATTCTATTTAAAGAATGCTTATCACTTTACAAAGAGCTATCCTTTTTATCTTTTACTTAGTTCCAGTTTTATAATTTTTCATTTTAATTTTATCTATTAGACTTTATTTTATTATTTATTCACACACACACACACACACACACACACACACACACACACACACACACACACACACACGCACACACACACTTTACACTAACACATACATCCTTACCACTTTTATTTTGCTTTGTTAAAGTGTTTAAGTCATTCATTGTATTTTGTCTCGGTGGATGAGCGGGGTACCCAGTAACACAGGTCTACACCTAGTACAGGGGCCTTTGCACGAGCATTGTAATGTAATTTTTGAATCAATAAAAATATTTTTCATTTTTTCATTTTCGCTAAAGACGGCTTTAATGGATCTCTTTTGCTCTAGATTTTATTATTCTGGAATCTAAACTGCATCGTGTTTTGCAACAGATTAAACAACATACTTGTCTTTAGTGGTATTATATTATCACTAGATGTTCTAGAAAGAGCATCATATTTTAATAAGCTACATATTTCAGTTGCAAATGTCCTAAGCATTTAATAGGCAGATTCTTTGCTTCATCAACGAGTAATAATTCATTGACGTTGGTTAATTTAACTAATGTCCATATTATTTTTCTGATTACCTTTTTTGTATTAATCATTACAAAATATTTTATATATAATCATATAAATAATGAATTTATTTATCTGACACATCCATATTTTGCTCTGAACAGGAAAGATCCCGGGATCCTTTAGTTCACAGGCAAGGTTTATACCAGCTGAGCTATGTATGTGGTTATGTGCAAATATTACTTGAATAAAACTGTATTTACATCTCATATCTAATTTATATTTTAACATAAAATATCTGCATAAAAATATAAGCAATAATGTTAAAAATGTTTGTTAGAAACGTAAATCAAACTCTTGAACAAAATCCTTTGCCATAAATCTCTTACTCATCGACAGAGTGAAAATGTTCGCCGGCGACATTTTAAATCCCCCGACAAAGGTTGCACACCCCTGCAGTGAGTATTAGGATAGTTCACACCGTATATTGCGATACGTTTGGACTTCAAAGCTGGATTTAGACCATTCGGACTGAGCCATGGTCAGTTATAACTATATGAATTACTGCGGATTCTGTCGGCTTACGATTTTGTTCGCGTGGTGATGACGTAGGAGTGTAATGGAATAAAATCTTTGGCTCAGTATTTTCCTAATTTTATTGGGTTGCTAGTTGTGGAAATATCAGTTCAAATAATAAGGAGCATAGGTTTTTTATTTCTTCAATGTTAATATCTTATGACATTAATTTTTTGACAATGAAACATCTTCCGAGACTTACTCATTAACAACTTTAGCTAACTTAGCCGTTTTTCTTTGATTGGCTTCAACTCATTAATAGCCCACTACTGGGCACGGGTCTCTCCTCTTATGAGGCCTAGAGCATACTCCAGCAGGCTGCTCCAGTGCGGATTGGTAAAGTGGTTATTGGCCAACCCGAATGTTTTCAAACCGCCTGAGGGCCTCCGACATGGCTTAACGACTGGTATCTTATGATAACTTTGCCGATCCTTAAAAAACCTTTTCAATTCAACACTATAGGGTAGACGAAAAAAAGTTTTTTTTTTACTTAAAATAAGTTAATGTTTGACCATAATCCTACCTGATGGTAAGTGAAGATATGGTCCTGGATGGTGAGCGCATTAACTTAATAAAAGCCTATTCACTTTTTTCCATTTCACATGTACCCTGTACATAAGTACCTAAACTTTAGCTGCTATGAAAGAAAAAGATGCATTCGTAAATTTAACTAAGTTTCTCTAACTGGTCACCAGGGGCGCTGTTTTTCCGACAACTTCTACGCTGAACTAAATCAGAGCATTTGCACATTAACGGCTAAGCATAAGTGCCTGAAGTAAGCTTTGAAGAAATAGTTTTTACCGAGACTTTCCACTTTAACATACATGACAGCACCTACTCGTTATTCGTTTATATAAGGTGTAGGTATGCTATTTTTAACTTTCCTAGCTCAAATTATATCTTTTTTTTTCTCTCTCTCTAATTTCTTTGTCTTACTATCTTTGGTGTTGCTTATGTCTAAAGGAGAAAGTGGATACTTACAATAAGGTGCATTGTATGCTTGCTTGTCAGTTATATAAAAAAGCAAATATAATCTAAATGTTACTATGAAATACAAAAATTATGACATTAATTTAAATTTATATAATTAACAGAATTGTTAGCTCCCTTGCACTGAACGGAGGACTGTCTTTCAAACCACAGCGGTGATGAATATTAAAATGTAAATAAACAACTAAGCCTCAACTTTATTCACTAAGTTTGTCACAAAATGGGTTTACCAATGTTGACACACACAGTTTTAGTTGACGGCTACAAATGAGTTGGTCGCAAGTTCTGGATTATAAGTCGCCAAGTGTTTTAAACTTCTACGACTGGGGAATTACAAATTTTTCGAGGTTCGCTAAAGTTAAGTGTTAATATCTCTCCGAGTTTTAACGTTACTACGTATGATTGTATCCTATCCTACTGTTATAAATATCCTATCCTAATGTTATATCCTACTGTTATAAAAATACCTAATATTATAAATATGAAAGTTTTTTTTTAATTTTGTTACTCTTTCACGCAAAAACTAGTCATGATTTTAGCACACAGATACAGAATATTTAATAGTACCTATTCACATAAATAGATCATGATCTGAAATAAAAAACATAGGGTACTTTTTTAAAGCCTGAGGGACTGACGAAAAAGCAGATAGTTAGGCCACCTGACGATAAATGGTCACCTTCGCTTATGAATATGAGCAATACCAGAGGAATTGCCAATGTGTCGCCGGCCATGTTTATGCAAACAGAGTCTTGACTAAGCGAGAGACTTATAAACTTCCAGATATAGAAGTTTTGGCTGATATTAAAAACATTTTATCTGTGATTTCATATTATAATTCAAAATTTATCTTTAAAGTATTATTTCATACTGAACGTACACTTTCTCAAACAGCAAAAGTTTGGTAACAAACAAATAAACTAGATGGCGCTGATTGTGCTCTCTTTGGTACGGCTTTGATAATATACAACTTGCAATACTGAAACCACAAGGAACATAAGTTTCATTACATTGAAACTAGAGGGCGCTAGTACCATATGCAAAAAGTGTCGGAAGAAAAATATTTTAAAGTAGCACAGTATACGTATTCGAAGGCTGGGTAGCGATTGCGTAAGTTTCATTTATGACAGATTCGCGTTAAATAATTTGTGATCTTCTATGCCATATGAGACAACCTAAAATGGTTATTTAGTTCTAGCTGTTGCCCGCAGCTTCGCATACGGAAATTATGATTTATTTTACCTTATTCGTACCTCTTGCAGAATAAAATTTAAAAAACGGCGAATTTATATTGAAGTACTTAAATTAAGTAATTTATATACTGAAACCCACGAAATAATCACAAATGATTCTACCAGGGGCAGGTTTTGAATAATAAGCAATATTCACATTAATTTGTATTTTATTTTCTTTTCTTGTAAAATTTTGTAAAAACTGAAAAATACATTATGTTCCATCAATTTAAGCAAGGAATATTTGTTGCTTTGAAGCAAATCGGTTCATATTTTAAAAATATTCCATACAAATTTTCATCCCGTTTCCAAGGGAAATCTTTTAATTTTCCGGAATAAAACGCTTCCTAAAATATGACCCGGAGTATTAGTAATAATTTTATCAATTTTCATCGAAATCTGCTCAAGGGTTTTCATGTGATGCCCGGACAGACAAACAGACAGAGAGACAAAAATTATAAAAATATATTTTTGTTATTGAAGTGCCCCCTAATCGAAATTTAAAAAAAATTCAATATACAGAATTTTTTTTCTTTGAGTTTTATTATCGTATAAATTTATCACATTATCGTATAATATATAACATTAATGAACTGTATCAAAGGAAAAATCATGGAATCCAACAAAACGTAAAAGCGGCCTGCATCGCAACACAATGTAGATTACTTTAACAAACACAGAGTATTATAAATTTCAACCGTATTACCAACTGGAGTACAATGAATAAGAGTTAACAGTTAATTAAAAAAGTTTACGCCTACTAAGGTTAACGTCAGCGAATTCATTTTGTATTTTGAACTACTAAATGAATTTAATTAGCAGCTCCTGCTCTTGTTTAACGAGCTATAATCGCAATGCGCTTGTAGCTCAGTGGTGGGCTAAGCTTCAAATTTTAAAATGGAGTCATATGTAAGTAATTTGTAAAAAAATCTTTTTAAAAATAAACTACTACTGTTATCATGAATGTGAAAGTTTTTAAGAAGTTTGTTTCTCTTTCACGCAAAAACTTCTGAACGGATTTCTTGATATTTAGTACAGAGATAGAGATCTTGATCAAAAATAGGCTAAAGGGTACTTCACATCAAAAATAGGCTAAAACGCTGGCAAATCGCGGGCAATTAATATATAATAGCTTATTACAGACATGGAATAGTGACTGGTACCAAGAACTTTATATCTGCAACTGGACCGCAAGCTTCGAAGATGTACCTGAAGACGTATCACGTGACATTAGATGAACAATTTCGACCAATCATAGACTTGATTGACGTTGACCTAACACGTAGTCACTCGTCGGTGTATAATTTTGACCAATGATATTATGATTGTCTTCAGACACCTCTTCGAAGATTGCCCTCCAGGTGTATATAAACTTCTTGACTTGGACTCAAGGATAGCCAGCATTATTACCTCACTTACCTTGAAAATATGTAATATTTGATGAGAAGATAATCAGTAGTTTCAATAAATGCAGCAAAGGCTTTGACCGCGCTGTTCGTGTACGTATTCATTATTCTTGAACGCGGATGTTATTTCTGTCCGTTTAATGTTTAATATTTCACGAATTCTCATCTCGTCTTGTCTTTTGCTAACGTCGTCGCGTATTGTTAAAATTTTTAACACTACTTTGTATTCTTTTGCTTAGTAAAAGTTGAATAAATATCGTGTCTAGTTTGGGTTCCGTACTGGATTGAAAACCGTAAAATTTTCGAGCTGTGTCTAAGAATGATATTTAGGAAAAAGTTGTTATTTTGATTAAATATAAATAAATGATAAAAGTCACATGCAAACTGAAATTCAACAGGTTGTTATTTGGTTAACTTAGGAATAGAGGTGAAAAGTTAACTGTCAAATGTGTACCATAAAATTAAAGGTTTCTTCCTCGCACGTGTAAACTTTGGAACAAGCTACCTGCATCGGTGTTCCCTCTAAGCTATGACATGAGGTCCTTACTTACACTTACCCTCTACTATCCTCCGAAACTAAGAAGAATAAATAAAATTTAGGAACTATATATAGTGCCGCAAGCGGTAACATATTACGATCGGTTACGATGCCGTAAGCTTGCTGCTATAATGTAATAGTTTGTGAAAGATACGAATATTGCAAAACCGACTCCACGTTGTCCTTTCTGCCCTACCCCTAGAGTACAAAATAAGCCCACGTAGACGCGCAGGGGCGAGGCGACAAGCAAGCCGAAGCTGCGGTGGTGAGCGTTAAAACCTTGCGACGATAAGCTCGCGTGGGACCACCTGAGTCCCGCAGTGCCGGAGCCATTGATATTGTGATGTCCCGGCAAAACCTGAACTGAAATTTTGCGTGAGTGTAGATATGTGTAGATGCGTGCAAAAAAGTATGTCAAGTGAAATTGTACCAAGAAATTACGCGGAACGAAATTTGAATTTTTCTCCCACATCAGTGGCCTTATAAGAAAAATATACTGGACATAAAATGTCAGACTATGGACTACAAATTTTATGGGAAACATTTCGCCGTGCATACTCCGTACGGCAGATTACACTGTTACAGTGTTACTATTATATTATGCCGCAAAACACGGTTTCAGAGTCGAGTGCAATACAATACCGCTTGTGGCAATTTGTACACAGCGTAGATTTACCTAGTTAACAGAAAACCTTTAAAAAATGGATATTACACGGAACACGTTGCCACGCGTTCGAGTCAATCCTAACCGGTTTTTCTTGAACTTATCATATTTTTATACAAAGAGCACCAAGATAGCGAAACCCTTTGACGCTCTTTCATTTATGAAAGCTTAATAACTTTACAAGAAGTGCAAAGAGCGCAATCAACCCGGTTTCACAAACAGACAACGGCACTTAAATTTGAATAATTAAATTCATTGGATTCCACTCAACAGACACTTTTTAATTAAAACCAGTGCAACAAAGAAAACATGACGGTCGAACGTTATTGCAGGGGATTCGATCGAGTCTAAGGGCAGATCTATAAACAGTACTTCGACTTAGACTTTCCTCCGACAACAGTCTAAATACAACTGTAGAAGATGACTAACACTTTTTTAATACGAAAAAATTAAAAAGTCATAGAACGGCTAACGTTAAACTTCATTCAAAAGTTGCAAGACCATTGTTATTGAAGTGAAACTTCTTTAGAATCGTTAGTGATTTGAAACCGGATGCAACGACAGGTAAGATAATGTAACCGCTAATTTCGGCTTGGAAATTAAATTCTCCGTAGCTCAATGGTCAGGACTTAGATACACAATACCTGATGCGCAGGTTCGCGTCTCACAATATTTCTTTTTTTTTTAGTTTTTTTTTTAGTTTTATTTTTATACTGTTTTTAAATACTTTCAAATGCTCTTTTAAATATTTTCAAAGAATTTATCAACAAAAAATAAGAATTTCATTCTTTCATTCTGTCGATCGACCTACCGATTATACAGACAGTAAAAATGCTAAGTTGTATTCATAGATGCCGCGAGGAATTGCTAGATAGATTTTTAAAAAGTGCTAAGTTGTATTCATAGATGGCGCTTCGATTTATTGCTTTAAGATTCGATTTATTGCTTTTTCATCTCATTATTTTGAAACCAAAATTTTGGAAAGTTTCACTTCTACCACGTGTGAATTGCAGACATTTTCTTTTTGTTATGATATTTTTAAAAAAGGAAAATTACAAAGTTACTTAAAACGGCTTACGTTAAAGTTGATTTAGGACCATTATTTGTTCTGATAATTTGAAATTTACGATGCAATGCCTTAGTACGTCTTATAGATTGCACCCTAAATTAAACGCGGTACGAATAAATACGTACATTGATGACTTGAATTGATTACTGTAAATTACTTTGAAGTGTCTATTGAGATGACTAGAACTGTTCTTTAACGATAAATATAAACCAACTCTTTCACCTAAAACAACGATTGAAATTTACAATGGTTAGTTTACATGGCGAAAAGTGCAAAAATTTTAAATTTACAACTAATAAAAATTTGTTGTCATTGCATTTATAATATAAAATATTTTATAGCACAAAAAATATCACATACATACCAACTCAAGGAGCAGAGATCATTTTGAACGAAATCATTCCATACGTACATGTGTTACTTACCTATAAACACTAAGGAGGAGGCCAAACAAGCGTATTTTTTTGGGCTTTGCCCGCGGCTTTGCCTACGTTTTCCTAGATAACAAGTATAAATATATCATGGTATACATGGTATACGCAAAATGTCATTAAAATTTTCAGTAGCTTATGCATGAAAGAGTAATCAACATCCATACTTCCTCACAAATTTTTAACATTAATTATAAATATTCATAGGAATTTTGTACTCTGTCTTCGTTGGGAATCGAACCAGTTGCCCTTTGCTTGGCGGGATCACATTATACCGGGTATATTATATAGGGTAACATTATTAAAGAAACATAAACCGTACCTAGAAAGTACATTTGAACATGTAAATAACAAAGTTTTTGCCCAAAGCACACAAGCCTCAAACGTAGAAAGTTTCACCACCCTTTAGAAAATACAAGCAAGTAACGTATACGAGCCAAATATAACAGAACAAAGTGCAGTTTTGTTTTTACATGAAACTGAGTCGTGCGTGAACCAAACAATTGAACAACTTGTATAGAACAATAAACACAAGTTGCGTCTCACTCCGCACTTGGAATTGAAGATAAATACTAAGCTCAATACCATTTCAAAGAAAACTATGTTACCCACTTGCACCATCTCGCATTGTCGGTATTATACCTAAATTCACAACGAGAGAGAAAGAGAGAGAGACAAAACGCAACGAAGTGATATACGAGTAAATGGATGGATAAACAGAAAAAATTTTTTGTGTATGAATAAACAAATAAATGTTTTTTTATTTTTTTACTTAGTATAATGAATAAAAGGCTGTTTTTTTGGAAAAACATTATTAACATACATTTCCAGTTCAATATATCCTACATTTACTATTTATGAAAATTACAATGACAAATACTTCAAAAGCCGTGAATTGTAAGCGACATTTTCTTTGCTGAAACACTTTGTAATGCATGTTTTGTCTAATAGATTATGAACTCACTTCCTAATAGCAAAAAGGTTCAGATTACAACGAAGATGTTTGTATGTGGTTTGACAATAACAGAGTTCTAAAAGTTCCGGGTAGTTTCGTTAAGCGTTAACGTGGTGGTTACAGAAAGGTCACGGGAGGACGTGTAGACACTTTGTTTAAAGGAAAGTTAGTGGAAGAAAATGCAGGAAAATAAATGAGGAAAAAGATAGATCAGAGACCGTTAAGTGGACTTTTGTGTGAAGTGCGTTATATTTGTCAATAATTAGTGTAGGTAGGTAGTGAATGTAGGATGTACGGAAAATCTCAGTTTTCTCTTGATGGCCGTAGTTTCTTCTTTATCAAATCAAATCAAATCAAAATCTCTTATTCATTTAAGTATCACTGACACACTTATGCACGTCATTCTTTTAATCTACCAGCTTTTCGGAAGGTTGCTTAATCATGGAGGAGAAGAAAAGCCGTAAAGAAATTCCTCGGCACATCTTTTAAAATAATGAAAAGTTACATAATATGGTCTTACCTACGCGGAACTGGATGCGGCACTAATTTCCAGGCGTCTTTGTCATTAATATATTCATTTATACCATATCGTATCACTTGCCTACTAGCTGAGATTTAACATGTTTCTTAAACATTTGGATAGGCAAGTCACGTATTTACTTAGGTAATTTATTGATAAAACATCTAAAGTAATAGCAATTAAAGTCAATTCTTCAAATGAAAAATCCATCTTCCTTGTTCACAACACTAGCACGTTTGTTCAGAGTTACTGTCAAGGTGCGTGTGCATTAAAAATACCCGTCAGTGTTTACCACGTTCCGTCCCCGTCTCGTACACGTAACGTATATACAGCGATCTTTACTATGTTAGTATAAGTGATTTTGATAGTGATTTAATTATTACTATTGTGTTGATTACCGTAATAAATATATTTTTAACTGACTGATTTTTATATCAGTTCTATTTAACCGACTCTTTAAGATAGATTTGATACAAAAAACACCTTCAATATAATTATAGAACCTTTAGTAATGGGCTTAGATTTAGGTAACAAAGAAAATCCTGTATCGAAAATAGTTTTACAGGTAGACTACTACGTTTGGCACATCTACTTCAATATGTTCTGAACTTAAACATAACAATTTTAGCAAAAGTCGTACATCAACTCATGCCACCTAGCCATTGGGCTAAAAATATTAATATAAAAATAAAAATATTTCAGTTGCATATATTAAATATGTTCCACATAAAATTATTACTTACTGACTGACAAACAGTGCAAAGCCCAATAAGTGTAGGAATGAAACTTTGCAAAACCTTTTCTTTTTTATAGTGAAAAGAACAAAAAAGGATCTTTGAAATTTGTGAGGGATAAAAGCTTGTAGCATGAAAAACGAAAGTAATACATCCGCGGAAAACCGCGTGCACCAGTAAGTAATATAAATTTTATGTTGAAATTAAATAAAATTGCAAGAATACCTCTTCGATGTAAATTAGCAAATCCAACTTTCAAAAGATTAATTCGACTGTTAAATTAATTGATTTAACTACGTTAGGTTTCCGCTGGTTTATTTGAATTATCAAGTGAGAATCTTCTAGACAAACTTGTAACCGGCATTTTCTAGTATTAAGCTATACCTTTATTAAGTTATATTTTGGTGTGCACTTTTAGCAAACACTTATAAAAGTGATAAATCTATCGCCATGGGTAAAAGGCGATCACTACAGAACCCTGTTGACCTTTTTGGAAAAATAAGACAGATTTTTACAAAGAGACCTTTAGTCTGAAACTAAGCTTAAATTTGACAAAATTATGGTAGAATAAAATCTTATAAAACCTTATTTTTATGCCAACTGTCATGGTCATGATGTAAGTATCTTATATAAGTAAATATATAAGTATCTTTATACTTCAATATCATTATACTATGAAATGGCAGGTGTAGAATTCATCAACACTTTAGTACATCGCATCTGTTCGTTTAATACAATATTTGCTTCACTTTCTTACTTAACTTATAAATTTTAATTATCAATTAACGCGCAAAATAGCGTGCCATCGTAAATAAATTAGCTTTGCAAGCAGCGAGTATTAACTAGCTACTGAAAGGAATTATGCCTTTATTTATTATGTTCATGCATGTAATATGTTTATTGAATGATGATTCATACAATTTTAGTTCACTGAGAACGAGGTTCGCTTTGCGATGAATCATCGTAGAGTCAACTTGCTCTGATGATGCTCCGTTTCGGGGCAAAATACGTGTTGGTGCTAGTATGTATGTTGGTATATACTTTTAATTATTGTAGTGCATGGGAGTTACCACGCATGTCTTAAAATATATACCATCATAGAGGTTAACCGCGGGTTATTGTAAAGTAGGGTAATACTAACTTAATAACAATGGATTTCCGCAAAGTAAGGCCTGATACTATTATATATAATAATAAACGCTTGCATACTCATACCTCTGCAGTAGATTTTTACCTGTATCACGGTTGGCATGGACGACACATATAACATATCACAATAACACCCACGATCTGAGTAGAAATATTTATCTGTCACATAAATATTTGCTCCTATCGGGAATTGAACCCGGGCTATTCGCTTCGCAGGCAGGGTTTCTTTCTAGTTGGTACTATTGCTAAGTTTTTTTTTAAAATTAGAAAGAATAAAATTGACAAGCGCGAGTTAAACTTGCTTGGAGAGGGTACGTTTGCCGTTATTTTTAAATTTTATTTATTTTTGACTTTTTTTAAGAAAACAGAGTTCTTGTAGGTTTTCCTGTTATATTAAAAAAAAACGATTCTTTATATTTATTTCAAAATTCTACCTTCAAAATTTCGGAAATAAGGTGATGTGATTTTTATAGATTTAAACATGAATGAACAGAATAAAACAATAAAAAATCAATATACATTTTTGCATTTAAATATAATTATGTACATATTTATAGAGGGGCTATAATTAATGTGGTAATTTTTACCCAGTAACAATTATTTGTGTTCGTAATTATCTAGCGACAAACCTCGGATTAAATGCCGGTTGTTTTCGCCTTAAGTTTGCTTTCCGCGTCTAATTACTTCTGTGTGCACTATTCCTTAGTTCACGATAGAAACTACTAAAGCTCCAGTTAAACTGGTGGCGAATTGTGTGGAAGCGGTTCCAGCAGCGGTGTTTCCAGTGGAAAGTTTTGCAGTTATTTGAAAGGCTTCAGATAGACCGAATATAGCGCTGAATACAAATTTATTACCGGGTAATAATGACTTTTGAAATACTGATTAGAAACTTCTTACGGTAATAAATAAAATCTACTTATGAACGTTTGAAACTGAAATGTAATTACTAAGTATGTGTTAGTAAACACGCTAGCGTTATTCAGAAAACCTCTTAATACCGCCATCTATTATCGCATGTTAAAACTAAAGTCGTAATTTATATTTTTTTGAAAAATATTACGTGTGTTTAATTTTTCTTTGCATTGTATTATTTTTAACTGACTTCAAACAAAGGAGGAGGTTCTCAATTCCATTCTATTTTTTTATGTTTGTTACCTTCGTACGTTCGACTACGTGAACCGATTTTGATGATTATTTTTTTATTCAAAAGCTGGTGCTTGTCGTGTAGTCCCATATAAATTTGAGCGAGATTTGACAATGGCATCCATATAAAAAGCATATAAGTCTTAAATTTGCATTAAGTATGTGCGCGATAAATGGACGAAAACTCAATATCATGCCAACCGATTTCGATGATTCTTTTTTTATTGGATGTACTTCATTTGAAGTCGGTTCTTTTTTGTTAAAATTTTAGATTATTACTATAAACATTGGGTTTTAGTAAGACCAAGGTTTTATGTAGATAGCCGCTATAGTTAACAGAGTCGAATGCGGTAAACTTGACAAAAAAGATTCTCAAGTTGTTGATCGATCGTTGGATTCGCCACTGTTTGTTACGTCTCTACGACTTTTGTTCTCAACGCGTAAAAGTGATTTATGACACTGTAATACGTTTCATGCTTGCCTATAGGCAGTTGAGGACTTAGAATGTTTTTGCGATATGATTTACTAGTGCAAGAAGTAGGTGCGGAGTCAAGTGGTAAAATATTGGATTTTTGCTTGATTTTTTAGATACTCAAACCTTGGTACTTGAAAGCAGTGATAGCTTAGTGTTTTATTAAAGTTTTAGTTTAATATATTTAAAAAAAAGGAAAGCAAAACTAAATAACAACCCATAATTGTCCCACTGCTAGTCTCGGGGTCTCCCCTCACAATGAGAGAGGTACAAGCCATAGTTTACCATGCTGGCCAACTGCGGATTAGTAGACTTCACACACCTTTTAGAACTTTACGGTGTGCAGGTTTCTTCACGATGTTTTCCGTCACCGAAGCGTGTGATATTTTACTTCAAATACGCACATAATATTTGAAAATTAGAGGTGCGTACCAGGATTTGAACTTGGGCTCCTTCGTTCGGGAGACCTACGTTCTAACCAATATCTAACGTTCTAATCGTTCTTACGTTCTAAACGTTATAATCGCTATCACTGCTTGTTTTTAAATACATAATTATGCATTATGTCGAAAAATAAATAATCTGTCTTAACTGGTTGCAGATCTGGTCGATACATAAGGAATTTACATGTGTCTATAACATTATTATATTATATACCTATGCTTTATTTCTTAAGCATCTTGTCGTGACAAAAAAATGTGCTTTAACACATTTCTTATACATTATAATTTCTCAGTCAATTCATGTATCAACTTTGAAATGGTATAATATTATAATACATTACACAGAGCCCTATAAAGGGACTCCGCTCCGTACACAGCTCAAAGGGAGTCACAATTCTGAGGAATATTCTGCCGTCATACGGTGAAAGGCCGTAACTCAATTTTTGACAAAAATGAGTTAAATATAGATTCGGAATCACCAAGAAATTTCCAACCTTTCTGTGTAGGTGATATAGCTCTAACTCAATCGTAGCCCGAGTTACAAGTAGATAAAAAGGCGTAACTTAGTCCCAGAAACGTTGTTATCTAGGATGAATAGCCATAAATTCGTTTTTTAAGCCCTTTCTTATTAGTAAAAGCAATTCTCATGTTTGAAAAGCCGTAATTTCATTTTTAGGCCTTTTCAAATTAGCATAATTCACCAGCAATGATTCGATATCCTACAATCAAAAACCCTAATAGACGTTAGGGCTTTTAATTCTTGTATTCTCGCCGAACTTTACTGTTAATTTTCAAATAACTTACATATTTTGAGTTATTGGTCGCGGCACGACCACTGACCAGCAACAGACGGGCTACCGACGCCACCCTTAATGCGTGCACTCATGGATCGCGGCTTAGTGCACCAGCGGCACATAATTATTATAAGAAATTGTAACATATCATTTAAATTCATTACAAGTACCTATTGAGTAAACGAGTAGTTTTACTTCTAATCAACCAATGACCACTTACCATCAGGTGGCCTGTCTGCTTTGTCGTCAGTCCTTCAGGATATAAAAAAAGACATTTTGTCAAAGACTGATAATAATAAATAAGTTTTATGTCACCAAATCTTATGAAGATACTAATGATAAAAGGCGTAATGTTTTAATTAAGGCTTTTCTATGTAAAAGGAATAACAGTATAAAATCTTCGATTCTAGCGAGAAAAGACGTTAACTGAAATCATAACAAGAAAAGACCTAACTATCTAGTTGAGGCTTTTCTGTTTAGGGTTGTATAATTTTCCTTATATTTTTTCTAAAATGAAAGGGAAAATTGAATTTAAAAAAAAACTGTGTTTCAGTTTATAATTAAAACCAAATGTAATAGAAAAAAGGAATTATTATATGAATTATCAAACATTAAAATCATAAAAAAAGCCTGTAGATAGTGCTTAAAACTTTGCTTCAGACAAAAGTGCAATTATCTCAAAACTGCTTTTTCGTAGTTACGGCCTTTCACCATATGGGGGCAGTATTACAATTGTGTTTGTGATAATATTGTTATAACTGAAGTAACAGTTAAAATAACTTGTCGATTTGTTTGAGCAAAAGCCGTATGTTTATCCTCCTGTAACGTAGCTCGTAGCTTCGTAGGCTCGTAGCACCGTAGCACCGTAGCACATAGCAGTCGTAGCAGAATAACAGAATTTCTATTATAGAAGTGCTTGATAATTGTGAAGATTCAAATTCAATTTGTGAAGATTGCAGTGTACATGTGATACCTATATGAATAAATGATTTTTAAATTTATAATTAGATTTTTTTTTTAATTTTATTAGACACGATAAGTAAGCGTAAATATAACTTTTAGTTGTTTTTTTCAGTTGACAATGCATCGGTATTGCTTTCTTTGTTGCTGTACTGCTATACAAATTATAAATCTGATAAACAATTTGAATATCTATATTCAATTACAACAATACAATCCACAAATATAATATATTAAATTCAAAATCACAGATTAATGTCAAGTCTTAAGATTTTAAAGATATCTATATCCAACTCTAAACCTTTGAAAAATGCGTGGATGGGAATGAACCAACAAAATTTGTCATTAACTTTACTGCGGTTAATTAATTAACCCTAAAATATCATTTTTATCCGATGAGTTTTGTCGTTCGGTCGGATCTCGACCCCTATTAACTTGATAGAATTTTTCCACCTCAATTTTCTTACTCGATTTTGCGTGAATTCTCGTTACGGAGGTCAATGCCGTTATTAATATAGGTAAGGGATTTCATCGAGTTCTATATTTGTTTAGTATTCCTTTTCATTTATAAAATACTCGTATATTATCTATTAGATCTAGTTTTGTTGCTTTGTGATATAAAAATATTTTCTCTTGAGCAATTTTCTCAATACAACATTATTATAAGTAACTATTCAAGGTTCAGTCTCGTTTAACGATGAGAAGGAAAATCACTACGGTCGAAAATATATCAAGAGTCACTTCAGATACGATTTTTTTATAATTCTGATGTTTACTTATCTGACCTTTATTGATTACAGTAAAAATAAGATAAGAACACACACATCCCGACTGATAATAAAAATTCGATATGGATAGTAATTTGGCTTTCACACTTCTTTTTAACCGATTTTAAAAAAGTAGGAGGTAATCAATTCGACGGAGTCTTTGTTTATTTTTTATGTTTGTTACCTCAGAACTTTTGACTGGGTGAACCAATTTTGATGATTCATTTTTTAATCGAAAGCTGGTGCTTGTCATGTAGTTTCACCTAGAGCGAGATCTGAGAAGAAGTATTTGAGTTCGGAGACTAATTTCGAAGATGGTTTCTTTTTATAAAGAATTATTAGCCAGTAATTTAATAATTAGCCAGTATTCTTCGGCGTATTCTTTGGCTGATATCCGTAGGCGATAGATATCATTTTTATCATGGATAGGAAGTAAGTATATAATCGATAAATTAGCTCACTATCCGGGTCTCTAATTGTGTAACAAAATAATAATGAAAATTAGAATTATTTATATTTTTAGCAGAAAAGGGGTAATTAGTTGATAATAAGAAGAGGAGTAATTTATTTAGAGAAGTAAATCATAGAGATAACGGATGCAAAAATGAAAATTTTTCATGAAAGAAAATATTTCCATACACAAAACCGCTTATTTCAAATTATAATTAATCAACATTAGCTAACAAAATATAGTCAAAGATGAGATCAATAAATACTTAATGTATTTTATTTTATGCCCTCATAATTCAGTAATCAGTCGAGGTTTTAACAAGCAGATTATTGATCATCGAAAATTCAAATTCAGCAGGTTTCAATATACCACTTACTCGTAACTAACAGTGTTCTTAATCAGGTTGAGTTTTGTTGATCGTAAAGTAAAGGTTTCATCTTAAAAGCTTTCCACGCCCTGTGTTGTAAATAAAGACACTTGACTCGGTTAGGTTAAAATTAAATTTTGTTTCGTAATTTAAAATTAGGTACGCATAAAATTAATGGGTTTAATTAATTTTTGGTTTGATGGATTGGAAACTTAACGGTTACAGTACAAATACAACCACTTTGGGTTTCATTAGAGCGATTTTAATAGCCTGAAAGTTTAACGAAGTACCGAATAGCAAATTATCATCCTGGACCTTTGGATCTAAGTAACACCAGACGAGAGGGCAATGCACCAGACTTGAAAAAGAGTCTTTTAACGCTTTTCTTGTAAAATCTCAATTCACATTAAACGCTTCTGAAAAACCTTAGAAGGAAACTCATTCCACAGCTCTCGTGTACATAGTAAAGCGATCGTAATAAAGGAACTTCGATGGCCTTGGTGGCCATTTGGTTCAAGTGGAACTTTGATCTACTGCTATGGTTTCATTTATATGATTATTTTTCAATTGGTTACAAATAATTACACACATTTTTGTTTCAATAATAAAATTCATTAAGGCAAAAATTTGAATAAATTCAAGTGACCTCAAAATATACGGTAAACTAGTTGTTATTATTATGATAGAAAAAATTTTTGGATTCCAAGTTTTAATTCTAACGGCACTTCACTAGTAGGAGACCAATGCTCAAAGTGATGTACGTTATTATTAAAAAAATTAAGTTCTTCTCTCCAATATTGCAGTTTATTTTTTGCACACAAATTATTATTCTTTAAACTAAAAAATATGCAGTATTAAAAATATAATATTTCACTTTATTAAATTCAAGTAAAGGCTTTATTAGAGATTATGTTTTGTCTTAACATTTAGCAAGAGACGATACTCTTAAAACATAAGACCAACCCACAGGCTTTACGCTAAAGGAATTTGAAATGCCAAAGAGATTGCTTAATGTTTTCAGGACCTAAAGTATTAACGATGAAGAAATATCGAAAAATATACTCCCATTGAGTTATTACACTAACAAGCTTTGTAAAAAATATTGCGTAAACTTTTCTCTTACATTATTTATGTTTGAATGAAACCCAATTAGCTCTGAACAATGTCAAGTAACTTGTTATCGATATGAGTTTATTTAAACAAATTAATTTGTTTAACTAGATATTGGTGAATTATTGTATGTGTGGGTTCTTAATTCAGATTAATTGAATCAAAAGATCGATTTTTATTATTTTGTATAGTGCAATCATAACTTGGTGGTTTATATTGAACTTAAGTGTTCGACAAAGTTAACAATCCTTTTCTTAATGCCTTGGTTCTCTGACTAATGATTTCCTCTTTCTGAGCTTGATAAGTAGGTACATAGAAAACAAGTGTTGTAGAAATAATTCACATTGTTACTTTGTGCATATAACTACACTCATAGGATAGATCGTACAAATACAATACAATAAAAATGGAATAAACACAATAAACACTTATGAAAAATGTAACCCTAAAATAGAACTTAGTATAAAGTTGGAAATATTAGAATTCCATAAATAATTTTTTTTGAGTAGAAAAGATCTTTCAAACATATTATTGGTCTGAAAAGACCATTTTTCGATTCAGTGGTCTATTTGCGAAAAATTCGGCTTTAAAGTGCTAATTTTGGTTTTAGTTGATGAACTATAGAACCGTACATTATCCACGGCCTAACACACACTTGGCTTACTTTGTATAATATTTAAATATTCTGCATTAAAAGTTACAAAAGTATGGTATCGCTTAAACCGCGTTCATCATATTTATTAGTCGTAGCGCGCCTACGGCGTAGCAACGCTACGGAAGTTGGGCGTCATTTGGGTACCATAATATGTGTCGGAGACTGCGCGGGTCTCAGTGCTTCGCGAGTCGTGATACCGAGTGGACGTGTCCGGAGTGTTAAGCTTCAGAAAATACGTGCTTAAATAGTTCCTTGACGTGTACGCCCGATCCCTAGGACCGGCCAAGCGCAGCAAATGTGATTTTTAAATAACCGGTGAGTGCAGTGCAATTTTTTTTATTTTAATTTAAAAGTGTACAAAAAGTGTGTTTTTCTGCCTTTTTTGTAAGCAAAAATGTTGGTGTAATTCTATGGAAAGCGACGGGTGAAATTTATTTGTTTGTTGGGTAGCTCGGATTGTGATAATACGGTTTTATGTTATCTAAATTTCTTCTTACATGCCCAAACTATGTTAATGTAATGTTTTACGGTAACTGATTTTACGACAATGGTAAAATAGGGTTACTTTTATGGAACGGTTACTTTTTATTTCTATGATTTTACCTTTTTCTAGACGAAAAAGGTGTTTTAGCGCGGTGGTTATTGCGATAGGTAATAATATTTTTATTTAACTATTTACTCGTTCGATAAATTGAGGAATATAAAATTAATTATTTGGCTGGCCATGCGTTACTTTGCTTCAGGTATTATGAATGCTAAAGCACTGACCACTTTCTAGTAGGCGGTGTGTCTTATCGTTCAAATTAGAAAAAAAATATATTAAGAACAAACTTTTCACAAAAATCCACACTTTTTTTTCATAAAAATTCTATTCAATTTACTTTCGCCTTTCCATTTTCTTGAACAAATTAAACATTATAATATATAACACGGAATTATATTATCTGAAGCTGAAAGTAATTAAAATATTGTTAAGGTAAGAAGCCAATTTAATATTAAAGCAATATTCTGAGTCCAGAGATAATTAGTTAAATCTCGTTTTTGTTTGTTTGTGTGTTATAATTTATTTAATATTATTAATCAATTTTGACATTTCTACTAATGAAATTTTACTTTTATACCATTCCGCTAGCGAAAAATTCCACAAAAAATAAAGGCTTATCCTATCCTATTGCGGACTAGTAAAGGATTAAAGAAGTTTATTAGTCATTAGCTGATAATAACAGTATCGTTAAAACTATTACTAATTAGAGTAAAGCGGATTTTAATCTCTTTGAGGATAAGCTGGAATAGAAAAATGCTTTTATAATATCATCATGTTTCCTAGAATTTTCCTAAGAACTACTGACAATTCTAGGTAACTTACCTATAAACATAAAATATTTTTATGATGCTTAGTAACTTACTGGGACCATAAAATCTACTTAGCAATATAAATTCGTGATACTATAGCTATAAAATATGTTTATGATTCTTTACAACCTCGTTAGCACTTTAGAAGGATTTTTGAGGTAATCAAATAAAATGTGAAGTGACCATTGAAGTATTATTACTAGCGTATAAAACCAACACCGTGAACACCATGTATGTCCCAATGCATTGGCGCTCCGTGGCTTCAATCTTCAATGGATTCGTTGGATTTTGAAAGGAGAACTGGGGCTCTATTTTGAAAATTGAACCTCCCGGGCGGGACACACATTTTGTTCGAGATGTCTGTTCTATGACATTATACTTCAATGGAAGTGACATGATATAAAGACAAAGACAGAAAGCTCTTGGGACCAATCACAGCACACCTTAAATGAAGCAATAGTGTTTGACTTTGAAAGTTTAAAAACCTACTTTGAAAAAAAAATATTGGATTTGATTATTGTTCTATCAAGTTTATCAGGTATAAACGCTTGTCTATGTATGTGATACAAATTTGTGAAGCTCATATCTTTTGCTAACCGACTTCAAAAAGGGGAAAATTGGAACATAATTTCGACTATATTTTTATGTATCTCATTACTTTTACTGGGTATTTTTACATTCAAAAGCTGTTGCTAGTCCTGTGGTCCCATTTAAAGCGAGATTTAACGAGTAGTTTTTGAGTTATCCTGAATAATGCGTATTTAACTAACTTCGACTATATTGATGATCTTCTCATTTTATTACTTGTACAAGGACTGTTTCATTGAAGTCGGTTACATTTTTGTTAAAAGTTAATTGAGAATGTTGTCTCAAATTGTTACAGTGTACAGTAGAACGGTATTAGATGATTTATCTGTATGGTTTTACAAAACTGTTTTGAAGAGTTCTTAGCCAGCGGCTTGTGTCGAATACTCTATATTATCGATCGAGTTACGCAGCAGCAAGTGCGGTCAGTAGTTGGATGGATGACCATTAGTGGCAAAAAATTCTTAGCACTACCTTGCTTCGAAGGATGTATTTAGTCACCTGTAGCGATTGATATTGCAAGATAATAATTATGTAGCCATGCAGAAGCTCCTCTGGTAGCTTGAAAATTTCCGACACTTAAATTAGCCACTAATCCGCATAGTTGGTCCACCAATCCGCACTGAAACAGCATGATGGAGTATACTCTAGGCCTCCACAAGAAAATATACTTTGCTCACTAGTGGGACATTCATGGATTGAAACCTACATATTGTTCATCCATCCATCCATCAGCCCTTGGAAGTCCAATGCGGGCCTCCCCAAACTTGCACCACTCTGAATGATCCTGAGACTTCTGAATCCAGTGTATACCCACTGTCTTCTTCAGGTCATCGATACACCTGGTCAGGGGGCGTCAAGTGTAACAATATTCTTACAGTTTATTAATTAAGTAGCCTTCTGTATACTTAATTACGATAATAACCGCCGCATAAATATGTCAATCAACTTCCTCGTTTCGTGTGTTCTATCCTGGTGTTATGGATAGATAGCAGTCCTTTAATTTATTAGAATAACTTTGAATCTATGAAGTTACAACTGTATGTTTGCGACCATCCGTCGAACACGTGATACGTTTTAAGCTCACAAAATGAAACTCATCTTCTGCAATATACCTCTAATAAGTAGAAACCTGACTATATTGAAAGTAAACTTATTTTTTACATAAGTTTATTATGCTTGAAACCAAACCCACCTGATGATAACTCTTGATGAAGTCAAAGATGTGAGCATACCGACTTAATTCAACTATTCATAGATATAGATCTCTTGAAGATTCTCCCACAATAATTAACCCTAATTATGAAGTTTTACTAACTAAAATGTTGGTATAAATTTAAAATTCTTTTAAGTTGTAATGAAATGATTATTTCCAGTGCTCTACCTCATAAAATTAATTTTATCACAAAATCCCTAGATACGTCCGCGGGTCATTATGAGGCGTCGGCATTTGGCCAACTTTAATTACAGTCGCCAACAGTCAGACTACGTGAGTAGTCATTATTGCAATAAATATTCAAAGAGGATTCTTTGTTGAAATTATTTTGTGCGAGATTTGTTTTTAATAAAAGGTTATAATTTAGCATAACAAAAGCACTTTGAACTATTAAAATGCACATTATATATTTATCATGCAATGCTTTGATTAATTAATAAGACTATAGTATAAACATGTGCGGCGGTGATCTCTTACCATCAGGTGACCCGTCTGCTCGTTTGCCTGCTCTAAGCATAAAAAAAACCAATAAACCGTAGAACTAAAAAATACTACGTTTTGGGCCATATTCACCTCGATTTCTTTCATAGTATAAATTATAAAATTATATTTTTTATTTTTTCATAACAGCTTATTTCAAACAATACTAACATCAAAGATTTAATTGATAAAAACAATTTAATTTTATAATTGAATAGAATAGAATATTTTTTTTATTTCTAAAGCCACGAACACAATTATAAGAAATGTACACACTTAAAAAAAGAATACAATAAAAAAGAAACAGAATTAAAAAGTAAAAACAAAACAAAAAAAATATACAGCTGGCCACAAAACTATTGTTACATCATGCTCGCATGTGTCCAGTGGCCTAGAAAAAGAAGCTCACTCAACATAATATTGTGATGCCGTAGTGTTGACTGCGGCGTTGATTTTCCGAGTCCTATCTGTAAGTCACAGTATTTGATATTTTATATACGTAGTACAGATTTTCCTTAATAATGCATCACCGCGCAGATAATTGACCTCTTCATCATTTTCATCTCTTCGTCATACGATTTTCTCGTTTATTTAATTTTGTGATATCAAAAAGAGGAAAGTTTTGATTTCTTATTTGTTTGTTTGTAGTGGATTTCAAAAACTACTCAACCGATTTCAAAAATCTTTTCATTAGTAGGATTCTCTATTGTTCCTAACATAGGCTATATTTTACTAAAAAATTTTGGAACTATACAAAATCCGAAGTCAAGCGAGGGTTCTGTGGTTATTACACTTTGTTTATTCACGGTTTATGGCTCTAATTGAATCAGAACTCTGTATATATACGAGTATAAAGATGAAACTGTGTACATAAAGGCCTTACAGCCTTTTATGTCTGAAATAGGATAAAATACACGCATAATTCTATAATGGAACGTCACGGAACGCTAAACAGGAAACAAAAAGCAAATTAATCAAAGGTTTCTCATAGGGTAGAGCAGACATTAATCAGGTTATCGTCAAACACATGAATTTTATCAACTAACGGTATCATCCCTTTATCGGTATTGGATGTAGAAATAAATTTATTGAGGGTCTTATCTTTGGGATAATTCATTTTAAACCTTCCTTGGTTTTCACAGATATGCGATTTTAACACAATTTCTTATCATAATCCTATATTTCACTCGTGAATTTGTCCGCATTCATTTCGGAATCAGAATTTTATTTGACGTGGAAATTTCGTTTTACCATTTTGTTTTAAGCTACTTTAAAATACGAGGTTATCAAATATACCGTATGTATATGTTTTTTATTTAAAGTTCAGAATAAATATGATAAAATTCATATAAAACAAGACGTATGTGTTTTTCATGATTTTATACTTATCTCATCATGGACTGAACACATTTTTAGTTTATAATACGGCATATAAAATAAAATATATATAATCATGACTACCCGTATTATATCTTACTAAAAAAGTACGTGTTTTTGTTTGTCCACCGATTTCTCCAAGAACTAATGTTACGACATTCTTTTCAACATGAATTTAACAAAATAGCGCTGCTCATTCCTACTTATGAGCTTACCTGCTCTTTGCGCTCTGCTGATTTAAGGGTTTGTGAAACTTATATTTATTAAAAAGTGCAGTTTTTGATATTACACACGTATTAATGAAAATTGCAAACTCTAAGTGATCGACTGAGTTCAGAAGGTGGATGGTGGATGGTGGACCGTTAGTGATATCTATATCTATAAAATATCTTGAGCGCTTTTGTGATTTGAAAGGCGCGATAGTACATTTGTCCCGGTTATAATTACATAAAGCTATACACACATATAACATATACATATGAAATATAACATTAATTTCATAAAGCTATACACTATCAAGTGTACTTGTCAAGTATTCAGTTTGACTTAATGCAGCATCCAGTTTGCATGAGATAAATATATGGCCAGATAGCCATACCGTGGCCATACACCGTCAAGTTTACTGGATGCCGCGTCAAGTCCGCTACAAACTTGACAAGTATACTTGATCGTGTATGGCCAACATAACAACAACAACAACAACAACAACAACAACACAACAAAACAACAACAACAACAACACAACAACAACAACAACAACATACAACATACAACAACTACAACATAACAATTATAAAAGAAGCCTTCAGACGGCATCCATAATTCTGATATAAACATTTACATACAATACGTATATAAAACAATAGGTCGCCTATCTAGAAACTCTTGGGTTATCAAGACTAACAACAACAAGGTTCAACGGTTTGGAAGAAAGAATATTACACACATACATACCTACAAACAAACATACATACATACATACAAGATACGCGCGAAAAACATAACCCTTCCTTGAAATTCGAGTAAAAACCGTCCTAAACCGTAAAAGATACGAAGATATTCGTCACGTTACTGAATAATGCTGCACGTACCACTCATCTCGATCGAAATCGAATCCGGAATCGGTCGCGTGAGACAATAAGCGTCGGAATACAGATTTTATGTTACAAAAGACTTTAAATTTTAAATTTATTGTAATAGGTTTGAGTTTTCCTTACATTTCACACTGTTGTTTGATGACAGAAAAGTCAGGATTTATTTTAAGTGCGAGTTTATGTTTAAGCGAGAGGCTTAGGTGTTAATGTGAGGCCGTATTTCTTACCAATGGAAAGGAGAAGGTATATGAATTTAGGGTCGTTTGTTTATTTGAGTCTAGAAGTGGACTTGTAAAGGCTGATGGATAGATGGATCTCCAAGATGGCTTAACAGATCATTATACGAGTTTTTGTAAATGATTTTTCATTATAATTTACATAATTTTCTGGAAAAGTGGCATCATAATTAATTTAAGTAATACATATATCTCACGATTTAACAAAAAAATAATAAAGTATGTTTATACCTTTCAATTAACTTATTATTTTTATATATGGTGTAATGAGTAATCTATCCATTTCCCATAATATCAGAAAAAACTCTACATTGTACATTGTACAAAAAGACACTACAAGACACGAGCGATCCTATATGTGTTTTTTCATGTCGATTACAAGACCCGACGAATGAATTTGTATCATATTTTGGAGTAGCTTCCAATAGCTTGTATTACAGATCTGAGACCTCGAGACAACCTAAAACCTTCTAGCATAACGTCAAGTCAAAGCCATAATTTCCCTATTTTATGCCCTCAACCCTTATCCATTTTTATTAAAGTGGATTTTTCATCGGATTTCTTATACAGAAAAAATATCACCACACGCAGAAATCAATTACTGGAAGTGTTTTTTATCCGTTGAATAAACTAGTTTGTTTACGGAAAGGGATTTCCACAGTTTGCTTATTTCGTTATTATATTATTCTTTCATATTATTCTTACGTGAGACTCTTTTACGGAATGCTGTTTTAGGTCGATTCTGAAGAAACACATACGGATTACTGATATAAAATGGTCCTATACGGTTGGTACAACTATCTTTTCTATCAGCCTTTGAACATAATGTGAATGAATAATAATTCAAAAGTAAACTGGCTCAAATTAAATAAGTGCACTTTACTACCCAAGCTTATACTACGAATACGACTGAAGTCAATATAACCAAATTATATAGCCAAAAAATCCATTCTTGTATTTACCATTAATACAAGCACGGTATGGATTTCATATGTTTTCCAAATAATAAGAAGTAATAATACGCTTCACGACCACTAATATTATGTTTGGTTTTAAGTGAAATGACCATACTAACAACATTATGACCAGTAATAAGGATAATTGATACTGTCCATAAACACAATTTAATATTTATTTACTAGTCGAATTAATAGTAAACGGATTTATTTACATAAATTTACATGCAAATCAAGGTTTAGTTCCATCTATAATATTGGTTGCATTTTATTACGGAGTATTAAAATTATAAGTAATAACGATGGCAATTATTTTAAGAATATCTTAGTTAAAATGTTATTTTTAACTTAGCGTACCTTTACTTCCAATAGCCATAGAAAGTTTGTAACCCTTTTTTAACTACTTTCTCTATAGAATATGCTTAATTTTTTATATTCCACCTACATTTTCTGGGGTTAAAAGTATGAACATAGAAGAACATAGAATTTAAGTTACTATACATAATTACCTATATCAAATATCATCCAAAGCCATTTTATGAAATCCCCGTGGTTTGTGCGTACAAATGTTTTGTTTGCCATAGTAAACAAACCTTACAGATGTTAAAATTCAGTCACTGTTTTAACATACCTATATTATAAAATTTTCATATTTCTCTACTCTCGTGTAATTAAACTACATGCCAGATTTTCTATTAAGAAGAAACAGGACAATCTTTTCAAACGCACGATTAGTTTTGTTTATAAAGTCTATTACGGAAGTGAAATAAAAGTGTTAGGCTGGCATGTTAGCATAAATACTGTAGTTAAGTTGGGATGTTCGCCCCAATTAGCCGGTGACCATGCCAGAAATAGTGTTCGCAGTATCCAACGGCATGCAACGGAATTCGGCCACAATATTTTTGAGCAAAAATGTTTGATTCCACTGTGAATCGAGAAGCTACTAGCATTAAGTAAAAATTGTTTTTACCTTACATATGTAACATCATCAAGAGTCAAACACAGTCATTTATTTTTACAATATTTTACATGAAACGGAAGCATTCTACAAATTAACGAGATTTTTACACTCCAAACAAGCCCCTTAATTAAAACTAGGGTTGTTACAAACTATGTTAAACAATGGAAATGTGAACTAACTTGGACCAAAATAATAGAAGGGTGGTATTTCTATGTGCGGTAAAATATATGAGTTTATTTCAGAAACGGATGCAGAGAGAAAAATGTGTGAAAACAGAATAAGATTTCATTATTTTACACAATTAAACTTTCCTAGTATATAATTTTATTTTTACTCATTGGGCTTACAAGTTTTATTATTGTTGGCACTCATAATGTTTATAAAGACCGGTATATGGTATAGAAAGATTCTTTTTTTAATTGAAAGCTGGTGCTTGTCGTGTAGTCCAACATAAATTTGAGCGTGATCTGACAATGGTATCCATGTCAAAAGTACAATGTACTTCATTTGAAGTCGGATATTTTTTTGTTAAAATGTTAGATTATATAACACTTTTTTATGAATAAGTTATTCGAAACAAAACTCTTATTTGGGGTATTTATTAACACAATATAAATAAAGGGATCCTATAGCAATGATATTTAGTCTGTTTTGTTTCCTGTAATCACAGAAACGTAAAAATACAATGAATGACACACAACGACGTCCCCGGGGAATAAAATGGTAATAGAGAAAAGTAAATTTTACAGGAGAAGCAAAAAACCAGTTTTGTTTTGAATAATGATTGGGTATCTTTGAATTATACATCAAAACATGCGTTATTTTTTCCGGAATTACATTCCATAAAAAAATTTAATAATATAATTATATATTTTTAATTATCACCAAAAAACAATAATACTGTTATTATATAGAATTGTGTAGCCAGTAAGTGTATATAACAATTTTATTCCCGTAAAACTCTATCATGCTATCGACAGTTTTCATCACTTACGATACACTTTTATTGTACTTTTATGAATTAATTGTAAATGTATTACACTATTACAATTTTCTTCCGGTCAAAGTTAATACTCATCTTTGACGTATTTACATGTAACAATTTTATTTAGGGAAGAATAAAATGGTATAAGATGGGTATAAGCGTCTTACTGATCTAAAGAGACTAGTAGTTGTTCAGTAATATATGATTACGACTTTATTATGGGCTATAATTTGTACATGACTTCCGATGAATAAAAATAAAATGGCTCTAATTTTATGAAATTAAAAGATAAAAATCTAAATAATATTTAGCAGGTATATTGACTCGTAGATGCCAAAAATGAAAAAAAAGTTTTTTCGGTAACCGCGATTACGATTTTATTCCCCGGGGGCGTCGACAATGCAAAATTAAAACCAGTGGACACAGGATCATGAAAATTTTACACAGGTTCCATAGTATTGGGGAGTAGTAAGAAAGGATACAATAGATGGTAAAACTTTATAAAAGTGTTATCATAACCGCAGACGAACTCGCATCAACTCGTAATAAATTAATCTCTTAACATCGCAAACATATCGTACAAGGTATGCTATCGTATAAAATTATGAATCACAATACAACAGCAATACCCATAAACAAGTACACAAAACCCAATAAACAACATCTTCCACACTAACATTGGTAAATAATTACACACATCGGTAACGCAGTTCACGCACGCAACACAATTTACTAATGGTCCATGCCTGGATCACGTCAGAATAGAGGTGATAAAACAACGACCACATCTGTCCCCTGAGACCGAATGCGACAGCGAACTTTATAAACGGGATCATGAACTATCAGTGGAATCTAGAGTTCCTATTCTCTAGTTTTGGTACATCCTTTTGTTTGTGTTCGCAGTGTTTGGTCCATAGCTTCAATAGTTTTGAAATGTATCTGGCTATCATTTTAACGATATCAAGCCAAGCGCATGTGAGGCCATGCATTGTGTAGGGTTCGATGTTCATTTAAATAGTTAAATTTCTCGGTAACTTTTATAAATATTAATTCGTTATAATTAACTTATTAGTTAACATATCTTAATATTTCGAATGTCGATTCCTAGTTCAAAAATGCATTTCACTTACCCGCAATATTAAATACACTATTCAACGATAGATACATCCCGCTACGTAGTAGACGAGATTTAAATTTTATTTAACCCTACTTGAATTTTTTATACTATTTTATCGGCTCGATGAATATAGATATCCATACCTATACCAGTTAAGCTATGGAAACGATTTTTTTTTTATATTTATAGCATACGGAGATTAAAGACATAATTATCAACAGCTGTTCAAACTCGTAGTTGAAACTAGTATCTACTGGTAGCAGATACGTAATGTTTGTGCTCAGATCGTGTGTATTACCATTTGTGTTTTGCATATTAACCGTCACGGAACAACATTACAGAACCTAGAGGTATGAGAGTCCAACGTCTCAACGGTTATTTAACTCACATATTCTATACTAAGGAGCGATTTAAATCACCGTTAGTGACTCTGAGTTGGGGCGCAAGCGTTTATTACTAACTAGAGCTCTGCCTGTTACTTTGCCTGCATTTGCCGGAATAAAAAGTAACATATATATTATTTCAGATCTGTGTGCTTTCAAGAAAATTCATTCAGTAGTTTTGTGCGAAAAAGTAATAAACATTATCCTTGCACAAATCACATTTATAATATTAGTACAATGTTGTAAACCAGCATCGGCCGTTTCGGCTCTACAATAATGAGATGAATCAGTCTCGGGAAATGTGGCTTTCTTTTTATATTATCAGTAGTTATAGATACTGAAATAAATTTAGATACTTCATTAATAGCAATTATCAACATACTATTATATTATACCTGTATGTATACAAAACAAGTTGGATAAAAGACGAAACATTGTTACCTTTTACAAATCAAACTGAATTGAACTGAAGTACCTCAAGATGGATTTTCTATCCGCTGTCCCGTTGGACATTCAATACAATTTACTAATGGACTATCTTACAAAAACGTAAGAGTAAAAATAATATTTGCATCTCTTTCTAAGAAATGAATCCACTAGACGTCACAAAGGAGGTCATGAACTGCTTAGATCTCTGAATTTGTGGTAAAGTGGTGGTATGGCTTAGTTTTGCAGTACTCACTCACCGTGACATGACTTATATGAACCGTAAGCAATCACGGAGATTGAGCGTGATTCATGTTACTTAGATAGTAATTTATTAGAAACTAGCAATCCTCTCTTGTTTCGCTCCAGGAAATACTATCTGTGTAACCAACTGTTTGATATTCATAGTAATAATTCAAATCAGTAGTCGATTGGCCCCCGTAGTTATTATACAGGGCTTGCATATAATACTTTACATAATGTAAAGTATTTCGAATAAAACTTTACTAAAGTGACAGTTGACACTCTAGAAACTATTGCACGTTGTGCTATGTTGAAACTTGAGTAAAGTAATTGATTGTTTAAGATTTATAATCACTTTTCCAATCCGAACTGGAGCAGCATGATGGAGTATGCTCTAGACTTCCTCAACAAGAGAGACCCGTTTATTAGTGGGCCATTAATTAAATTAAAAAATGAACACATTTTTGTAAATTCGCCATCATAAAATACACTGTTATTGTATTCCTTTTTTTACATTAAAATGAGCCGATGATAATAGCCGATAGACGAGCTCCACCTGACGGTAAGCGGCTATCGTCACTTAAGTTAGCCATACACAATCAAATCCACAAAACATGTTTGTGATCAAATCCACTACCCTTAGTGGAAAAAAGGCATAAGATAAAAATTGCAATTTTACAGGAGAGCAAAAAAACTGTTTAAATATCAGTAGGTAGTGAAAGAAAATTTATATTACGATTTCATGCACAAAACCGTCACGATTAATGATAAAAATTTGAAAAAAAATGAGTCTCTGCAGCTTTTGTTCCTCTTTCCAATCTTATAAATAACTAAAATTCAAAGTAACATGACTTATGCTTTTTTTCCACTGAGGGTGTGAAATATACTGCATGTGAAATATGCGGTATCCAGTTTGCATGAGCGATCTTCAATACATAGATAGCCACATCAAGTCCGCTGCAAACTTGACAAGTATACTTGATCGTGTATGGCCAGCTTTAAGGACATTAGTGACACCAAAGGCATCACTGATGCGCTTTTGGCCAAGAAACAGTGAAGAAAAAAAGAAAGATTTGGTTGTCAAGACTTCATTCTATATTTGAAACATAAAGAACCAAATTAAAAACAAACATTGCTTGCACCATTAAGTTTCAAAACCAACAAATGTGTCAGAAGTGTCAGAAGTCAGAAGCCTGATGAGCCCACTGGGTTTTCTTTTCAACGGGATGGCACGTTTCAAAACACGGAAAGGCCTAAATACTTTTGCCACTGGCGATCACCCATCCAACTCCCACGGGCACTCGGACTCGCTCTGTTGATAACTTTTGATTCATCCATTGGGCCATGTTAAAACCATAGCCATATAGCCCCTTATTCATAAAAATCAAGCAAAGTTAGAGAAGACTTATAAAATGTTTTGTTTCAGTCACTCCTATAAAAAGTGATAAAGATAAAAAATATTTTGACAGTGCTATAGCTAAAACAGGCTTAGTTAAGCGTTTATTAAGCTATAGCGTGTATTATAATGATTTTAATACGTTTTATAACTTTCTAAAACCAGCGGTAAACGACGCACAATAATTATTCAAATCTAAGTATAATACATAAAATAGTTCAGTAAATCGACTGGCTAATCGTCCTATCAGCATTCAACGTGCCCCATAAATTGGGTCATAACGACCGCTGGATATTGACAATCCAACAATCCCTGCATATAAATAAAGATTGACTAAGAGCATACATTATACGAGGAAGATTTGTTGTGAATTTGTTTTATTAAAATGTAACGTTGAGTCTGTCTCCAAGGGACAATTTAAAGAATTACCACTTGTATTTTCATGCATTTCTATTCATATGCTACTAGAAGTAGCTAAAATGACATAATACTAGCTTTTGTACGTGGTTTTTCTTGCGTTTATATTAGAGCAGTGGGACTTATAATAAGTACTATACCCGAATATCAGTCCTTTTAACAAATTGTTGGCGATATTTCAGGCAATATAATATGTTAGTGGTTAGGGCATTAAGGTAAACGAGCAAAACCTTACTTTCATGTTATTAAGATAATATAATATTAGTTAGGCTACAATTAACACTGGACTTAAATTTAAAAAAAGTGTAATAAAAATTTAAATAAGTGTCTACAGCTTGTATAATTAATGGGCTCATAAAAGATACAAGCTTTAGAGAATATCTATATTACAATTATTACAAACACATGAATTGTTATTCTAAAAAAATATTACCATTATACTTCGATTTAAGAGCCATTTCGCGGTTAGACGCGCGGAATGAAGAATTTGATGTCAAAAATTAGTATCATAAGAAAGATATTAATGCTGGCAAATGAACTCATAAAATAGATCAATCCTTCATCTTGGATCTTCATTTACCGGAATTTTGAAAATATTAATTTGTTTCTGCGTAACTGTCAATCTAGCATAACTATTTTTCAGCAAAAGGACGACAGAGTCAATTTCATACACTGATTTTCTTTATTAAGTTTTATTAAATTGAGTAAAAAAAAATGTCTAGAGAACACTCATATATTATATTTTGCATTTATTACAAGGGATATACGATTACTATAATATTCGTTTCAAAATTAATTCAATAACATTACCAATTTTCATGGTTTATGCCATGACTTTACCATCGATTTTTGTATTCAATAAAGCGTATTTCCCATCAAAAGTTTATGTAGTAATAAAATATGGTCTTTGTCGAATATGACACGTAATTTTTTTTTTATCTTACTGCAAAAAATAATTTATTAAAACGAATTTACTTTACCATATAAAGATACGCACTGGCGCGAAATCAAATCAGTCGTGCGGCAGCACTCTTGGACGTCGGACCTATGTCAATTTTTGCTTTAGCCATCTAAGGAATAGATTTCGTAAAAGTAACGTAATTATATTGCCATTGAACAGTCTTGATCACGTGAGAATTTTTAGTTACAGTCAATTGTATTATTTTTAGTTTTCTATAATTTTCAGGGTTTTGTAGTCAAATCGGAATCATGTCTAGTCCGTTCGTTATTTCAACCGGCCGGCTAGCCCGTCCGGCCGTCCGTCCTTCCGTCCGTCCGTCTGTCCGTTCCGTATGATTTTTTCTTCGTCTACCCCTTAATGTGGGGTATCGTTGAAAAGGTCTTTCAAAAATATTATAGGTTTCAAAAGACCATTTTTCAATTCAGGGGTCCGTTTGCGTAATATTCTGCTTTAAACATCTTTGGTTTGAAGAAAACAATAGAAATTAAGTAACTATTTCTTTCCAATTTATGTAGTGTAAGTAGTAACGGAGAAAATCACGAACATACATATGTACAAAATATAACTATATCTATACTAATCTATACTATTACTATTGTAATATTATAAAGCTGAAAAGTTTGTTTGTTTGTTTGGTTGAACGCGCTAATCTCAGGAACTACTGGTTTGAATTGAAAAATTCTTTTTGTATTGGATAGTTCATTTATCGAAGAAGGCTTTAGGCTATCGGATTTTTGGAAATTCAACCCCTATTGGGTTGGAAGTCACTGCTGTAATTTGAAATAAAACATTGTCCGTTTTTAGACATTAGTTACTGTTTACAGTATTTAGGTTTTTTGTTATATGTGTAAATTACATATTTACATAGAAAAAAAATAATAAATAATTATAACTTGTATACACATACCCTTTATTTATACAACTTTTAGATCAATCTGTACTTTATAGAGTTCCGTACCCAAACGGTGTCAACGGGACCCTATTGCTAAGCCAAAATGTTGGAATGATAGAAGCTCCGACATTAGTCAGCTATAGTCACTTATTATTAGTCAAAGATAATACATTCGTTGTTTGGAAACTCTCGTGCACCCAAGTTCCGTCAACTCCCCAAAACTCACGTATCTCAAATACACAACACAAATACAAATCACCCTCTCATTTTTTCCCTTCACAACCCCTCGCCTCCCCCTATACCCCCCCCCCTCAGTTCTTCACCCAAAAGTGGAATTTTGCGTCGTGATAATCTGGGAGGCATCCGGGCAAATACCGCACTCATCAGGTAGGCGCAGATCAGCAGATCAGGATATCGGGATATAGATTTTTGGAAAACCGGAAATCCCGGATATCTCGGAGACGGTGCGTCCTAGACAAGTTTAGACGGAAATTTCAACCCCCTTTAGTAAGCCCCCAAACCTTATTGCTAAATCTTACTGAACCCACTTTTACCCCCCCCCTCCCCAAATTTTCCTAAAATACCATATATCTCCTAAACGGTACGTCCTAGACGATTTCCGACTGAATTTCCATCCGCCCTGTGGAACTCATACTTGCAACATTACCCAATCTTATTGGGCCCAACCTTAACCCCCCCCCCTCCCAAATTTTCCGAAAACTCCTTATATCTCCTAAACGGTGCGTCCTAGACGATTTCCGAAAGGATCGAGTAAAATTTGTAGCCCATAAAAAGATTGACATTTTATGTGCCATACATTTTTCTTGTAGAGCAAGTGGTTTGGGAGGAAAGTGCGAATTTCGTTTCTCATAATTTATTATACTAGACTATTGTCAATATTTTGTTTTGTAAACCAACAGAAAACAATAAAGAATTCGTTTTTAACATTCAAAGAATAGTGTTCTGAATATCTTCTTTTTAAAGCTGTAATCATTTTTGTGTATGGATTGTATTTACCTTTATTTTTACGTTATCTTTTGTATCACGGTAATGATTAGGGTATCGAAAACCGATCCTGTTTTAAATTACCGGGATTTTCGGTACTCGCCTATGCTGGAACCGGGATTCCCGGGATTTTCAGTTCTTTCGGGATTATTTTACCACGGCTTTCCCCGCGTGAAAATAGTTAGTATCGCGTTTCCTATTTTATCTCTCAGGAGCATTAAATAGGGAAAAACTGTTTTCTACCCAAATCCGTATAGTCGTTTGCCGTGATTGAGTAACCATCATACTATTATACCTTACATGCAAACATAAGTTTCGTATTAATTGTATGAAAGCAACACAAGTGTATTGCACAATTCAGCACTGCTTGGACGAGAAAAAAGAGTTAAATCATCTTCATTTATATTAGAAAAATATCGATCTGGGTTGTGTAAATAATATTATATTAGTATAGCTGCTTCATGTAGCCGACGTTCTGAATATCTTCTTTTTAAAGCTGTAATCATTTTTGTGTATGGATTGTATTTACCTTTATTTTTACGTTATCTTTTGTATCACGACGCGACATATTTTTATTTCCCAAAAGTTCAGAAAATCCCGGGTCTTTTATTTTGTTTCCCGGTTCTTTTATTTTGTTTCCTGGTTTTTTTGAAAAGTACCGTATTCCTTTGTAAATCCCGGGATTTTCGGTTCCGGGATTTCCCGGTTCTATACCCTCCGATTGATTTGAATTTAGGTATACCTATGTATTTCGACGCGCTGCGAATATCGCAGGCAAAATGGACGCATATTGCATTTTATAGATCACCTTGAAAAAACGTGTTTTTTAATTTTTCACGTTGATTTGCCAAAATATTGATTTTTGCAATATCTATTGGACATCTTTATTGTGATGTACCTAAGTAGGTACCTAAAATGTATTATGTAAATAAGTTACCGATAATGGTACTACTACATTGTACTCTTAATTGTTATATAAACTTATATTGTCACAAACCAGATACATGTATGTGGTCACAAAGTGTATAATTAAAATTATATGTTCATAATTTTAAAATTTTTACGTTTGAAAGTATCAAGAAGATTACTCGCACAGAACTGAGGTCAAGCGCGACGCGAGCCGCGCGAGGCAATATCACGCCGCGGAGCCGCTTCAAATACCTATAGTTTATCAACCGAGTTTTGCGAAATGGCTCTTAAATACCATCTATGAACCATATGCGACCAAAGATGCGACCATTCTTTTCCAGAGTGATGACTGATGACACATGATGTCAATCAAAAAGTACTTACTATTATTTTGTACATCAACCTCGTTGTATTAAGCCCGTTGGCTTGCCAGTGCAGTTACCTTGTTTCATAAAGTGATAATACGCGATATTATCCAGGAACAAAAATATCTTACTTTCTTAATGTGGTGTCACGAGATGGCATCCTGAAAGTAAACTACATACTCATCACATATTATTTGTGTACCGTGTGTTGCTTTATTAATGTGAAAATAAATAATTTCTTAATCTTATTCTCTTTATCTCAGATACTACCTGAGATATACATGATATATATAATTATGTTACTATCTGAGATATTGAAAAACAACAGAATTAATTTAACAATCCTTGTTTCTGATATACCTAAGAAAGATAAATACAAAATCCTATTTAACTTACAACATTACACTTACATTAAAGACTGTACGAGAAACTCGAACCCAAATTGCACTTGAATGGATTTTTTATTACAAAAAGTGTGCTACGTAAAACATCTCACTGAGTTCCGTGTCCGAATAATATCTTGAATAGCAGAGGATTCATAGTGGCTCATAATGGAGGTCAGGCGAACGACGCATGGCATGACGCCAAATTTACGCGCGTTCGGCGCAAATTGGTGTCCATCAAGGGTAACCGACGAATTGCGCCGCTGTGACTCGGAAAAATTCAACTTTCATCAACGTTAGGTATTACAATAGCAGAGTGGTTATTTTATTTTAAAACGAGTTCGCAATGTGTTCTGTTTGAGTGTCTTGTACTTCTCAGTGACATCTGTTTTGATTTTTTCCGAATACATAAAAGTTTGCTACTTACTTGCCAATATTAGTGTTTGTACAAGTAAGTATTAAAATTTATACCTATTGACCACCGATAAATAATGCACGAGTGTTTTGAATCCAACTCCGTTTTGGAAAAATGATTCATCTTTGAGGATAATCACACTTAAAGTACCAAAGCAATGAACAGTATCTAAAACATCTGAAGTATCAGCTCACAACAGGCTATTTTACTATGTGAAAATTTCCAAAATATTTATTTTACTGGTACCTATAGGTTCTACAAAATACGATACGACAGCGCTGTGCGAGATTTATCCGTAGTAATCCCCGGACTCCAGTGTACGATATGTCACTGCCTTGTTCCACCGGAACTGTAGTTGGAATTAAACCCATCTGTCGATTCAATTGCATGTTAAGTATTACGGTTCACCAAACAGGTCTGTTTCAAGCTTACCTACACACCTTACCAGGTACCTTACTTAGTACCAGTAAAGGCAATCAATTTCGAACCAATTTTTTGGTTTTATCAGGTCAAATATTTGTTAAATTGGCTGTGCAATATGAATTCCTAATTCCCAATGGACTCCATCATCAGATCTGATCTTTGATAAATATGGATTCAATAATAGAAATAAAAAAATCAAAATCGTTGAATAAACGACTGATTTATGAAGTAACGTATTAAGAACCTCCTCTTTTTTGTATTCAGTTCAAATGTCAACGAATTTCAATATACTCCTGATATTGCCTTCCAATGCCTTATTTCCTGATACTCATTAAGTTGCTTCGACATGAACGTGTCACGTGGCGTTACGTCACGTTGCTTGTTGAGTTACAAATACACAATATATATTAACATAGCTCGTGTAAGCTACCTGCATAATAGAACAGGGGTTGAGAGCGTGTACGGATTATCGGATTACAATTCGTATTCCTGTTTCTTCTCTGTGACATGAAACGGTGACTGTTTTTGTAAATATAAGATATAAATAATATATTTATGTATTAAAATAAGTCTCTCTTTTTTTCATAGATATACTCAGTCAATTTTCCTATTTAAATTCACTTACATAAGTATGTATATTCAATATCATTTAAAATATGGCCATGCGAAGGAGAACAGTGTCGCTCTAGAATACTCTAGCTAGATGACTTTTATCGCGCGTTGTGAAATGGGGGCTAGACGGAAAATTTCGACACTTTTTGATTTTGCGAATGACGACACTTTTTTTGAAGTGATTCAGTTAGTTTTACAGAGATGGCGCTGTACTGTACAACTTTCTGAATCACGCTATTTTTTTTGTGAAGAATTTTAACTTTACACAAATTTTTAATGAAGTACTAGGACATCATGAGCGACGAGGAGGTTCGACTGAATCACGCTAGCGTGATTCAGAGAGTTTTACAGTACAGCGCCATCTCTGTAAAACTCATGGCGCTGTACTGTATGCTCTGTATAATGTATACATGGCGCTAGCGTGATTCAGAAAGTTGTACAGAGATAGCGCTGTACAACAAAACTTAAATCGAAAAGAACTTCGTTCCATCCGGGTGTCCCTTGACACCTCTCATGTTTTTTTTACCCTTTTATAACTAGATGAGTGATCTGGGAGTTCCATTGTGTTATTTGGTCAATGGTAGTCAGTTGTTGAGAAACTACTGACCACCAATGATGAAATTTGATGAATGGGCTACCATATACCCAATTCATCACAAGTTGGAGTGCCAACTTACCACCGGTGGTGAGATTTGATGGTCAGACGGTCCGGAAGGGAAATGATTACTGCCGTTTACATATGTACGTTAAAGTTATTAGTAAAATTTTCACGTAATTTTTTTTTTAAATTCATTGTATTGACCTAATTGGCACTCGTTACGCATCGAATACTCTTAGCGCGCAATGTCGAGAGAGTTTTTGTTATATTCCCTATAGGTATTTTACAACAGAACTTTTGTAGTAGTATTATAAAAGCACAAACCATCTTTTTCAAGCCCGGCATTTTCTTTCTTTTGAATAGTTTGTTCCGTCAATCGAGTATAATACGAATACGAAAAAATATTTAAAATCATTGATGGTTTAAAAACAAAAAATAATAAGTAATTTAAGCATGAGAATTGTAGGAAATGTGTTAATTTATCTGTGTATTCCGCGGTTATCAGTTTTTGTTTTTGAACACTATTATTTTTAAAATATTTTTTTCGTGAACTTTAAGGTTCTACTCGTATCTATAAAATGAAATTGAATCCTAAAATTAGGCAACATCCCTATAACGTTACTAGTAGCATCTAAGTAGACTGCATTAACACAGCTGCGCTATAAGAAAGAGCAAGGGTAACAAAAAGCTCACTTGACCCATGGATGTGAGCGTGCTCGCTGCGTAATGAGCTTGAATTGGGTCGCGATGAGTCATGAATAGAATTGAAAAAACTTGTGTGTACCTAATACAACATTTTTTGAATTTGTAGTCGCTGATGGAAAAACGGGTACACAGAAATAACAGGAAGTGAAGAGAGAAAAGAAAATTGTTTACAGGATTGTAGCAAACGAGGGAAGAATAAAAGAAAAGAAAAAGATCAAAGGAAAAGAAAACAGTTTACTGCTGACTTGTTTACAATTATGTTGTGTAAACTAAGAATATTATATTGCATCACGTATTACTAATGCTTATAAATATACGGTTTTGGTTTAATATTTTTATAATTAAACCAGTAATAAGCGCTCGCTTTGCTTCAAGAAAGAAAAAGTTATGTTTACAAATTGTACCCGCACTTCAATATGGCTATTTATTTTTATCAGGCGCTTGATGTTAACATTTATTTCCTTTTACATTTTTACTTATATTAGCATAAAGAAACAGGAGTTTTTAGATTAATGCAACAAGTTACTTCTGGGGTTACCGAAATTATAAGAACATCCGATCCTTCAGTATAAAAAACATGAGAGGCGTCAAGGTACACCCGGATGGAACGAATTTCCTTTCGATTTAAGTATTGTATTGTTGTACAGCGCCTGTTCAGACTTAAGATATTTAGTTTGGTTAGTTGCGGATAGATGGCGTTAGTAAATTAATTCTGAATCACGCTATCAACTTATACTTGTAACATACGTAAGTTCAAGGAAACTATTGTTTTTATTGAATTCGCTCTGGATACCTACTTAGTTTCATTTACCTTATATAGTTACGCAGTTTGTACAGCGCCATCTCTGTAAAACTTACTGAATCACTTCAAAAAAAGTAAAATGAAAAATCAAAAAGTATCGTTATTTTCCGTCTAGCCCCTTTCACAATGCGCGATAAGGAACTTCGTTCCAATAATGACTTCTCTATCGATTGATTAAATGGACTTAATTATGAAACTCTCTTTCTACGATATTAAGTGGTGCGGTGAATTTATTAGAAGACTCATACTTACAAATCGTGTGATAAATCCCTTACTTAACATCATCATCATTGCAATTGATAACAGTTCCAATGCTTGGCTCGGGTCTTGCACAAGTTAACAGTTACAACCCTTAGTTCACAACACTGGCGATGTGTCTTATTTGACACTGTATATGTTTGAGAATTCAAAAGTGTGCGGGTTTCTTGACGACGTTTCTCTACACAGCTATTCATATATTATCTTATATTTGTAATACGCAAATAAAAAAAATTAACGGTGTTTGCGAGTGTTTGTTTCTAACTCAGAGCCTCTTGTGCAAAAGAATGACGTTTTTACCACTTTACTAACACTGATTCAATGCATATCAGTTATGAATGCTACTGTATAGTAGTGGTAAAAACTCGTGTCGTATTGCTACAAGCGTAAACCTTTATAGGGCCTTCAAACAAGCAAAAACTTAACAGTGGAAAAACACGAATGTGGCAAGTAACTGGAGCGGATTATTAGCAATCAACATAATATTGTAGCAATTCCCAGGAACCTTCGTAATGAGAAATTACGTTTTTGTGAGCGACTATTTCTTATATCCTTTTGCGCGACATTTAATCTCATTAGAAATTAGTATGTCTTTGTTGGAGACGAATGTTGTCCTAAATTAGATTCGGTTACTACATATGCAATGTTTTAACCATCAAGGGATACTTTTGTATTGCGTAGTTGAAGTCAGTAATTGAATACTTTATACTTAAATGAAACATTTCTAGCTTGTCAAAACATCATTATACAAATAGTATATAAATATAAAATACAAAAATGTTTGTACGGATGTCCTTCATAGACTTTAAAATCATCCAACTGATATGCCCCAAAATGGTTTCATTTGAAAGGCAATAATGCGAAGACTTCACTTAAGGAAACCAACCACTAAAACAATGTATTAGGCACATTTTAGGTTTTTGACTTTTTCCAAACAAAATTTTTTAGCATAGTGGAACACGCCAGGTATCCACTGGTTTAGTATTATATATAAAAAACAAAATAGACGCTTCTTTCTGATATCCAATTATTTATAAAAATAAATCTCCTTCTGTTTTCGAAGTTAAAAAAGGATGTTATGTTACAATACTACAATCTGTTATATAAAAACTGATTTTGCTAACCAGCAATGTAAGCGAAAATCAGCCTTTAAATACATTATGGTTAATAGATTATTAAAAATATCTAAGTTTCAAGATCAAGAACTTTAAATACGTGGTTTACTAAAGTAATAACGAACTAGATATAACAAGCTCACATAAACTTATTTATTATTAAAATAAATAATGTAAAAGGAAAAAGTTAAAGACTACCTACAAAAATCTTGCAGACCAGGACAGTATTTCACAGGTACCTATTCATTTACTTAAAACTATCCTAACAACAGAATATTTTCGAATTAGTTCATTGGGAATATTAAGTACGTACTTTTGGATTATTAAACCATTCCATATTTATTTCATGGACTCGAAAACAACGCATAAGGTTTTGTATCGTATAAATTCATATTACTCACACAATTTGAACTTAACAGCAGGAAATTTTAAAAGAATTTCTTATGCATTCATCTAAAAACTATTTCAAATACAGAAGCCTCGAATAAAAACGGTTAAGAGTAAAGAGATTTAGTCTTTGATATATATTTTCAAAGAACGTCTCTTTTATGTTGATTCTCTTGCAACTTTGCTTTATATTTTATGTTTAAGTTATCGAGATTGTAGATTTACTTTTTATTTAAAAAAACGGTCAAAGATGGGGCAAACATAAAATTTACAAGAAATACATTTGTAAATCTCATTTTAAAGATATAGGTAAAAAAATATATAATTTTTTATTATTTGAAAATGCATTTTTATAATAGACAAATTTTGATATTGTGTATTGTTTTGGAGGAATAAAATACTCTTTATTGTAAACGAAGATAAAGTAAACAGTAAACAAAATAAAGATTTACAACGGATGACCTTATCCCTTAGCAACAATCACTTCCAGGTAAACTACGGCATCGGAATTAAAATACAAGAAGAAAAGCATACAAAAATACAATCATTTAACATAATAGTGCAGTCATTGAAGCATTATTGCTCCGAATTTTTTTACTGTGAACCGATTTGCGTGAAATTTTGGAATTAGGTTCATCTTACCCTTAACTTCAAAAGTGAAAATGATTTAAACTCCGCACTCACCCTGGGGGTGGTTGCCACCCCTTCTCGGGGGTGGACATTTTTTTTTCAAAATAACCTCGGATATCGATAGAAGGGCTAATTTTAAGCAAAAAATCATCTATAAAGTTTTTCGAAAAATTCAATACTTTTCAAGTTATTGGCAATTGAAAAATCGCAATTTTTTCACGTTTTTCATTGGTCTTTTGCAAATATCTCCAAAAATATATGTTTTATCGAAAATTTTATAAGAACCAAAATTGTAGCAGATAAAAAAACGAACAATTTAGTTTTTTTTAAATCATTCTAAGTGCAATATTAAGCTAGATATTGAAGATCAAAGCCGTTTTTTATTTTGTCTGAAATTTAATCTAAGTGTTCAATGCCATCTAGCGGCGAACAGATGCATTTTATGCATTCTGCCATAAAGAAAGTTTTTGTAGTGCTTGAAATAAGCTTTAAAATGAGCACTGTTAAAGGTCTTTTGCACGTAAAATAAGTGAGCTGTATTGAAAATAAGAAGACCATTTAATATTTTTTCTTTTAAATCAATGGGTTTCATAAGTGCCATTTCCGCCAAAATGAAAATTAATCGTATTCCGCCTAGAAATAACTTTATTATGAAGAGTTTGATAGATTGTATCAGTTTGGCTGCTTCAGGACACATATTTTAAAAAAAATCAAGATAAAAAAAAAAAAATTCAAATTTACAAAAAATACACCTTTTTTTCATAATATCTCAAAAATGACGACAGATACGTAAAAAAGTGTAGGGATAAAAAATTTAGGTATTTTTCTAACGAACAATTTGTTTTTTTTTTTTTTTCTGTCAAACAAAAATTGACGGAGATATGATTGTTTAAAGAGCGCGCGGCAGCGCAATCACAGTCTCTCTTAAGCCCTTTAACCCTTCACCGTTTTAAAAAAAGGTTTTTTACTATATTTTGCAATGAAGGATGTTGTAGCTCTGTTAATTACCTTTAAAATGGTTTGTTATAAATTGTGATAGCATGAAAATTGAAGGAGTTATGGTCCAAAAACTTATCATATTTTTTTCTACTTAGTAACTGAAAATTTCGGAGTGTGAATATTTTGAGCAATGTGAAAGTACGCAGTATAATAGAAACCCAAAACTATTGTAACGTGTATATATATACATAATATGGCTCATATATTTTGGAAACATAGGCATGAATACATACCAACGTTCTTACATGTATATATAACACATTTGAGTGAAGGGGCCAACGAAAAAGCCAGGTGATCAGCTGTGCGTGCTCCGTTTATTCGTTTTAATATGACCAGTATATTTCCACCGGCAAAGAAATGAGCACGTGCTTAATATAATATTTTAAGTAGATATCCAATACTGTTTTAATTTAGGGTTAGTTTTAAGGGTAACAAAGTTGAAGATTATGATAATCACTTTCGAGAGTGTAGAATAATATTTAAATCCTTTTCATTTAATCAAAAAAAATTTTTTAACAATTTTTTATCAAGGGGTTGTTTTTAAGGGTTGAAATGGGGTTAAAAATTTGACTATTATTATAGAGAACAAAATAATACTTACTCTATACTTACATCTTTTTATGTCATACCAAAGTAATTTTTGTGATTTTTTTAATTTAGGGGTTGTTAGCAAGGGTTGTAAGAATTTCAAGGGGTTGAAAATGATTTTAATATGAGGTAGTTGTGTTAGAAAACACTTTACAATTTCAAAACTTACTATTACACATGTTTTCTAGCGATAAAATGGCTCAATGTTAATTTTTCCATTAAGGGGTTGTTTACACCCCTTAAAAATAATTTGCGGAGTTCAGATTATTTTCACTTTTGAAGTTAAGGGTTAGATAAGCCTAATTCCAAAATTTCATGCAAATCGGTTCACAGTAAAAAAATTCGGAGGTAACACCGTATTTTTCGCTTCAATGACTGCACTATAAGTATTATCTTTATATTGACCTTTATACACTACCTACCTGCCTAAAAAAAGATCCATCGATGGATCTTTGTAATGGATCTTAGTGGACATCGCCGGAAAAGATACCATGAAATCATGTTCACCGAAAATATGGAGCTCTGAAACATGATTTTTATCGAGACAGTTTAATACTACTATAATATAGCTATAGGTTTTAGCGGAGATATTGTAGGTTTTAGCGAAAAGCAACCGAAGCGCAACCAATCACCGTTATGTCGGTACCTGAACTTCCTAAAACTGATCACTGTATCAAAGGGCGTTTGATGTCCCACATGTGCGATACACTATGACGGTATCATGTTAAACTTTGTTAAAAGGTATTATTTAGCTCACCCTCTCCGTGCAGGAGTGATAGCCTAGCGGTTAGAACGTTGGTCTCCCGAATGCGGGGGCACGGGTTCAAAGCCTGGCACGTACCTCTAACTTTCAAACATTATGTGCGTATTACTAGTCAATTATCACTTGCTTCGGTGAAGGAAAACATCGTGAGGAAACCTGTACACCGGAGAGTTCTCCATAAAGTTCTCAAAGGTGTGTGAAGTCTACCAATCCGCACTTGGCCAGCGTGGCCTGTACCCCTCACACTGTGAGAGGAGACCCTGAGCCCAGCAGTGGGACAATTATGGGTTGTTGCTTTGCTTTTTTTTGCTCCGTGCAGGTCACATCTTGCACGTATCATAAAACCTACATCCTCTTATTCTGAGGAGTAGAAATTTTACATTTTGCTTTAGTTCTCATGACAATTCTTTTTTGTGATTAGCATGACGTGATACTACACATAGTCACTTTTTTATCATATTATATTTTATTTCGTTCAGACAACTTTGATCCATACATTATAAAATTAGGTGCAATTAGGTACATTATAATTAAGGAGGAACGATGATAAAATGTCAAACTCATATATGGACAAACTAACATTTGCACACATTCACACACAATGGGCATGAACGTTAAAATTATAATAATTATCAGTTTTCTCGTTGGACGTTACAAAAGATAGAAAGTGATACACTGAAGCTGCTACGATCATTTCAATAAAGTAAGAAAAATGCATTTAATCGCCAGCAAAAATATATTTCGCCAAGTTTTCAACATTAATTCATTCTTAATGCTCGGAAGATCAAGTTTTTGGGAATGACGACGTTTAATCAAGAAAAGTAACAATCCGTGAAACTTCCTCTCTCCGAATTTCTATTCAGCTTTCCAAATTCTATTTCTGTATTTGGTTAGATGGAGATAAATTGAATTGTTACTTTAACATTGTTGATTTTCAGGATACGCGGCTGGTTTAAATTATATTATCCGTAAAAATACATTGAAATGCGTACATTAGAATTAAAGATAATGATCGTAATATAGAGAATATAAACTGATGCTTTAAAAGCTAAGCTAAGCAAAAACTTTCAAAACTACTGAAACTATAAATATGAGATTTAGCTTGGAGATAAATTATGCAAAGGAAACATCGGCTAAGAAATGTTTTGAAATTTATAAGTTCATTGAAGGACAAGTAGTCTTTTCCCGAAGCAAAGTGATTTTGCCAGTAAAGTATAAACTTAAAATGCCTAAGAAAGAAAATAAAGTAAAACTGCAGGCGACGTAAGTTAAAACTGATCTTTAATGTATTCCACTCTACGTTCCGCGTCTCCGCTATTCGATTTGAGAGAAACTTTAAACTATACACGGAGAAAATCAAAAACTTTTTAGAGCATAAACTGTCGTTAGCGACAGGTCGCACGTTCGTGGACAGTTTGCTAGTTTTATAAATCGATGAATAATAATAATGAATAGTAAGGCTGCCAAGATTTTGATAAGAGACAAGAAGAAAGATTTGCGGATGAATGTTTGTTTTATGAATATTGTTCTCATGCAAGTGACGATATGTCTATATGAAAAACAAATTTATTATCAAGAAAGAAGAGATATTAAGAAATCTATGAGAGATTTGTAAGGAAAACAAAAATAAAATGAATATATACTGAAAAAAATGAAGACCAACATATACTATAAAGAGTATTTCAAAGTGAAGACATTCTTAATAAAATGTTTTACCTATAAAACTATATAACCATTACACTCCATATTTAAGTAGGGTATTCACACGATCAACTGAACCAAATTAATTTGAAACAAAGTGTACGTATGAAACGATGCATGACATTCACAACTCCACGAACCATTGCACTTGTTAAATGCATTCATTTTAACTTTTAAAATAGTTATTTAATATTAGTACTTTAGATAGTTTGAAAACAACCATTAGTACATAATGCGAATATCGACGTAGTCAAAGGTAAAGTAAAATACGTTACAGTCTCTGTATCATGTAAGCTAATAATTGTTGAACGTGAAATAGTTTTGTTATTTATCATCTTAATGAGATTGATTTAGGCGATACATCCATCACGCCGCGCCAGTCTAGCATAGATGTAAACTTATTTATGTATTTATTTATTTAAAAGCTGACCCGGTGAACTAAGTTTCACCTAACACTTAAGGAATGTACTTTATTGTTATTTTTAACTTTTATAGTTTTGGTAGGTTTAAGAAATCAGATACCATTAAATTCCCTCTCCCTCTCCTTCTCTTTCTCCCTCTCCCTCTCCCTCCTCCTCTCCCTTTTCGCTCCCGGCCTCTCGCCCTCTCTCTCCCCCTAACCCTACCTCTCCACCTAACCCTCCCTCTCCCCTCCATTTCCCTCTTTCTCTCCGGAACAATTCCATCATACATGATTTTTGTGTAACTTAAACCGTTTACGCAGCGCCGCGGATGCTTTTTGTGCGAAAAGAAAAGTATTGTTTTTACTACTGTCCACGCATTTGTTATTTTTTATTTTTTTATACTATTACTAAAACCTTCCGTGTACCATAAGGAACATACAAAAAAAATTTGCGAGTCATTCTTGAGTTTTGCGCTTAGCAGCATTCATTTTTATTTATATAGATAGATAGATATGGCCCGCAACGCATCAGTGATGCCTTTGGTGTTGCTGATGTTCATGGGCGACAGCCACTTATGGATTGTCAGCTCGTTTTCCAGCTATTTCCATAAAAACACCGTAAATTCTAGACAATAAATACAGTGCTAATATGTGAAAAGTCGTACACAAAATTCGATGGTACCTTTAAGCGATCGCACTTCAAACAGCATTAGGAGATTATTGCAGAGAGAGAGAGAGAGATTATTGCATTATTGCAGAGTATCTTTTCTTTCACTCATATAAGTGATAATTGTAATGTTGTGATGTTTTTGTAATAAGTATATCGAATACAAAATTTATTTGATTTCTGTTAATAATTTGACCGGCACATATCACTGCACATAAGGACATAATATTCAGATATGACTCGCGTTGCGTAATAGTTAATCAACCATACCAGACCGGCGTTTGAAGGAATTTTATTCTCAGTGAGGAAGAAATTTGAATAAATAGTATAAATTTTTGTTCTCGATCTGGGTCTGTTTGTGTATCTGTCTTTGTGAATTGTCCATGACTTCTGTAACAATTCAAAGATACGATTTTACACTAAAATATTTTTTTAATAAGGTAAATTCAGTTTACACCTCGGCAGTTAGGCTCGTGTATAGCTTGCCTTAATCACCTAGGGGAATTTAGGTCTACCGATTTAGTATACTTAATTCACCTCGATCAGTAGACTTAAATCACCTGGGTGCATAGGTGAATAAAGTACACTAAAAGTAGACTTAAAACACCTGGGTGAATTAACTCAGGTGAATAAAGTCGACGGCACCGCAATTCCTACTGTAGAGCTATGAGTGTATAACGTCATTTTTATGTATTATACTTGTTGTAAGAAAGCAGCCAATAGAATATTTAATATTTTGAAGTTCTAAACATTCGCATAACTTTAAAAACTTGAACCGACAGATAAGTCGTATGAACTTTATTCCAGTTTCTACTTGAACTTTAAACTGCTATACTTACGTATATGGGAGTAAATAGATTTCTCTAATGATACTTACTAGCTTATTCGGCTTTTTTTCGGAAGCACTCTTTAGAAAATCTAATGAGTGAGGCATTCGTGACTATAAACCCACAATTGTGTGAAAAGCTTAACTATGAAATTTTATTGTCCTCATACGGAGATTTCATCACAAACAAAAGCGCCAGGGCATGATGAGAAGATTCTATTTTTACTGATTTGTTACTGTATAATGAGTCTTTTATGGACAAAATGTGACATAACCTCATTGTCATCTATTCGTATAATTTCATATTACTGAAATAGGCAATTACAAATTAAAGTTTACGCTTCAATTGTGGCCTTAGACGATCAAGTATACTTGTCAAGTTTGCAGCGGAATAGACGCGGCACCCAGTAAGTTTGACGGTGTATGGCTATGGTGTAGCTATCTGGCCATATAGCTATCTCATGCAAACTAGATGCCGCGTCAAGTCAAACTGCAAACTTGACAAGTAAACTTGATCGTGCATTTTCAATTGTACATATCCATAATCTTTGGCTAAGTTGGTAGGTAAAATAATAACGCAGTCAGATCGCGGCGAGTGGGTATTATAGGAAGACAGTGATGCTATGTCATTAATGGCTCACTACTGAGCACGTTTCTCTTCTTTTAAGAAAACCTAGAGCACACTGCAGCACTCTACTCTATTACGGATTAGTCGAGGATAAAAAAATACATATCTATTGAACTGGTATCATTATCTGAAGCCAAATACCTATAAAATTAAAGAACAACACACCAAAGAAATTCGCCAATTCATTTAAAGCACAGAACAATTTAAACCTACAGTAAATGAATTAGAGATTAAACCCAAACTGTTACTGTAACAAAGGAAACGTTCAACTGTTGTACTGTCTGTACATTTTGCTTTTTGTTTGCTAACCCTACCGATCCGATAGAAATCTCCGCTGTCCCAAGTTAATCTGAGTTCCTAGCTAAGGATTTAGCCGGAGAGCCTTTTGTGTAAGTCATGTTCTATGAACATTTCGTGGTTCTAAATCAAGTCGGCTAGATTCAGAGTCATGTTCTTCTCGTTGCTCTTGACAAACGAGATTGACATTCACAGAGTTCATCTATCTTCTATATAGAATATATAAAACACAAAAAATGTTTATATGGATGTCCTATAGACTCTGAAACCATCCAATCGATATGTCCCCAAAATGTTTTCATTTATAACAAAGGTAACAACCCGAAGGTGGTTTAAGAGCACTAAAACAATGCATTAGGCACATTCGGTAGGTACATTGATGAAGTCGATTTTCCACTTTTTTATATGTAAAGATGGCGCATCAACGTCAACTCCAAAACACTGATCTCATTCTCATCAGACAAGTTTTAAGTGTAGTGGAATATACCCGGTATCCACTAGTAAAAAATAAATACCAACTATGCTGGATATTCTAATGTGAAACATCTAATTTTATACTTATGAGTCAAACAGGACAAACAGTCCATGAGGGATTTTATTTATGCTACACCGAACCGGGCACGCGCCGTGCGACATCCATGTCGCACGGTGTAACGTAAACATTCGATGTCCACGTCATATAAAATGTTAGTACCGTGCCTCGTACGTGCCTCGTCCGGCGCACAGCTCGTACCCGGCTCGTGATCGGCTCGTGATCGGCTCGGTGTAGCATAAATAATCCCTTAGCTTTTTGGTCTTGCCTCACGAGCTCGTATCACTCCGATTGTCTCCCCACTTAGCTTGGCATTCCCTACTCTCGCTCTGATGCTCGTATATCTAAGTATATGATATGCAGTATCTTCTTCACTTTTTAGGATTTCGTCGTCAAAACGAAACCATTATACAATACGTTCGTCATATCCGTCCGTCTGTCCCTCGGCAGCATAGCACCAGGACCTTTAGTGCTAGAAAGCTTTTTGGCATGGATTTGCGTATTTATTAAAACTACAAACTCGTAGAATATAATCTTATAAAAACATATTTTTTTAGGTAAATTGGGGATGAATTTTTCTTTTAAAAAATATTCTTTTTTTCATTACATCTCATTTTTATTGTATTTATTACAAATACAAAACAGTTCCGATTGTTACATCTACAAAGCGTCTTGCAGCGAATTTATTTTTTATGTAAGCAGAAGACGTATAATCCCACGATAAATCATAATAAGCTAACCAACAAAAATATATTTTTTCCTCAGGTGTCGGGAGGCGTCCATTACTTGTGCCCGCTTTCCATCAAACGACTGCTCATTTTCCAGTTCATATAACCCAAACCAATTTAGCGAAGTATCTACCTATTTTCGTAGCTAACTTGCCGTCCTTATAACGTTTTCTCTGTATAAATTAACTTCCAAATGACTTCAGTAGGCGTTGGTACTTTGTACAGTTCAATCGAGCTATACAGTATACAATCAACATTCAAAGACAACAGTGCTAATAATATTATAATGCCATCTTTTATTAAAATTTTCTGTGTTTCGAACCACTACGTTAATTTATATATTTCAACATAGATTTGTCTGACGAATTTTCTACTAATGAAACAAAATTAAATCATTAAAGGATATAAATTGATTACAAATAAAACTATTTGATTGCAATCTGATGCGCTGAAAGTATTCTTCTAGTCGCAGTTCCTGCATTGAATTATAAACTATCGATGAAAGGAAATCTGTGGCCAACCCTATTCCGGATCAGTGAGTAACCGCACCCACAGTCCAGTCGAGTTACGCAAAGTTACACAAGTTTACTCGAGTTCTCTTCACTACGCTGTAGTTAGTGTCGAAATACTGTGAACGCGGCTTTTAGGTGTGGTGTACTTGAACAAGAACCGGATTTTAGTTAAATATGTCCTTTATTTGAATGGGTCTTAACATTTTTTTTCGAATGGAGAGTTGCTATTGGACATATCGGTCTGTACAGCTTCATGCGGACAGAGGAACGAGCTTAGAAAGACTTAACTGAGAAGGGTTTTAAAAGTCGATAATATAATAATCGATTTCTTTAATTTACATATGAGTTCTTTAATTTGATACCCATATTGCGTTATTTGATTTATTTTTAATTTCTGATATTTGAAACAAATGCATTTCATAGCCACCATAATGTGATTGATTAATTCCTCTTATCTAAGAACACTTGAGTTATCAAGACGAATCTAACGATATTTTAATTATTATATTCGTATATAAATCAGTTTAGCGGTTTGGAAGATACGAGGTAATAAAGAATATTACATGCATACATACAAACATAAATACATACGTAAAAGAATCGCGCAAAAAACAGAACCTTTCCTGCCAGTCGGGTAAAAATATTCAATTCACGTATATCATACTACTTGTAATGAATATTCACGTGAATATAATATACATTACAGGTTTATTATTAGTATAGATATTGGTTGAACAAAATATAGCCGCAATGAAACGCAACGCTGCAAGTATTGCCACAAAAATTCCTTTAAGCACAACTGCTAATACGTACTTAATCTTCTATACCAATAATAAAGAGGAAAGATTTGATTGTTTGCATTGAATAGGCTCCGAAACTACTGAACCGATTTGAAAAATTCTTACACTGTTGGAAAACTACACTATCCCCGAGTAACATAGGCTATATTATATTTTCAAAAAATTGGGGATCCTTAATAAAACTCCAATAATGTAACCCAAGGTGGAAAAAATAAAGTAAACCGAAGCAAAGCGAGGGCGGTTACTCGTATGAGTATAACTTAAATAGGTGAGTTATTCAAACACTTGGCAGCTTTAACAGATCAGTGAGCAATGCGGCAATGTGACACAGCTGGGGTCTGCTGAGTCAAGTTCCCTCGCTATCTTGCAAGTTAAATAACTTTAGTTAGATTGGCCGACCACTATCTGCGTAGGGGACCGGATTTGGTTTCGATTTGACATAAAGCGAATCTTCAGGAAATGTGTGCCCTTCAAATTACTGCTACGTCGACGTTTGGGAAATTTAATGCAAATCAAAGTCTTGACTTGAGGGAGCGCTGAAGTTTATTACTGTATGACTAAGTAAACCAGTTTTTAGTGTTTTAACTGTAATGATATGATGGTAGGGTAGGGTTTATGGTTCCGAAATAACGAAAAACGGATCGCTTATAGGATCACTCGGGTGTCTATCCGCCCTTTACAGCCAAATTAGTCCGAAACTACTGGACCAAATGAGTTGTTTAGTACTCATGTAACTGTTCAAGAAAAGAGTGAATAGGCTTTTATTAAGTTAGTGCGCTCACCATCCTGGACCATATCTTCACTTACCATCAGGTGGGATTATGGTCAAGCATTAACTTATTTTAAGTAAAAAAAGAAAGATGAATGTATAAATTAAGCAATCGAATATAGAAAAAAAAAATTAAGAATTTAAAAATTAAACAAAAACTGTTTTGCTAACCGTATTTTGTAGAATTTCAAATGAAAGGCCTTATTGTGAGGATCTCGAATATAGTTTTATTATTGTTCTACAATGGATAGTTTTAAAATTATTCAAGAAAGAACGAAAATTAAAGCCAAAAATTTACTATTCCCCCTTTATCTCCGAACACTGCCGCTAGGATTTTGGAAAACATACAGAGAATAGTTCTTTACTTAAATATTACAGGAAAATTAATAAGAAGTAAATAAATTACAAAAAATTACTGTAAATACATAATCAACGTACGGAGCCCTCTCCAAGCGAGTTTAAGTCGCATTTGTCAAGTTTTTGGTTTACGCTAATATATTATATAGCCTACTGGTTCAAGATTCGTTCGATAATTGGATAGTAAAAGGATAGTATAGGTAGTATGGTGGCATGATTTCTTGAGGGTTTCCGTGATTTGTCGTACGGTACGTTAAGTCGTCTATTCCGGTTGTGGTCGGTTGTAACTAAAACTATAGTTTAACAATTTTCTACTTATTGTACCTTTAAGCAAAATTGACTTTTTATCGACATTAGCCGCTTTTTCATTGGACGACAAAATATACATACCATAATTGTCGTAACGACACCAGTGTGAGCCTTGCTGCTGACAATAACATTATTATCGTGTCGTTGTTGTCCAATGAGACAGTTTTGTATACAGTTTGGCCGTATTGGGGCGGTTTAGAATACTTACCCCAATCCCACGCCGGATGGGTGTCGTAAGGGACGACTAAGTCCGGCCGCTGGTGGTAGGGCCCCTCGAGGGATTATTGTTAGTATTGATTTTAATTGCTAATTAATACTATTATTATTTCTCCATGGGATCTATGGGCTGGGGGCTTGAGAGCCAGTTCTTTCTTTTTTTTCTTCTTTTTTTCTTGGCCAGGAACGCGTCAGTGATGCTTTTGGTGTTGCTGATGTCCATGGGCGACGATAGTCATTTATGGTAAGTGACAGGTGAATCGGTAACTTGTTTGTCGGTTATTTTCATTAAAAAAAATATGTAAACATGCCTCCACTGCTGTCGCTGCCGTTATGAAAACATTTAATAAGTGCATTGTGGCAGTATCACTGATTTATAAAATTGTGCCGTTATTGTATCGTCCAATGAATATCGGAGTCCTCAGAGACCTATGTCTCCAGAAATGGGGTATACAGAGACAACCCTACATATTGACTTGATAAAGTGATTAACGTCAGATTATTTGTAATAACTCTCACTATTGTTACGTCACCAACTAAGCGTAAAGTTATATGAAGTTACATTTCAGTTGTATTTGTTACCGCTCTTCGGTACTCTAGATTCTCGTAGAGCTAATGTAGAGAAGGTAGAGCTCTTCTAGCTCCATTCTAGTAATCCGTACATTTGCGGTGAAACTAGATTCTTGCTCTAAATAATGACAGTTTTATACAAAATAGTTCAAATAATGCGACGGCATTGCTCTACTCGACGTAGCGCGTAGGTTTAATTATGGATGTGCTAACACACTCGAAATTGGATTTGATAATTTAATGTACATTAATTTTGTACTAAAAAGTAACAACGCCGTTATTACATATTAAAATTAAATGCGCTCAAAAGTTACAAGCCAGTCATGGTTTAGTTCGAAGTTTGGTTTCTTTGGAGGTCAAGGTTTGATTCGTTTAATTGAAACAAAGTTGTACCGTTGAAAGATTTTCTAATGTTTCTTATTAAGTATACCAATCTATACTTGGCAACGTAAAATATTAACCCTTTTTCCTTTTTTCGTCTCGTTATAACAGAAAAAAGAGCCAAGAAGTGGAAGAGTTATGTTTTCCGGGAATGATATTTACGTCTACATAAAAGGTTAGAATATAACTCTAAGGCCAATCTATTCTACATATAATATTATTAATACGAGTATTATAAACGTGAGAGTTTGTGAAGAAAGATGTTTGGATGTTTGTTCCTCAATCACACCACAACTACTTAACCGATTAACATAACATATAGGCTACTTTTTATCTCGGAAAGGGTCAGGTTTCCTGCAGGATTTTCCACTCTACCGCAAGCGAAGCCACGTTTTTTTTGCAACTTTGTTACATTTTGTTACTCCCACTCCTTAGGTTCACTAGTAAAAAGCCCCTCTTATCTTATTCTAACGCGCTTGAGTATTTCACACGATCGATTTTTTTTAGTAATGTGATGTAATGTGGTTTAGTAATGTGATGGGTGTTTCAGCAGGTACCGTCAGCAAAGTTAGGCCTTGAGCCTGATAAAAACCATTCCTTAATATATCCTAATATTATCAAGGGGAAAGATTTGATTTGTTTGCATTGAATAGGCTCCAAAACTACTGAATCGATTTGAAAATTCCTTTCACTGTTGGGAAGCTAGACAATAGTCAAGTGACATATGCTATATTATAGTATCAAAAAAATGTAGGGATAAAACTCCAATAAGACTCAAGGTGTAAAAAATAAAGAAAACCGAAGCAAAGCGAGGGCGGTTACTCGTGTTTAATATAACATAATATCTACTTTATTATCAATGTTAAATCATACCTTACGTATGTAGGTAGAATTTAACATTCATAATACCGCAAACATTCTGTAATATTAAACGTAACGGAACGTTTTCGTATTACGCCCTAACAAATATGACGGACAGGTTGAAGGGAGTGATCCTATTAAATTGCGTTTTTTACGGGTGTATAGAACGCTAAAATGAAAGAACCTGTTAATGGTATCAATTGTTGTATGGTTCCAATTGTTTTAGAATTTAAATACTTAAATTTTAAAGAAATTATGACTTTGAATATTATAAATAATTAAATATTGTTTTATTGAACAATATTAAAAAACTTTAAGAACGTGTTTTTTTACTTACGACTCGAGAAAATTCTCTATTCGAGTTCTCAAACCTTTGTAATAGAGTCCAAAATAGACTGGGTGTTACTACAGCTGTACTAATCCCCACCATTTTATGTCATGCTGGCTTTGGTACGAACTCAGTTTTACGGACCGTGATATTCCAGTAGATTGAGACAGGGATTTCAGTGCTAGTGACCGAAAAATGTTGAATTATTCTGCAGTTCATAGTTTTAATTTAAACTTTAATTTATATTAAATTTAATTTAGTTGAAACCATGCAATACTATTGAAGAAGTTTGAAATCTAACTTAGTTCAGCACTGAGAAGTTTCTTTAATATTATAAATTAAGTTTATTATGAAAAGATAATGAAAAGTAGCTGGCGTGTAAGGATCAATCTGTATCCTTTGTGACGTCCCTTACTCCATTGATATTGAGTCCCAACTCCAAGATCATGTACCCTATGGAACAAAATAATGAGACTACTTCGCTAGCTTCAAATACCTCCTGCAAATGTCACTCTCTTAAGATTCTCTGTACCACCAAGTCTCATCGGTAATACATGTATGTAGACAGAGGTTTGTGCACACTTGGCTAGCAAACCACTGTGTAACTGAAATCGTCTTTGAATTTCACGAGTTTCGGACGTAGTGAGAGAGTCATACGGGGCCCCGCTTCACTTTTGGCCGGCAACGTATTGTTGATGACACTGATGACTTTTGAATTAAAAAATATTATATTTATTCCTTAATAAACGATTTTTGAATATAATAATAATAATAAAAAAAACTTTTATATAAAAAGTCGAACCGCCTTCAAAGTTGAAAAAGTGAAAAATAATTTATTGAAAAACTGAACCTCCTACTTATTAATGTACTTAAAGTATTATTTTATACGCTATGTATTGAAATATTGTAAGACGGTGCCAAGCCTGATATAAAATTAAGTACCATATTTTGTGTTATATGTAAAGCTTGGCATCGACTTATGTACAACAATTTTATAGATGCTATAAAAGTATTATTATATACCCTTGTAATAATACTTTAAAAGTATAATATTACTTTGTATAATAAAGTATAAGTACATTAATAATTAGGAAGTTTAATTTTTCATTAAATTATTAAGTCTTCATATTTAAATTTTTAGTTTTAGTAAATCGGTTGAAAATACAAGATTTGAAAATTGTACACTGTGTATTTTAAAGATACCAATACATTAATTTTTATACACCTCGTACCGGTATCAAAAACTTATTTAACGAGTATCGTGTTAAATAAAAACTGTTTTCTGACGTTAAGTTGATTCCTTACTTACAAATTATGTAATAATACACACTAACGTTTAACTCAAACAATGACTACAGATGTCTTATGTATAACAAAATTCGCTTTTCACAAACAGGCGTATCTTTCCTACACACATGACGTACGCTCATGCAATATTCTAAGAGCCATTGTAAAAACGTTGAGAAGAAAAATAACGCAAGCTTTAATGGAGACGGATTGTTTTGTGCTATGGCTGTTCATACACATAAGAAATGAATATTATTACCGTTATCCTCTCAAGTAATAAAAGTAAAATAACATCGCTAGAAGTGCCAAGATATGTTTTAGTGTTTTGTTTGTACTATGTATTTCTTTTCGTTTATGGAGAAAGGTATTATGATTATCGCACGTTATAAAATGATTTATTGGTTTTATCTACGAACGTAGAGTCGTAACAAAATTATGTGATATTTATTTAAAATTAAGTAGCTTTAAAGTACAGAAAAATACGAGTATGACAAGTAGTGGTAAGGCTAGCTTTTTGTTGTTATGAAAACAAATGACAAAATGGCAGACGTGCCACGTAAAAAGTCGTTACCACCATCCGCGAATAAACTAATATAATTCAAATATAAAACGTTAGCTATTACTGAGTTACTGATCAAGTATACTTGACTAGTATACTTGATTGTGTATGACCAACATAAAGGCATGATTTGCGTAGCAGTTAGGCACCGCTAGAAACATCAGTATAATATCTCAAATGACATATTGTAATCAACTACTGAAGGGAAAGGCACAATTTCTGAAACATTGTTCCTTGAAAAAAATTACGTGTTGTTTTTGAAACATTGTAAAAAAACAATTTTTACTTAGTAAATGCCTTATCATACTACATGTCATATACTGCATCTCAATGTCATGACTACATGTTATCCCCACTAAAACGACCTCGACTTAATGATGAAATTTATTCCATAAAGTGATGAAATAGGAGATGAAATTTTATATAAGTTTAAAGGCAATATTTCTGCAGATAAAATTGCGACATTAACTTATCACCTAATTCGAATCCATTACCGTCGAGCTACTGCTCATGAAAGAACCAGCAGACAGCAAAGCACAGTATAACAAAACAGGAAAGACTGCAATCCTATTTGAGATCAGTCACAGGTGTTGCGCTACTCGTAAGAACTAAGAGCCTTGTTTGTTAGCGTCGCTAGCTTTCGCCCTAAAAACCAAAAACAAAGCTAATTGCTACGTCCCTCACAACACAGCAAGTGCAGTAGAAGGCGTGACTCAGGAGATTGGTAGAAAGGTTTTGATCTCATAATAAAGGGTAGATTTGATAACACTGTTAGATTTAGATCTTCTTAGGTTTTTTAAGCTGGACGCACTATGTTAGCACTTTTTAAACTTTTTAGAACATGGAGAACTCCCTTTTCTGTTATTTTTCCTATACCTGGTGATAAATGATTTCAGATATAATAAGTAGGAGAAATCAGATATTCATGCTTTTATCCCAGATGCACAAAATGGAATACCGACTTTAAAACGATTCAGCTATTGAAAAATCAAATTAATATTTTAAAAGCACTTTAAGGAACTTTTAAAATTTTGTGTTTGTGCTGTTGATCGCTGAGCAGTTTCCTCCTCTGGACCTAACCCAGAGCATCAGGTCACCATATTCATAAAAATGCACTGCCATCGCAATCAAATTCATTTGACAAACATATCCATAGGACAAGAAGAAATAGTTCTAATTCGTCTTGCAATAATCGTCCCATACATATTCCATTCATCCATCCATCAGTCCTTGGATGTCCACTGCTGGACATAGGCCTAGGGGGGGCCTTGCGCCACTCTGACCGGTCCTGAGCCTTCTGAATCCAGCGGATGCCCGCTGTCTTCTTCAGGTCGTCAGTCCAGCTGGTCCGGGGCGTCCTGTGCTCCTTTTTACCGGCTACAACCCCCAATGTTATCCGCAACTATACATATTACATGCTAACAAATCAAATTATAAAACAAGCTAAATAAAAACTTTTAATAAAAATGGAAACACTGTCTTATCTATACTAATATATAAAGAGGAAAGATTTGATTGTTTGCATTGAATAGGCTCTGGAACTACCGAACCGATTTGAAAAATTCTTTCACTGTTGGGAAGCTACATTATCCCCGGGTGACATAGGCTATATTATATTTTTTTTACTATTTTGCCGAAGCGAAGCGAGGGCGATTTCCTAGTAATAAATATATACAAATGTACACATACCATTCTCTCCTTATCAATTACACTTATTTGATATTCGAAATTTAATTCAAGTAGACGTAATTTATTCGTGCGAATATCAAAGAAGGCTTCTTTCAAACGAAATAAAACATACGGGTAGCTAAAACCCCGTCCAATTGTAATAATTGTTTCCTTATTTCCCATCGGCATTACCGTTAATGCTTTTAAAAGTTACATAAATATTTAATGGAATTTTGGTCGTAAGAAAAGGAGCAAATAATATTTATTCAGCACTCTCCAGGCAGATTTAGAATGTAAGCTCCTTAATTAATGTTTGAAAGGAAGAACTGTTTCTGATGTAAATTAAATTTTATGCGCAATTTACTTCACAACTTTTGTAATTTTTAAATTGTCTCTTTATGAATGAAATAATTTTAAGTTTTTATTATGTAGTTTATACTAGCATAGAGGACGGCTTTGTGAGTTTACACAAGTTTTTATTAAGCTATACTAATATTATAAAGAGGAAAGATTTGTTTGCATTGAATAGGCTCCGAAACTACCGAACCGATTTGAAAAATCTTTCACTGCTGAGAAGCTACACTATCACCGGGTGACATAGGCTATATTATAAATCCATCCATATATATATTTTTTACTACTTTTCCCGAAGCGAAGCGAGGGCGATTTCCTAGTCTATTTTAATATAATACAATAATGCAAATCTTTAAGTTAATGCTTCACTACAATCCCTTAAATGGTAAATGGCAATGAAGTCATGGATGGTAAAAGGTACTTTGTAAAAAACGGGTTTGTGATAGTTAGTATAATAACATATTATAGTGTAATATGACTTGAAATAACGTTCATATGATCTATTATAATTTTCATATGATATTAAACTAAAATAACCTAGTTTCATAAAATGTGATCTAACGTTTTTTAATATCATGTTATATTTCATACATTTGCTCTCAAACCATTCAGTATAACGTTCACTTCATACAATTTTTATCATATATAGTATAATACTCTTTTTTCAAGTGGCATAAGGTCAAATGATCGTTAGCATGTATGTTATTCTATTGAGTGTTGCGCACTCGTAAAAACATAATTATGCTCTCTAATAGTAAAGTATTGCAAAAATAATTTCAGATGCTCAGTTTAATGATTTCTCTATTACCGATGCGCGTTATCTTTATCGTCATTTCAAATAATTATGATCATCGCTTTATTCCTTATATAAATTCTTATATAATTTTAAATTATTTAACGCAAAAAACCTGTTAAAATTACAAAACAATTTTTTGCTTTATTGTTAGAAGTAAATCAGAGAACGGAATATTATTATCGTTTTTCAGTCCCGAATTTTACGTTGAAATTACATGGGTATAAAAACATCTGTACAATTTTATAAGTTAAATATTCATATAGTTGTCTTCTCTGAAATTGGCGTAAAATTTCATAAATAGCCGTGAAACTACCTCTCTATTAAAACATTCGTACAGATGGCAAGCAAAACAACAACTACTACGTTTAAGAATCAACGATCCCTGAAATTGCGGCATTCCGTTATATAGAAGTTTGTTCATTCATTTCTCAATAAATATTTTTGTCTACATAGTATGAGGACCGATTAAGCTCCCTGTCTACGTGAAGGAACTTTGTATTTTTAAAACAATTACGCGGCCGGAGGAGAAAGAAAGGCACAGTCAAACTTTACAAGAAGGAGTGAAGAAAGGTAATATGTTTTTATAATATGCATTAGAAACAAATAAAATTATTTAATAAAAATTAATATTACACTCACTACCATGCTTTTATGATTATATTTTACTTGTTGCATTTAATATATTTAGTGTCTGCGATAATATAACTTTCTTTATTCTTTATTAATTGCAAAAACACATGTCACAATAACATAAAATACATACATAATTAGTATATATAATTAGTAATTATTAATTATACATTACACTTATTATATATCTAATTTATATCATGGTCAGAGTGAACACATATTAATAACTTGGAAAGGTGTAGCAATTGGATAGTAGAGGTAGACATTATGTAGTTCGTATTTTGTAGTTTTATTGTAAAAATTTAGTAAAATATGTATTTTGTCACAATTATACAATTATTGTTATTGTCAAAATACATACGATTTACGTGTTTGTACTTTAAAATCTTAACATAATAATAATATTTTACATATATTATTTAAACAAAACTAACTAACTAACTGTGTTACATACTAAATTCCAAGATTATGGAAAATGGTTTTGAATCACCCATATTCTTTTTATGTTAGTCACAACTCTAAAGTCGACATTTTCAATCACAAAATATTCTGTTAGACCCTTAATTAAACCCTGTCCACGATTCTATCAAAACGTGCAAGCGAGCAGGAATTCGTCTAAAAGAGAATATTCACTGACTGGCTATCTACCAAAAGGCAATTACTAACTGCAATACTGACGATGCAATCCTGTCCGTAGGCCGTGAGCTGTAACAGACATTTCATACCGACAGAACATAAAGTTACTCTCCTATCTACAGGACAGCATCTTGAACAGACATATTAATTAAGCGTATATATCATAACATACATCATTGTTACGATTTAGCTTCAATTGGGTATAATTCGTAATTCACTTATCTATACTAATATTATAAAGCTGAAGAGTTTGTTTATTTGGTTGAACGCGCTAATTTCAGGAACTACTGGTTCGAATTGAAAACTTATTTTTGTGTTTGATAGTCCATTTATCGAGGAAGGCTATAGGCTATATAACACTACAATTTAACGCGGGTAAAACTGCGGGGCAGAGATATTATAATTATATAATAAGTTATATACTCTACACTCTACTTTGGGGGATGGGCTGCTCTCGTCCGTAGAAGGTTACTTTTTTATACAGAATACCCTACACGTGTCCCCTGGGTAGTGCGAAACGAGCAGCAACTCTGGTGGTAGGCCACAACATCGGCTGCCGGCTTGCAGTTACCACCCACCGGACAAAGTCGTGTCGCCAAACGATTCGTCGTGTTCCGGCATGATGTCTGGTGAAGACGAATGGGGAATGGGTCTGAACAGTTGCGCTGCGTAGTGAGACCGGTTGTGATGAGTTGGCTGTTGCTGTGTCGGGAGCTTAGCTATGGAGGGCAGCGGGATCCGAAGCACGGTGCACCGCTGGCCGACCGTAGACAGTTGGGGGCCCAAGTAGTGGGACAGCCACCCACGAAAGGCTGCCCCGCCATCTGCGAAAAATCCCGGGGTGGCTCCATCATGCCGGTTGGCAACCGGATGAGGGGACCTGATGGCGATCTCCGGGGGGGTGTTTGGGCGTCCCCGCGGTCTCCAAGCTAAGGCCCCAATGACGTAGCAACACTAATTTTGTCACTTGGTTACCATCGCAGCGCCTCGTTCAACTGCCATTCCCCATCCTATTCACTCCGCGTTCAGACTAAATGAAATGAAATGAAATGAAATAATCTTTATTCATGTAGGTATCACTGTTACTCTTATGCACGTCATTTTTTTTAATCTACCAGCTTTTCGGAAAGGTGCTTTGTATAAATGAAAGGTAAGAGCAAAAATAATGGGTTTCCACAGCGGCTGCACTTCCTCTCACTTAAAGTGCACCTCACAAACATACGAGGCTTGCACTCTAATCTCGCATCAGTCCACCACCATCTCGAGACTGCGCAGCCGCACTTGCTCTTTCTGACGGAGACGCAGATTAGTTGTCCCTCCAGCGTAGCGTACCTGGACTATCCGGGATACACTATCGAGCACAACTTTCGTCCTCGTGCTGGAGTTTGTCTTTACGCTCGCAATGACACTCGCCAAAGCGGTTGAGACTAACTTCTGTCGGCCTACACTGCCTCCACTGGTAAAACCAGATGGCTCCCTGGCACACACGGCTAAAGAGAAAGCTGACTTGTTCGCATCTCTTTTTGCCGAAAATTCGCGTCTAGATGCCGGCAACAACGTACCACCTGTAATACCTCACTGCGGTACTTTCATGCCAGAAGTCCGCATCACTAACAAAGAGGTTCTCAAAACTTTGCGGTGTCTAGACGTGAATAAAGCCAGTGGACCTGATGGAATTCCAGCGGTTGTGCTAAAGGCTTGTGCACCCGAGTTGTCTCCTGTGCTGACGCGTCTGTTTCGGCTCTCAATTGAGACTGGATCAGTGCCTAAGTCCTGGAAGCTTGCCAACGTGCAGCCCGTGCCTAAGAGAGGCAGCCGTGCTGATCCCTCTAACTATCGGCCTATCTCAATTACTTCCATACTCTGCAAGATTATGGAACGTACATTGAATAGGCGCCTCATGGCATACCTAGAGCAAAATGATATCCTTAGTGACCGGCAGTACGGGTTTCGCCGATACCGGTCAACAGGGGATCTTCTAGCGTATGCCACGCACATATGGGGCGAGGCCCTTGAGAATAATGGGAAGGCTCTTGCTGTCTCCCTTGACGTCTCGAAGGCCTTCGATAAGGTTTGGCACGCTAGCCTTTTAAGCAAGCTTCCAGCTTACGGCATATCCCCTGGCCTTATCAACTGGGTAGAGGACTTCCTGAGCGACCGGTCTTTCCGGGTTGTTATCGATGGTAGATCATCAGAAACGATGACTACAAATGCCGGAGTTCCTCAGGGGTCCGTTCTCTCCGCCACTCTATTCTTGCTACACATTAATGACCTGCTCATGCCCGGTATATATGGGTATGCAGATGATAGCACAGTGGTAGAGAGATACCTACCGAGTTCCAAGCCAGTAGGCACGAAATTCAGTCGGAAAGAGAGGCCATGGTTGAACGTGTGAATCTCACACTGCGGGCTGTGTCTGAGTGGGGCGAAGCCAATCTTGTGAGATTCAACGCCACTAAAACACAGACGTGTCTCTTCACCGCCAAAAGGAGCTCGCTCACCTAGGCTCCTACTTTCCAGAATGTGTCCTTGGACTATACCGACTGCCTTCAGTTGTTAGGAGTTGAGATATCCTCCAAGCTCAACTTTGGGCAGTTCATCGAATCCAAAGTTAAAGCTGGTGCAAGGAAACTTGGCGTCCTTGCGAAGGAGCGGCAGTACTTTACACCGAGGCAATTGTTAACCTTTTACAAAGCTCAGGTTAGGCCATGTGTGGAGTACTGTTCTCACATTTGGGCTGGTGCAGCCAAATGTCACCTTTCTGCTTTGGATTCGATGGAGAGGCGTGCGAAGAGGCTCATTGGTGACCCAGATCTGGTTGAGACCAGTTTGCAAAGTCTCAAGCACAGGCGCAGAGTAGCCAGCCTCTCGGTTTTCTATAGGGCACATTTTGGTGAGTGTGCGCAGGAATTATTTGAATTGATTCCCCCCTCCCCGTTTCACCATCGAACGACACGACGCACGGCGGGTATTCACCCTTACGTCGTTGATATTCCGCCGGTACGGACGTCGCGGTTTGCATCGTTATTCATTATGCGCACCGCTAAGGATTGGAACAGCTTGCCTGCGTCTGCGTTCCCGCCCACCTATGACGTGGATGACTTCAAAAAAAGAGTGAATAGGCTTCTATTAAGTTAGTGCGCTCACCACCCTGGGCCACATCTCCACTTACCATCAGGTGGGATTGTGGTCAAGCATTAACTTATTTTAAGTAAAAAAAAACCCATCATATCATCTCATATCCCTATATTAGGATTCCATTTATCGTGAGTGCTATCGCACTACACACACACAAGAATACACACAGACAAGAATACACAAACTAAGACCGAGAACAACAATTTAAACTCATCATTCAAATGTCTACCTCATTGGAAATAGAACCCAGGAGTAGGACCCTTGGAATGGCTGTCCACCATGATAACCATGACGCCACGCTGGTAAATATCTGTCATATATCATCTTTGATGAAATACTACTCGTTATCTACTACACGAGATTCGCTGTTCTATTTGAAACAACTCGGTAATGATCGTTGGTGATAGACCGTCTATTGTAAATGTATATGGGGATGGAGTGTCATGTATATAACGTCAGTTTCGTTGAATTTTATGGACGCGTAATACTGCAGAATTACCGCAATTAGCCCATAACTTCGTCAGCATGAACGTAAGAGTCGTAAAGTTTTAAGCCTGCAGTAAATTCAGCACTCCACGGAAAATCTTATTTATTTTAGCGATATCATTTTTGTGAATCGTATTTATAGTCTGTACGATGCTTGCTATGGCGTCATAAAATGTGCGAAAGGTGTAACGTATATCGCGTGCTCTCTCACAATTGCTGCTTTTATTAAAGCGATACCGGGTTTTATTCATTTGCTACCGAGCCTTTTTCTGCTTCTGTAATCAGTCAACCTATTCCTTTAGTTTTAAGTAATATCCGAACCCAAAAAAAATATTATCATTTTTTATTCGACGTTTCTTAAATTTCATAATCTTTAACTCGATTATCGATTCGAAATCAGGAGATCCGTAGACGAACAAGGGTAACCAACATAGCTCAAAGAATTAGCCGGCTGAAGTGGCAATGGGCTTGCTACATAGTGCGAAAGACCGACAACCGTTGGGGAAGAAAGGTCCTCGAATGGCGCCCACGTCTCGGAAAACGGAGTATAGGACGCCCCCCGACCAGGTGGATTGACGACCTGAAGAAGACAGCGGGCATCCGCTGGATGCAGAAGGCTCAGGACCGGTCAGAGTGGCGCAAGTTAGGGGAGGCCTATGTCCAGCAGTGGACCTCCAAGGGCTGATGGATGGATGGATGGATGAACTCGATTATTACTTGTCGTGAAACAAAGCCAGATAATTAGTGAGCAAGGGACTTACCATGAACTTTCAAAACAGGCCAATTTTAGCTGATAATTGAACTGTCCTACAATATCCTACCATGATTTTAGCTAGCTAAAAGGTTAGCCAGAGACCACGTGCGACGTGACCGTAACAGGACAGCTGTCACGTCACTTCAAAAAGATTAAAACGAAACGTGTGCTGGGATACTGACAGTAGAAGTGAAATTTCAACGGACAAATAGAATTCAATAAAATTTTGTTTCAAAAATTTTTTTAAAATATTCCAAGAAAAAATCAAAAACAATATTCCAAAAAAAAAACTTTAAAAAGTTCAAAAAATATTTCAAAAATAAATACTCAAAAAAAAATAAAAAAAATATTTCATAAAAAAAATCAAAAAAAATATTTTAAATATTTAAAACGAATGGCAACGTATTTATATTTATTGCAAATATTTCCACGCGATATATCGCGTGGTATATATTTATACTAATGTATAAAATTAAGTGGAAACAGATAATTAACGATCAGCATTAGAAAATTAAGTTATTATAGGAAGTTATGAGTTTACTTGAGTTATTACAATATTACTTGGTTATAATCAGTTTGGTGAGAGAAGATTTCCCTCTAGGCTAGGGAGCAGAGGAGCAACTATGGTACTTAATCTAAGTTGGAAACTTCATCATAAGCATGCAATGTACAAAATGTCGATAACACGCTTTGGAAACACTACGGTCTACCTATTACGATAAAAAGATAAAGGATTAGTAATATTTTATAATAGTAGAAAGTAATATACTTGGATGACGAAGCTTCTAAAACGCTTATAAATTGTACTGAAAATAAGGTAAAGTATAAACATGAAATCATAATTTTTAAGATTATATTGTGTCTATTTGGTAGGGCGACCACTTTTTAGAAAGACAGTCTATTTAAATAGTACAATGTAGCACTGTAAGGTATCTTTTGACCCAACTGCCAGGAAAGGTTATATTTTTCGCGCGTATCTTGTATGTATGTATGCATGCATATTATATTCTTTATTACCTCATAATTTTTCAAAGCGCTGGACCTATTTATATAACTAACTTATCGTTAGATGCGTCATTAGAGCCCAAGTGTTCTTAGAAAAGTGAAATTAGAAAAAATGTGTTTGACGGCTGTAAAAAAAAAATAAAAAAAAATCGAATAATGCAATATACGTGACGTGGTATGGTAACGTGAGGATGAATTTTGTATTCGTCATGTAACCAATAGTAAGGGGTACGCTGAAAAGTTCTTCCAAAAATATTATGGGTCTTTTCAATGGTCAAGACCATGTTTTGATTTAGGGATCGGTTTGCAAAATATTTGGCATTAAAATGCTAATTTTGGTTAGAGTCAATGCTTCCCCTCTGCCGGCTAAACGGTTGGAGTTGGACAAGTGAAAAATTCTTAAAAATGATGAATTTACCAAAAAAATTATTACGACTATGTAAGCATAAGAAGTTAATGAGTTATAGTCAATATACACTTATCAATAACCCTACATTGCGCGTGGCCTGACACGCATTTGCCCAGTTTTTTATGCAAAAGCAAAAGCAAAACAACAACCCATAATTGTCCCACTGCTGGGCTCGGGGTCTCCTCTCACAATGTGAGGGGTACAGGCCATAGTCTACCACGCTGGCCAAGTGCGGATTGGTAGACTTCACACACCTTTGAGAACATTATGGAGAACTCTCAGGTGTGCAGGTTTCCTCACGATGTTTTCCTTCACCGAAGCAAGTGATAATTAAATTGTAATACGCACATAATATTTGAAAATTAGAGGTGCGTGCCAGGATTTGAACCCGGGCCCCCGCGTTCGGGAGACCAACGTTCTAACCACTAGGTCATCACTGCTACTACTGTTTTTTATGCAGTTGGGTTTTATTGTTTTTTTTAATATATACTAGTTATCAATAGTCAACATAAGAGTTAAGGATTTTTGAAGTATGCATACGTTATGCATGAACAAATATTATTAAAAGCAATAATATTCATCACCGGTGAGTTGCCAGTCAAAACGACTCAAACATATAAGCAACAATCCTTACTTCACTGCATTGTGAACTTTTTAACCCCAACTCTTTAACTGTCACAATATGAGACCTGAAATCAAAAGTACTACACCGTTTTTATAATGAGGTAGTCAAGCATTTAAATCATTAATAAAAATTTATTCACAAATACTTTTTGGGTAAAATATTTGCAATGTAAAAAGGTGTACTTTTATAAACATGTTTATTACCACTTACATATTATAAACAAACGTGAAAACGAGAAGGCACTTGACCCTCGCTTTACATCAGCCTCGACAACTGTCACAGACAGAATTGCGCATATAAATCACTTTTTAATTTCCATATATTAGCAACGAGGCATTTCGTAGCGTTTCTAAAGAATTCATTTTTATTCTTAACGCGATCTGGCCTCAAAACGAAATACGTTTTTCATTTTAGTTCCAAATCATATTCATAACGTAATAATCAATTCAAATCTGGAAAATAATTAGAATACAGAAGCGTTCAGAATTTTCCGTAACTGGAAATGATATCACGAAATTGTTCATTTTTAAATCCAAATTTTTAGAGCATGTATTTTTGGAGAGGATTGAATAAATGTTAGTGTAACTATTGGAGAATTTTTACCAAAATATGTGTGTTTACTTTAGGCTTTTGAAATTGAATTTTCATGAACATACCAGTTGTTAATCGCGGTTCCACTCGAGTTCAATATGAGGCGATGAATTAAAAGATATTCCGTAGCTCTTTAAATACTTTAGATAGTATGTATGCAAAATATCAGACCTATTTAGTCAGTCAGTGGTTAAACTTAATTTTGTTTTCACAAGATATTTGTAAATACTATAACTGTATGCACAATTATTATGAAGTTAATACAATACGACACAAAAAATTAACCTAATTATATTCCGCTAAATCAATTTGTTATTCGTGGCACCTTTTAACCATATTATACGAAATCCAGAAATTACTCCCACTACACAGAATTACGTTGAAACTGAAATGTTTTCATTTTAATAGCACTATTTGCATAATAATATTCACACTAAACCGACCCACACTGTTGAATACATTTATTTGTGTTGATACAAAAACTTTAGATAAAATTAAATTAAACCGTCAATATTATTTTGTTCAATATTTTGTTAAGCCTATATTCAAATATGCTCCTACAGTCGATTAGTATTATACAAGGCACTCAATTTACATGAAAATAAATTAACGTTTAATCAAAAAGTTAATCAATCAAACAATGACGGTGCGCGGTTTCAGCTGTGTTCGGAAAACGACAAAAATAACTTTAAATTTAAATCATTTCGATTTACCCGGCAGATAGGTTCGCTTTATATTTAAATTTGTCCGCGTAGGAACAACGGAAAAGTACGCGTACATACACACGACACGGACAATTCCCAATTTAAAGTATTCAAGACTATAAAGTTATTTTACAGAAGTTTAAATTTAAATTCGTTTGTCCTAGCATGGAGCATTTATCAAAAGGACTCTTCGTTAGTTCTTCTTATTCCGCAATGCGTCAGATTCTATGCTGCGTTTTTTAAATGTTAGACTGTTATTGATACGTTGCAAAAGGTCGCGAAGCAATAACAGTAATGATTTTGAGCAATGGTTTCCCGCGTAATTTGAATCCATTACAACTATAATTTTTCAAGTGAAAATAATTAGAAATGATTACTTTGCTTCGTTGGAAAATGACGCGAAAAAACCTAAACTTAAACCTTACTTCGTTCTTTACATTTTCTAAAAGTAGTGTAATGTCTACCAACCCGAAATTTGCCAGATTTCGGGACTATGACTCATACCGACACTAGTTTTAAATAAGTCGAATGTTAAGTGTTGTACCTATAAAAATATTTTCTATTAATTGAATTAACAGTAATTATTAATTGAAGGTTGCTATTATTATTTGTAGAATTAATAATTATTATAATAGCTGTTGATTAAATTACTAGCACAAACGCCTGAAGTTTGTTAACCAATTGAATGAAAATATAAATATGGGTTGTATTAAAGCTTACTAAAATTAAAATCGCAAATAGCTTCTAAAGAAAAATCAATTATAATATCGGTGAATAAAGAGCAAACAATTTTATTTGTTTTATGTAGTAAATTTAATTGAAAAAGTCTTAGATACAATAGGAATACAGAAAATAAACACACCGTACATTTAACGTGAAAACGGTAAAACGTACCAGTACTTACGTTTACTGCTTAGTCATTCAATATAATGCGCACCCACCCAAAGCTATTATACTTTGAAGTGCTTAGAAATAGTTAGTTGTTGTCTGATATGTAACAATTTTCAATTTAGTTTTAGGTCTTTGTTGCTTAACAAAACATGGATCGTTTTGTACGATTAAACATCTGTTCTCAGAGGTTTTTATCTATACTAATATTATAAATGCGAAAGTAACTCTGTCTGCTACTCAATAACGCCTAAACCACTGAACCGATTTTGATTAAATTTGGTACAGACATATAATTGAGCTCGGGAATGAACATAGAATACTTTTTATCCCGGAAAATAGACCTGTTCCTAAGGGATAACTCTTCCACGCCAAAACCACTGAACCGATTTTGATGAAATTTGGTACAGATATAGAATTAAGCTTGCGCAAGGACATAGGATACTTTTTATCCCGGAAAATAGACCTGTTCCTGAGGGATAGCTCTTTCAAGCCACTAAACCGATTTTGATAAAATTTGGTACAGATATAGAATTGAGCTCGGGAATGGACATAGGATACTTTTTATCCCTGAAAATAGACCTGTTCCTGAGGGATAACTCTTTCAAGCCACTAAACCGATTTTGATAAAATTTGGTACAGATATAGAATTGAGCTCGGGAATGGACATAGGATACTTTTTATCCCGGAAAATAGACCTATTCCTGAGGGATAACTCTTTCAAGCCACTAAACCGATTTTGATAAAATTTGGTACAGATATAAAATTGAGCTCGGGAAAGGACATAGGATACTTTTTATCCCGGAAAATAGACCTGTTCCCGAGGGATAACTTTTTCAAGCCACTTAACCAATTTTGATGAAATTCCGTACAGATATAGAATTGAGCTCGGGAAAGGACATAGGATACTTTTTATCCCGGAAAATAGACCTGTTCCTGAGGGATAACTCTTTCAAAGCACCAAACCGATTTTGATGAAATTTAGTAAAGATATAGAATTGAGCTCGGGAAAGGACATGGGATACTTTTTATCCCGGAAGATAGACCTGTTCCTGAGGGATAACTTTTTCAAGCCACTAAACCGATTTTGATGAAATTCAGTACAGATATAGAATTGATCTCGGGAAAGGACATAGGATACTTTTTATCCTGGAAAATAGACCTGTTCCTGAGGGATAACTCTTTCAAGCCACTAAACTGATTTTGATGAAATTCAGTACAGATATAGAATTGAGCTCGGGAAAGGACAAAGGATACTTTTTAACCCGAAAAATAGACCTGTTCCTTAGGGATAATTCTTTCTAGCCACTAAACCGATTTTGATGAAATTTAGTACAGATATAGAATTGAGCTCGGGAAAGGACATAGGATACTTTTTATCCCGGAAAATAGACCTGTTCCTGAGGGATAACTCTTTCAAATTTTGCTATATGTATGTATAGATTCGTTATTTATGAAGCGATTTTTATGACTCTTTTTAGGGTTCCGAAGTCAAAACAGAATTCTCATAGTTTCATCATGCCCGTCCGTCCTTCCGTCCATCCGTCCGTCCGTAGCATAGCGCAGAGGCCCTTAGTGCTAGAAAGCTGTAATTTAGCAAGGATATACATGTTTATTGAAACTTCTGGTAGAATAATATTTTTTAAAATATGTTTTTAGGATACCTCTCCTAGAGGCAATATGGGGATATTTTTTTTCCGTCACGCACGTGCGGGGTATCGTGAAAAAGGTCTCTCAAAAATAATATGGGTCTGCTAAGTCCATTTTTCGATTGAGGGGTCTGTTTGGAAAATATTCGTAAGTGTTGGACACGTAAAAAAAATCATGGCAATACCATTAAGATGAATTCAAAAGGAAAACTATCATGGCTATATTATTAGCATACGTAGTTATTGAGTTCTATAAACTTAGAACTTCGGAACCCTATATTACCAGTGACCTGACACGCTATTAGCCGGTTTTTTAACAAACTTCAAAAAAGTAACAGGTTCTCAGTTCGACTGTTATAAACAAAAATTAACTTTAACATAATTTGAAAAATCAATCTTTAAAGGGTTAATTCAGGGAATGTTTATATGAAACTTCGTCATTTTTAGGGTTCTGAAGTAAAATCGGAACCCTAATAGCTTCGTCATATCCGTCCGTCAGTCTGTCCGTCTGTCCAAAACAAAGCGCCGAGACCCTTAGTGCTAGAAAGCTATAATTTGGCATGGATATACATATTTATTAAAACTCCAAAATCGTAGAATAAACTACTGAAAATAATTTTTTTTTCGGGGTAACTCCGCTACAGGTAACGTGAGGATTAATTTTTATTTATCTCTATAGTGTGGGGTATCGTTGAAAAGTTTTTTCAAAAATATTATGGGTCTTTTGAGACCATTTTTGGATGTAGGGTTCCGTTTGCGAAATATTTGGCTTGAAAGTGCTAATTTTGGGTATCCAAGTCAAGTCAAGTGTCCCCCCTAACGGCTAAACGGTTGGAGTTGGACAAGTGAAAAAATACTCAAAAATAGGTTATACGAACTATCAAGTATATGTTAGCATAAGTAGTTAATGAGTAATAGTCAATAAACTTACTACTTTGGAACCCTATATTGCACGTGGCCTGACACGCACTTGCCCGGTTTTTTAAGTTAAAACTGTGAAAGTTGGTAGTTAGTATGTAATCTTACATAAAACAAAAATAACTGTAACATGATTGTTTGGTAATACATTCCCTAAGGGCTAAAACTAGAGGTTGTAAGTTTAGAGTAAGTTTGGAGTAAGAAGTTGTAAAACGAACAGATGAGTCACCTCATGGTAAGTGGTCACTTTCGCCAATGAACATTAGCAACGCTAAAGGAATCACTGATTTGCTGCTGCCCAAAAAGAAAAGAAAGATATGTTTTTTGTGTACTCTGTAAAATTACAATGTAAATTTAAAATTCAAAAACTCTCAGGCCCTGACTTAGATAATAGATAATAGATAATCAACCCAAGTGTCGGAAGTCATTACGCCGGGCGAGGACCTTCAATATGTCATAACGACTGTTATCTTACGACAACAACCGGGACCGACAGCTTTACCTGCCCTCCGAAGCTCGGAGAGCTCAAGAATTTTTTGCCACTAGCGGTCACCTATCCAACTACCGACCGCGCTCGCTATTGTTTAACTTCATCGATTACTATTAGAACCGACACAAGACGCTGCGCCCGGGCTATGAATGCTTCTCCCGATGGGTAATTAATGGGTTCTAAGAACATGTCACTTTTGCTGTAATTTTGGTGAAGAGCTGCTACCGCTGCTGCTGCGTGATTGCTGACTACCAATCACGCTACAATATCAGATCGTAGTTATCATTTCATTATCAAAACTAAAGATTTGTTTAATATTTTACTCATTTACATAATACGATATGTGTACTCAGTGTAGGTGTTTTAGCTTCAACCCATAATGGACTATAACAAGGCACGGGTCTCCTCTCTTCATAGTATGGACAAGTTTGCTGTCAATTTATGAAAAACATGTTTTATAATGAAGGGATCTTTATTTTCGGCGTACGAAGTCGCGGGTAACAGCTAGTTTATAATATTTCCTTGTAATAAATAAATGTTATACACTTATATCTCCACACTAGGATTCCTTATGTCGTGGGAGCCACGGACAACACACAAAGACAAGCACACACACAAATGCAGACCAGGAACAGAAATTCAAACTTATCATTAAAATTTCTACCTCGCTAGGAATCGCCACTAGAACTCTTCAAACGGTCCGGCATGGTAACCATAATGCTGGACATACACTATGAACAACTTGTCAAGTTTGCATAAGACTTGACGCGGCATCCAGTAAACTTTACGGTGTATGGCCAAGGTATGACTACCTGGCTATACCTATAGCTATCATGCAAACTGGATGCCACATCAAGTCAAACTGCAAACTTGACAAGTATACTTGATCGTGTATGGCTAGCTTTACTTAACGCGGTTCGTCGATGTAATTGATCAAGCTGTAGGTTATTTCAGGAAAATTGGTTACTAAGGAAGTAGTAGTGTTCTATTAATTCTACGGTTAATGCAAAAAGTGTGTTATTGATTCTTCTCTATTTGTAACATTCTTTTATTGCGAATAATTATTCAGGTTTTGCGCCAGATGAGGAAACTCCTTGTTGAATACCAGCACAATCATTAAATTTACTAATTTAATACTTTACTCCATTGACAGTACTTGAGCGCATATTATAATATTTACGTTAAACTATAAACTTGTTTGATATACATGCCCAATATTTTTATAACAGTAAACACGCGTCACTTGATGTGCAAATGAATAAATCAAACATGACAAACAAGCAACAGATGGCGTTGAAAACGATTGTCTTATTCAAATTTCCGTTACAATTATTTCAACAATCGTCATTAATCGTGCGTTCTCATTTACATTTTCACGACAGTTTCTGTTAAAGTAACAGCTTGCCGGTATTAACTCGCGTCTGTCGTTGACAAGGAAACAACTGTTATACTTACAAGTTGCGGGATAAGTTTGTACAGCGTCTTATGTGAATAATTCAACTGTTTCGTTTGATATTTATTTATTTGGTACACCAACAGTTTTAAGTTCGCTTTGGGAACTTGAGTGTAACATTATGTTTTATGCTACATGAAAATCCAATTACATTCAAAGACAGCTTACACAAATTTTGTATTCTCAAAGTAAGCACATACAATTTAATGAACGGTAACTGGATATTTCTAGTAAATACTAGTAGTAGTAAATAATAGTAAATAATTAAAAATATATAATCACAGCAAGACAAAAGAGCGATGGCTAATAACCACCAAGTAATTAGCCTACTCTTTTGTCGGTACCTGACAAAAATATATGGTTATTGTGAACGTAATTACACTTTGTGTTAATAGCTTCACGTGTCATGTTAGATAGTAACGGTGAAAGAATGGCTTCCATAAATTGTGATACAAAACCTATGTTTAATGTGTAATAATGTAAATATTACACAAAGGTAATTCCATAGCATTACTCTTTAATTATTTGGTAATAACAGCTAGACAATATGCACTGTCAGAAACATTTCGTTGGCATTAATGAATTTTGTGTTTTTGAAACCATACTGTGTTATATAGATAACAATCAGTTTAAACTCACTAACTTAATGTAATTATAATAACATTTGTTCTAGTTACTCTTTACACTCTCTCTCTTGGATATAATATTATGTTAAGGGAAGACTCTTACTCCTGTAACAGTCTTTTGTGCAATAGGCCGACTGCAGCGATCGACAGATATTAAACAACGAAAATGAAATTCTTATTTTTTGTTGATAAATTCTTTGAAAATATTTAAAAGAGCATTTGAAAGTATTTAAAAACAGTATAAAAATAAAACTAAAAAAAATAAATACTGAGAGACGCGAACCTGCGCATCAGGTATTGTGTATCTAAGTCCTGACCATCGAGCTACGGAGAAGTTAGATTCAACGACGAAATTAGCAGTTATATTATATGCATGCTTGCCGAGTATATTTCTGTCTCATTCTTTCCTATACATTTTTGTATTTGTGTCTCTTACCTGTCGTTTTTTCCGTTGCATCCGGTTTGAAATCACAACGATTCTAAAGAAGTTTCACTTCAAAAACTTTTTTTGGAGTCCATAACCTAGATTCGATATCTTGTGACAGGTGTATATTATTATGCTAAATTAATCATTTGTTTTTTTTTTGTCAAAATTTTAAATAATTTCAGTACTTTATAACATATCACACTATTTTATAAGACCTACTTAAAGTTTGGTGGGATGTTGTATTAGTTTAATTATGAATAAACGGTTTAAAAAAATAAATCGATCAATCAATCAATCACTTTATAGCAAAGGAAAACAATCTCCAGCTATTTTATCATCAATTGTATTGAGCTGAGAACATTCAATTATACGGCCAATATCGCTTTGAAATATTACAAAACTTAAAATTGATACTACCTCTGTTGCCAAGAGTCTATAATTATTTTATGCCATATAATAAAGAAACTAATAATTGCAGATTTGTACCGATTGAATTCCTGGACACAAGGAATGATTATCCCGTAGTTTTAGAGGTAAATGATGAAAAGTCGTAGTAATACAATATTTTTTTTATTTAACCTTCCTATACTAGCACGTTGGTTCTGACTTCTGAGACTCTTAGTTTTCTTCGGGTTCTGGTAGCTTCCAGATTGTTATTAGATTCATTTAAGTTCGTACCACATTTTTATGAGAGACCTACATAATAAGTAGGTATATGTAGTTGTATTCGGCACCAGTCGGTCAGTGAGACCAGTGCGAGTATAGGTACCAGTTTTTGTGTACATATGAAAATCTTTATTGATGTTTTAATGATTTTTTTCCTATTTCTATGACACAATTTAAATAATAAATAGGTAAAGACTTACCTACTTCCAAATTCAGAGCCCGAAGTTAAGTCGATACCTTTATAGTTTCATCATGACTGTCCGTCTGTCATTCGTCGTCGTTCCGTCCGCCTGTCTGAAACAAAGCGCCGAGATCCTTAGTGCTAAGACTCCAAAATCGTAGAATGAAATAATGACTAAAACTAAAACTTTTTTTAGGGTACCTTCCGTAGTAACGTGAGGATGAAATTTTTATTTGTCGTGTACTCTATAGTGTGGGACATCGCTCAAAAGGTCTTCAAAAAATATTATGGGGGTTTTCAGATCATTTTTGGCACTGGGGGTCCGTTTGCGAAATATTTGGCTTTAAGGTACCGGTAAATTTTGGTCAGAGTCAAGTACCCTTTGGGTACGGAACAGTGGGTTGCAATACAGTAAGTTATAATGATTGTAGTTGTAGTAAAAGTGTGATTCCGTGTGGTATGGTATGGTTTGATTTAAAATATTTTATTGCAGTATGGTTACGGTGTCGTTGTGGTTGTTTGTAGTCATAGTCATGGTTATTTGTAGCGAGGTGTGATTCGATTTAGTTTCGGAGTACCTAGTGTGGTTTTGGTTAGTGTACTGTGGTTGTGATTAGAGCGTTGTGTTATAGTGTTGATGAATTATAATTGTGGATAGTTGTGGTTGCGTGGGCTTGATAAATCTTTATTAGAACTTCTGTTCTCGGTTTCAGTGTGTGTGTTCTTGTCTTTGTGTGTTTTCCAAGGCACTCAAGATACCAGGAATCCTAGTGTGGCGTACGAAAGCGAAAGCGAGCTGAAAGCGCTGCATTTGTATTTGAATGCCGCATATGTCATCCGCATTGGGCTTTCATATGATTTCATATAAATGCGGCGCATTCGGCGCGTACGGTGCGGGTATATGTGCGTTTAGCATAAGAGTGTGTAATGACTATAGAATGAAAATATTTTAATGACTAAAACATTAATTATTTCTTGTTCGCTAACAACTGGTTGGAGATAAATTATTTATTACTTTAATTAATTTATTATGACAATCATGATATAAATTTTACGCACCTGCGCGCCATAATCTATAGTCTATACCATTGTATACGCTGGTGATGTATTATAGATTAATTTTAGATCCGACTCTAGTTTAGTTGGTATATGTCCATGCAACACACAAAAGTCGTGCTAAAAGTTCTAACGTGGAAGTGGAAAATATGAGAGCGTTACATAATTTATTTAAAGTTAATGATCGGCAAACGAGCGAACGTACAATTAGAAGATAATTGGTAACTGATACTATTGTATATCCTTAACATTAAAGGTATTTTAGACGGAACCACAAATACGTAATACCAATACATTTTCCCCTAAATATAATCCATTGTTTAGTGATTCAAAAATCAAGCCAACTGATCTATCATGATCAATCTTCGTACTAGCTTTTTGAAATGCGTTGGTTTCAATCACAGAACATTATTACATGTTCTGTGGTTTCAATCGTACTGATATGTACAGAGTTTATACATTTCAGTGTTTTGTTTTTAATGGAAAACGAGCGTAAGCCAACTAATTATAAATGATTATCATCGCTCATGGATATCAGTAACTCCTTGTTTCTTGTTTTTAACACATCAAGAATTCTAAAACTTTTCTTGTTCTAATCAATTGATTCTAGAATTTATGAGTTGTAACCACCAGTAAAAAGATGAGAGCTCACAAATACTGGTTCTATAGCAATTATTTAGTGGCTTAAATAAATACAGGATTTGTACGCCACCTAAACAGCTACGGAGACTTAATGAATCTATTAATACCGGCCGACGGTTAATTAATCCTTTGAAGCACGGAAGCCGGCGTAATGAAACGTGCCCTAAATATTGATCCGACTAAAATATAAATGTAATAACACTGCTTTATGTGACAAGTTTCGAAAAGGATTTCGATGTTTTATAGTTGAAATCTACCAACTATGGCTTCAACCCATTAATGACCCACTACTGGGCACGGGTCTCTCCTTTTGAGGAGGCCTAGAGAGAGATACTCCACCACGCTGCTCCAGTGCGGATTGGTAGAGGGCTTAGTGGCCAATCCTAGTGTCGAAAGTTTTGAAACCGCCCGAGGGCCTCCGACATGACTTATCGACTGTTATCTTATGATAACAACCGGGATCGACGGCTTTACGTGCCCTCCGAAGCACGGAATCGCTCAAGATTTTTTAGCCACTAGCAGTCACCCATCCAACTACCGACCGCGCCAGCTGTTGCTCAGTTTTGTCGATCACTTAGGATAGACGCAAGCTGCCGGGCTATGAGCGCTTCAACTACCAACTATAAAGTGAACTAATGCATTGATAACGGAATTTAAAAACACAGCTTGACTTGTCTATTGTTGTTGTGTTATTGATGATCTTCAAGTTCAAGGTTGGTCTTATAATAAACATTTATTCTGGAATTAAATTTAAAATATACACGTGTAAAATACCACGTGTTAAGTTAGGCATTTACATATTTATTTAAGGGTTGACAACGGAAAATACTGTACCTTAAATCCAGATAGTATTTTTAATAAGGTATACTAGTGTTTACGTTAGGTACATAGGAGACCATAGGTAGCCAATCATAATTTTTAGTGACTCTCTCCCAAGCGGAAGGACAAGAATCCAGCATTTAGGAGACAAATTAAAATTTGTTCTTTGGTCATGGTTGTTTGTTTTGTGAGATCTAAAAAACTTGCTTAAGCTTTTCTCAGATTTAAAATTATCCAAACAAAAATAATGATCTTAAATCCACGTCAAAATTAGCTGTTATGAATTTTGAATTTTTTCTTGTTATACAGGGTGACTGGTAAGACACTTGTGATATTGACAGGGCATACTCAGTACTCGATTCTCAATCCAAATGTGTAATTAAAAAGGGTGCTTAAAATTTGACCTAATTATCCATTAAAAACAAAAAGTCTGGACACTCGTACCACACGAGAATTCAACTCATGCGATTAATAAATAACATTTTATTACATCAAAAACGCGGTGAAACACAAATACTACCGGTGTTTGTAATTTCACAAAAGTCGGCGCGCTCAAAGACACCGCGGCGGCTTTCGGTCTCTTTGAGCGACGTTGCCGCCGCCGACTCCGCCTATCAAAATCTACGCCAAACCTACTCACTACCTCAGTTCTGTTTACGCGCACGCGCTGATCAGGTCTAAGATCATAACATTAATTAATTAACAAAGTAACAAAAATGTCATTTACGAATGAAGAATACTGGGAGATGGTTCGTGCATATGCTTGTGCCAATGATAGTGTGAGTGGAGCCATTCGGATATATCACGAAGCATTTCCTAATCGCAGGATACCTACGCCTTACGTGATCGGTGGTACTTCGGTGATCAGTGGATAGGGTGAGGAGGACCTGTGCCGTGGCTGGCGCGCTCTCTGGACCTCACACCGATGGATTCCTATTTGTGGGGCGAGGTTAAAAGTGTTGTGTATGCTACGGAGTATTCGAACAGATTAAGAATACTGACTGCTTTTGATAAAGTTCGAAGTGATCCTCTTGTGCTAAACCGCGTAAAGGACAATTTGTGCAAACGTGCTGAACTCTGCATCACTCGAGGAGGTGAGTAAAACGTACGTAAAACTTCAATAATTGTAAATAGACACGAATTTAATCGTTGTAAATAGGTATGATTCCATTTTTAAATACGCAAAAAGTACGAAGATAAGTAAAGACCTATTGTTGATGCAGTAATTTTTTTGTGTCAGTTTTAACGAAATCCCTGCAAGGAATCATATGTTGCCCTTACCAAAGTTCACTGACCCACCCACCAGCTGATCGCGGCACTGCGCGGCGCGGCGGGCGGCGTCGACCGAAGCGTTTTGAACGGTGTCCATGCTTCCGGAGTATTTTGAGATTAATTTGATTAAAGTAAATTTACGGACTATATGGATAATTTTGATTTTGATTTTTTTAAATCATTATCTAAGACCATGTACTATCATGTCCTTGAGTATCTAAAGTCTTTTACCAGTCACACTGTATATTATCCAAACTGAAACAACCTCAACGTTAGCCGTTTTATATGACTTTTTTTTAACAAATTGTTATTCATCTAGTAGATCTGAGCAATGTCAAAGTGTAAATACGGTTTATAGATCTCATCTTAAGATCCTAGTGCATGGGACTCTACTTGAAGCGTTCATCAGGCTTTAAAACCGAGTTATAAAATACGCCCTACGATCTCAACTTCTCTCATAATATTCAACCCATACTGGGCAATGAGTTTACGAAACCTTACTAGAATAAACTTCATATTTTACATTTAGTTCGAATAACATCAAGTGATATTACAACTACGTTTATAGGGCAAACTATTCTAAATATAATGGGTATATCATGGCTTTAATAAAACGGTGATTTCATATTTAAAACCTTATTATTAATGCTGAAAATTTTACGTGAACTTATTCAAAATATTTTCGTTCCGTTGTTATATCAATGTTCTCCTGTTACAAAGTGGGCTTGGAAATGTAAACCGTTTTTCTCCGGTAAAATATGACGCCGTAAAATTGGGTTTCACCACACATTGCCAATATAGTTATGTGCAAAACGATCATCTTCATTTTACTAGGTAAAGGTTTCAATTCAAATAGTTCAGTAAAAGACACCTGAGACAAGTTTTATCGCTTTAATATAATATTTTGTCATTAGCACCAACTTTTAATTGTTATTATCTTTAACTTTTTCATAATTGGTAGTATTTTCCTTAGATAGTGTTTGGATGGATATTTTTCGTTGCAGTCCATCGGTACTCTGCCCAAAGAATGCTCGTTGGCGATCGGATATTTGACAGCTTTCTTCTGTAATCCCAATTATTATCACGCATGAGAGGTTAACAGGTTTTTTTAAGGCTAGTTTTTACTTTTTGCTTTTACCTTTCTGTTTTTAAAATTACCTTTGATCCAGATCCACATCAGAAGTGTGCAAAATTACAGATATTTAACTCGTAAATATGTATTAAATTCCGTTTTTTGCGCCCTTTGAAATCTGACAATTTTAGCGGCCAAATATACCGGCAAAGTTCTGCAGAAAAATGGCGCAGTGATCCCAACTCCATTGCGGCAACTTTTTTACTTAACTCCTAAACTTTCAACCAACAAGAGCCATGCAGAGGCGCTCGGCTGTGAAAAGTTAGCAAATTGTTTACGAGAATTGAGGCACAACGCGCGATGCACTGACAGTCTGTTACCGCGAACTGACTCGGAGGAAAACTAGTGGGAAATAAATAGAGTAAATGAGTTGTTCATTTGTTCAATTGTGTATTTAAAAACTATTTTGTTATTCTTAATTTAGTTGTTCTCTTTTCTATTAAAATAAAACAGAATAAGACGTCTAATTTAGGTCTAAGGTTGCTTCCATTTTGAGTCGAAGCCAACTTCCTTGTGATGTCCTCGGTCGTTTAAGGTAATGGTGCATGAGCGCTTTGGCTCTTTACTATCCAACTTTATTTATTTAGTCTTTATTTATTCATGTAATAGGTGGTTTTAAGGTATCCTCTATGAGTTGACCATTGTCGTTATGAAAACGCGCGGCTATTAAAGTAAAATAAAGAAATACAAATTATACCTACGTACTTTTAATTAATTACATAAAATAATATAACATAGATTCTAGTAAAAATATATAATAATATGATACAAAAAAATACTGTACCGACTTTTACGCTTTTGTACCGGAATCTGAATTTTGAAAGGTCAAACTCATGCTCACAGCACTATGCAAGCGTCAGATTATGTAAAACTTTGAAGCGACAATAATTAATGATTCTTAGCAACCAGTAAAACGATGGTGAACCTCTTGTAAAAAAAATCTATATCCACATTTATATTAATAACCAACTCACAAACGACTGAAACCTTCTGAAACCACTAGTTACTATTATTTGTAACTTATTGTATCTGAAAAAAATAAAAATTAAAAAATTTAATAGTTATTTTTGGTATATCATGTTCCTTATCTCCAACCACAAACATTTACTTTAATTATATACGGAATACGATCATTTTTAGGTACCCAATTTATAAATGTGCGTACAATTTCAAAAGATTTCTACTATTTCCATGGATACCTAAAAGGTGGTAAAATATATTTCTAGAAATAATAAAGTGATTTAATTTCAAATTCCCGCATTCGACCTCGCTTTAACTAAGCTTGTATGGACTGGTAAAATGTGTTTACACTTGTAACAAATGCCACTTGAATTTGCTGAAACCAAAGAGACAGTTCAGTTGCTAGTTTTCATTAGAAATCGCATATAGTTTTAGGATTGATTCTGGTTTTTGGAACGAGTATAATACACGAATATACATACATCTATCTGTAAAATACACATATTATCTGTAAAAGATTTATGTACCATAGGGATAAGATTAATAATTTGGAGAGAAAAAGGAAGGGTCCGTCTTTATCCACGTCATCTAAAACATTTGTACCTCAAGAAAACTTTTTCCATTTTTGATGCATACTATTTGGTTCTAGTGTCGTTTTTCGGGAAGTATCGTTTTTGTTATCATTTAAGTAAAATCAGTTCAAATCGTAATACATTCATTGCAAAAACTATAGAATTTTAGTGTAGACATTACCAACGGTGTTTCCTAAATAACCCTCATATACATTCATTTATATATATGACGTATAAGTTCAGGATTTCTAGTAAATCATCCTCCACGTTTTAAATTAAGGGATGGAAGTTTGTATGATACATTCGCAAATTTTGATGTTAGAGGTCTGAAAATTAGTATAGGGACTCTTTGTTATAAATAATAAAACATCTATTTCAGGATTTTTGCTAATACAACGTTTTGAGCTTTGAAAGAAAATCAGTATAAAATTAATCTGTCCTAAGTTTCGCTCTAACAGCAAAACCGTTACTCTCCGAATTCCTTGACAAGTTAATTCCTGAATTTTGAACATGGCTCAATTAGTAGTTATGACCCTCTAGAGATCGCGAACCCTCTTCATCATTATAGCCATAACTAACACTACTTTGTTGTTATTTCACTCAGTAGGGAAAGGCGTGATTTTAAATTAATAATTGCAAAGTAGTCCAGAATTAAGCCTTTTGTTGCATTATTATCGAATAAATAAAGAGATTATTAACCTGTTAGAATAGGCATATGTATATTTAATTAATAGATTTTTAGTAAGAAGAAAAGTTAAAGAAAAACAAGATAATAATTTCTATACTAATATTAAAATTATAACATGGTCTCTTACACCCTAGTTGCTGGCATGAAATTGGGGCTATTCCAAGCCGGTTCAATACGGCTGATTATATTAAGTTATAAAACGATATAAGATACATACTTCATATAACCGAAGTTTTTATAAACTTTTTATAATAATAAAAATAGCTCAACATGGCTAAAGAAGCAACCTATCAAAATTCAACCTATGATGCCTGATAAAATAAAATTATTTCATGTTTTAACGGGAACTCTGTAAAAGTAATTTTCTAGTGTAAAGTACCAGGGCATTAGGGTGTCACAAGCGATTAGCTTGTAGTTGAGTGATCCGTTTTCGCTTAGAGCTTCGTTGACGGCCACTTTCCTGATTGAGTTGGGCATGTATGCGTGAAGTTGAAACTGTGTCACATAGAAAATTGTATAACTATTTATTTTCGTGGTGAAGTACTCGTAAACATTAAAGTTTTTTTCTCACATTTACACTTCTTCAGGTTGCCTCTTCTTTATGAAATAAAACCAAAAAGCGCTACCTAATGGTAAATGGCATGAACATTAGTACAATTATTCCAATGCCATCCACAACGCATTATTGTCAAAGGAGAATGGGAACTCGCTTGTTGAAATATCTCTCCCGTATTGTAAACTAAACATGTCAAACACAAAATATAATTACTGCTGTAACATTATCTATAAAATATTTATTATCTGTATGATTTGTAAAGTGCAACACTGGTTTTGCCGGATACATTAATTTGTCACTTGTCATGTCAATTAGTAATAATAAAAATCTGTAATTAATTGATTTGCTTGTTTTAATTCGAAGTATTCGAAGTGTCGAAGAAGTCCAAGGATATTACTCAAATATAACAATTATGATTTGAAAAGGAAGAGTGAATCCTTCGCGTCAGGTTTTAAGACCTAGGCATAATTTTCAACGTCCAAAATGATATGCGTTAGTCATTGAAGTATAATGACATAGAACAGACATCTCGAACAAAATGTGTGTCCCGAAACCGCGATGACGCGTTCTTTTTTCAAACTCTAGAAGCCGATTTACACACTTACCATAGAGAAACTTTGTATACGACACTTGCCGAACCACGACAAACAGTCAACGACTCCAAACTTTTACAAGCTCTTCCAAATGTTTGATTTAATGTTTAATTGAATTTACTGATTAAAGTAATACACTTTATTTATTATTTACCACAGATTAGGTACATTAGTCATTCTTATCGGGCTTATTATTTGAGTAAGGCCGATACTGAGTATTTTAATAGTTTGTATTTTAAATTCTTTAAATATAAATTTAATTAATACCGGTATTTCTATAATATTTTGATTACTTTTATATGGTAAAAATTTAAGTAAATTTTATTAAAAGCAATCTAATTTATCACAAAACATTTAACACAAATCGACACATACGTCTTATTGCCATAATTACTACGCATATTTAACGTGCAAAACAAAATTAAAAATAAAAGCGTGCAAAAGCGTTTTGACCATTGATTCGTGTCGAAAAACCAACATCACAATATATTGGTCACATCACAAGCGTCGGCAAGCCTAAGCAAGTCTATTTAGTCCATTAACACACTTACGGCTTGCCAAGTGTGTAAATCAGCTTTATAATTTTTTCATTCAAAATGGCGGGAACATTGCACAATAATTTAATGAAATTCGTTTATTGGATTTAAGTTAATATTTTGTTTTCTTACCGATGATAAGTAATACCGTTATCTTTTTTGTTTTTTGTCGTGCGATTGTGACACGTTCTTATTACGTACGACGGCATTGTTTCAGTGTTTTACTAAAAAAAATTGGCATGCGGCCGCCATGAGCGCAGGTGAGTGACAAGCGAGTGAATGAATGAAGTGAGCCACCCTGGCCGCAATGCATTCACCCGCCTCAATGTTCGGGGTGTCTGTTCTATACGAAGTAATAGTACTTCAATGGCGTTAGTGTTTTTAGGTTTGTATATTTATACACATGCGTTAGAGTTTGATTAATTTAAGTTTGTATATTACATTCAGAATTTAGGTTTTACATGCACAGAATATTCACTCAAGGCAAAAGTATTGCGCGATTAAAATTGTTGGTACAGAGCTCACTATTAAATATTAACCTCTATATTACTCCGTTAAACCACAGACAATACTACTGTGCTTATTACTTCATGCGAGATGAAACGTAAATGTGAAATAGCTTGGTTACTGATGGCTTAAGTGAACATTTTCAGCATTTCAATTTATTTATATTCTTGCTGTAGTAATATGAAGTACCAGGGCATTATGAAGTCACAAGTGATTAGCTTGTAGTTGACTGATCCATGTTCGCTCAGAACTCACTGGCAGCCATTTCCCTGATTGAGTAAGGCGCGCTCATTCGCATGAGTTTGCGTGCGGTTGCAACATTGTTACGAAGTTTCGAAGAATAACCAATTTTTCGAGAACTTTACACAACTCGGAAGAACAACGGAAATGACTGTTTAGTACCAGTGATTTGTTTTAAAAAGGGATTAGTAGTTTCAAAACTTACTCCATAATTCTGTTTTCGTTTTTCAACGAGAATAAGAACAGAGTGAGTGTTAAGTATTTTATTTAGAATACATTTGAGTGAAGAATATTAATGAATGTTACGGGAATATTTTGTTGACTGAGCAAGTTATAGTTATCTCTTTTCGTAACACAATTTTTAATTTTATATTATTTTAATTAAATTTACTATGAAGTGCGTCACTATAATAGCAAAGTTGGACTTATAAAACAATGCTTGATGTACGAATATAATAACGAAATATATTTTTGGTATGGTAATAATAATAATAATAACTCTTTATTTCTTTAAAAGATTAAGTATTACAATAGCAAGTGGCCAGAGCCTCCTTTTAAGCACTAGATTGCCTGTATTAGGAGTCTCTGCTCTTCCGATGGCTATAACTTTCTCCATGTATTTAATGGCCAAAGAATATTTTTGCATTTTATTATACGAAGTAAGCAATACATAGCTTAGGTAATATGTGCTTTTAACTAAGCAAAATAATATTATTCTGATAGTAGATAGTAGTAGTTACGCACACATGTAAATAAACGCTGTATTTACACACTTCACAACTACATGTAAAGTTTACGCGTCTTCATGAGATAAAACAAGTGTAGACGTACCGATCACCATGCCATTACCATTATACTCAAATTGCAGAACGCAAGGTAAATTTAATATAAATTAAACATTATCTAAAAGTGTCCATTACTACAAAACGGCGTATTGTTAACAAGATTTACTGCTTGCCAGTCACAAAATTTAAAGAGACTGAAATTACGGCAACATCTCGCCAAGTGTCGGAATGAACAATAACTTACGAAATAACAATAACTGTCAGAAATTCACGGTAAACAAACTGTTGTGCTCATAAAGCAACCGATGTCGGGATAATTAAATTCTAATTCGAGAGCTAGAGTTTAATATCTAACGAATATCAGCGTGGTTACCGCGGCATATTTACTTTGCGCCGTTCTGTTATCAAATTGTGATCAAATGAGATACGTCGACATTGGGGCTGTTTTCCCAAAGTTCGGAATGTGTGTAATATTATTTATTACTTGGCGAAGTTTACGCGTATCTTGATGAATAGGTTCTTCGCTGTTCAGTTTTGTTTAGTTCGTTTCGTATTTTCTTTTTTCATCTTGTTTCAAATATATTTTGTATTCACCTACCTGGAGTCGTCTTCAGTACAGAATCATACTCCAAACGAGTTATTTTGTCACAGCTGAGTTTTTCTTCAATAAAGCAAGAATAAAATTAACTACGCACAAGATATTAATGTTTGTATCTCCAAGTCTGGAATGGTTAATGAAGATGTATAGAAAACTATACAATACCAATAATGAATTCCTAAGATAGCACGAGAATTCGTTCTTAATTTTATTATAATTATTATCAATCGCTCATTGCAGGCTCCTAGATCTTTGAAAACCACTGGTAGTAAAAACTGCTTCTACTAAATACCAGCGATTTATTGCCACCACATTTCGCATCTCTATCGAGCATAGATAGCGTCTGCAGTGATATACATATATACGAGTATATACCAGTATATAGGTGATCTTTAAATATCTATGAAGTGTCCTTGAAGTATATAATAGGCAGCGTTTTGTGTATCCTTTAATGTTTTAGTGCTAGTTCATTATTTTAATTTTAATCCATACTAATCCAATGGATATTTGGTAATACTACTTTTAATCATTATCATTATTTTATTTATCATGACCCATACAGTACAAAGTCAGATAAAAAATTACATATATTATTATCAGACTTTGTTCTAAATGGATTAAGTTCGTCTGATATGATATTTTACAATCATTTTCTTTATATCATCCCATCTAGTAACTCGCCCTCGCTTCACGTAATTATTTAAATCAACATAACACACCCATCCATCCATCTTTTTATTTGTGGTCCGTTTAAACTAAAAAACTTTAAATGAGTAGGTACCCAAGCTTACTAAAATGTTATAGTAAAAACTACATACTCGTATAATTCAATAAACCGTTCTTGACATTAGCGGGAGCTATGCTAACTACGCTACAGTCATTAGCGGGATGCCAGAAAACATGACACAGTACAAATATAAAGCTCGATTTTGTATCTCGTCATTATTTTTAAATACCACAGTATAAAATGTAACGAGGTGTAATAACTCGTTCAGTATTCAAGGCTAGCAGATGCATTTTTCTTCTAAATTGTTAAACCAAGCCAGTTTATTTATTTATTTATTTATTCTTTTGTAATACCTATGAAGAAGTTTTACATGGGCGGACTAGTGGCATTCTCTATCAGTCAACCCAGGGTGATGGCGAGAAATTTGTGGCAGGTGGCAAGAATGAGAGACTCGAAAAATGCGATCAATATAAACAAAGACTAAAATATATACATATACATAAATACAAGTTAATAAAATAAATATATTATTCATGATATATATATAATAATATTATTATAATATATAAAGTAATACTATTATATACATATTATATATAACACAATATTATATATATCCTACTAATATTATAAATGTGAAAGTTTGGATGTTTGGATGTTTGACATGCAATCACGCCAAAACGGCTAATCGGATATAGATGAAATTTGGCACACAGATATTTTAATACCTAGAATAAAATATAGGATACTTTTTATCCCGAGATATTGATCTGTTCCCGAGGGAGGAGAAGTAAAATTTATAGGAATAGGAAAACAGTTTTGAAGTTTGTCATCACAGTGACACTCGAAAAGTCAAAATAGCTGATTGAGTTACTAAGTTATAAAATTGTTCATTGTTTTTAATACATAAGTTTATTAAGTAACATATAAAAAATTTGCGGTCAGGCACATTGTGATAATTTTTATCATACAATGAAAGCTTTAGTATGCATCGATATTGTATAAAAAACAAATAATTCAACAAAGCATTTTTTGACGTAAAATTAAGGCTTCTTACACACCAGCGTTTCTCGAGCGTTCCTCGCGCTTGATCGCTTGATCGATAAGCTATGTAAAAAGTAATAATTTTACGTTGAAGAAATACTCGTAGCTTATCAAATTTCTTTTCTAGCTCTGAATATGAGGTGCGATTGAAGTATTTTAATATGTCGTATCAGGTTTAATTAATTGCAAAATATCATCAAATTTTGTTTTTAACATTAGTAAATATCTATCTATATATTTTTAAATTTACTTTATAGCATGAAATATAAATTTTGTTAACCTATTAAGCAAATCATTATTCAAGTGTGTCGGATGAACGCGTAAACTTATAAAGTCCTAGTGTGCCGTCAGCCTACTGTCAAAGTTGCTTTATTTTTTTGTTATTGTGGGTGCGTTTGTGCCAGTGTTTTTAGCCGATCACTACAAACCTACAAAAAGAGATTTTTATGAATAAGATCGTTGGATTGCAATATCACTGAAAAAAAAGTCACTGATTTTAGTTGTATGGTTGTTTATAATTATTTTTTAATTGTATACTTGAATATAGTGAGTATATGAGGATCGAATCTGGAGATAAAGAGTGAGCTTCTCAGTCGTAGGGAATAATTGAATCGTGTTTAAATACCCGTATATTAGCTGTTGATCGTTAACATTGTCCATATCTTTATCATTATCAATCTTTGTGTGTTTTAGAGACGAAATATCCTCAACGGAATCCATCCATCCATCCATCAGCCCTTGGAGGTCCACTGCTGGACATAGGCCTCCCCTAACTTGCGCCACTCTGACCGGTCCTGAGCCTTCTGAATCCAGCGGGTGCCCGCTGTCTTCTTCAGGTCGTCGGTCCATCTTGTCGGGGGGCGTCCTGTACTTCGCTTTCCGAGACGCGGGCGCCATTCGAGGACCTTTCTTCCCCAACGGTTATCGGTCCTTCGCACTATGTGGCCAGCCCATTGCCACTTCAGCCGGCTAATTCTTTGAGCTATGTCGGTCACCCTTGTTCGTCTATGGATCTCCTCGTTTCTGATACGATCACGTAGAGAAATACCGAGCATAGCCCTCTCCATAGCCCGCTGTGCTACCCTGAGCTTGTGGATTAGGCCAATAGTGAAGCACCACGTCTCGGATCCGTATGTCATCACTGGCAACACACACTGCTCGAACACCTTCGACTTCAGGCACTGAGGTAGTGTTTTGGACGACAAGATATGACGCAGTTTCCCGAACGCAGCCCATCCGAGTTGGATTCTACGAGTGACTTCTTTCTCGAAGTTGGACTTACCCATCTGGATCACTTGTCCCAGGTAATTGTATTCGTCTACAACTTCGAGAGCAGCGCCGTCAACAACAACCGGTACGGGTGTGACATGGACATTCGACATGATTTTCGTCTTGTCCATGTTCATCTTAAGACCCACCCGTTGTGAGGCGCTGTTCAAGTCCCCGAGCATTGTACCTAGTTCCTCCAGGGATCCTGCCAGGATGACTATATCATCGGCATATCGCAGGTGTGTGATGTATTCGCCATTGATGTTAATGCCACGTCGTTTCCACTCCATCAGCTTGAACACATCTTCCAATGCAGCGGTGAACAGTTTTGGGGATATAACGTCCCCTTGCCTGACACCTCTCTGCAATTGGATGGGGTTCGTGGCTGTGTCGTGTACTTTGACGGACATGGTGGCTGATGAGTACAAATACTTCAACACCTCGATATACCGGTAGTCGATCCGGCACCGCTGAAGAGAATTTAGTACTGCCCAGGTCTCGATAGAATCAAAGGCTTTCTCATAGTCCACATAGGCGACACACAACGGCAGATTATACTCCTCGGTCTTCTGTATAATCTGCCGCAGCGTGTGTATGTGGTCTATGGTGCTGTAGCCTTTCCGGAATCCTGCTTGTTCGGGAGGCTGGAAGTCGTCAAGCCTGCGTGCAATGCGATTTGTGAGCACCCTCGAAAACAGCTTATAAACGTGGCTCAGAAGTGCGATTGGCCTGTAGTTCTTCAAAAGGGCTTTATCGCCCTTTTTGAAAAACAGAGTCACCACACCTCTGCTCCACGCTTCCGGGGTAGTTCCAGTATGGATGACGGTATCAAACAGTTTTTGGAGCGCCACTAGGAGGGGTTTCCCCCCAGCTCTTAGCAGCTCGGCGGTGATACCGTCATCTCCCGGTGCCTTGTTGTTTTTAAGCTGTTTGAGGGCCTCTCTAATCTCATACAGGCTGACGTCCGGGATATCCTCTGTGTAGTGCCGGGTTAATTTAGCTCTCTTGTCGCTCTCCTCACTGGGAGGTGGAACTTGAGAGGAGGTATACAACCGTCCGTAGTATCTCTCAGTTTCTCTCAGAACTTCAGGTTTCGACGTAACTATTGTGCCGGACTCGGTCTTCAACCTCGTAAGCTGACTTTGCCCAATAGACAGATCTCTGGCGAACACTTTGGAGCCCTGGTTTCGCTCTATTGTGTTTTTTACACGATTTGCGTTGTGTTTGCGCAAATCGCGTCGCCTGCCCTTGGAGATCTGTTCATTGAGCCGTCGGTATTCCGCCATAGAGGTTGGAGATTGCACACATAGTTCTCGTCGATCCCTCATAAGACCGAGAGTTTGTTCTGAGAGAACTTGAGATCTACCACTGGAGTGGGTCTTGAAATACTTCGACCCTACCTCGTGGACAGTTGCTACCATCCTGGTGTTAAACTCGTCCACCGACGTGCATGATTCTAGGCACGCAAAACGATTTTGCAGCTCAAGTTGAAAGTTTTCGGATCCCTGGATTTGGACAGGTGTTGGGCGAAGCGTAGACTTCATCAGGCGTGACCGTTCCAGCTTCACGTTAATATTTAATGTGCCTCTTACAAGACGGTGATCGCTTCCGGTTTTGAACCTGCTGATCACAGAGACATCATTAAATATGTGCCGTTTGTCTGCCAGAATGAAGTCTATCTCGCTTTTTGTGGAACCATCAGGACTTATCCAAGTCCACCTGCGTTGAGGTTTCTTTCTAAAGAAGGAGTTCATCATAAAGAGATCTTCTTTCTCCAAAAAGTTGGCCAGCAAGTGTCCTCGGTGGTTCCGTCGTCCAATTCCGAAGGGACCCACTTTCCTCTCGGCGCCATTTTGCGCGCCCAGTCTCGCGTTAAAGTCCCCCATCACAACTGTGAAATGAGCTTTAGAGGTATGTATGGCTCTACTGATATCCTCATACATAACCTCTACCTCATTGTCGGGATGTGTCGAAGTCGGCGCATATACCTGTACAACCTTCAACGAATATCGTTTGGATATTCTGAGTGTAAGGTACGCTACCCTGGCCGACACGCTCCCGACTTGCACAATGTTGTTGACGAGGGACTTGTGGACGAGAAACCCGACACCACCTTGGGATAGGTGTTCGCCCTCCCGGTGATAGAACAAGTTTCCGGATTTGAGTATTATCGTGTCCTCCCCCTGTCTTCGGACTTCAGATAAACCCACGATACTCCAGTTTAACTTGTCTATCTCTTCTTCCAGCTCTTTTACCTTGTCGTCGGTCCTCAGTGTCCTGGTGTTATATGTTGCCAGGTGCAGAAGTCGTTGTTTAGATTGGTAGCCCGATCTCTGCCGGCGATTCTTAGCACCCCCTGCCCCCCCGTTACCATGGCCGCTACCGTAGCCAGGAATAGCGGAGCTGCCGGGGACTGGGGGCCGAGGCTTGGTTTTGGCTGTCATAGGGGGGTTTAAGCCAATAGTCACCGCGCTTGGCCAGTGCGTGTTGGTGACCGCAGTAGATGTTAATACTACTCAGGAAGACGCTGCTGCCCATCTCCTGGAATATCCCATTAGTCGCCTTTTACGACATCCCAGGAAGAGGTAGGAGTGGTGCTATTCTACTAAGTGGACCCGGCACCACACGGGGTTTTTCTCGAACAAACATGGGGGTACAAACGAAATTTTCGACGGTACAAACAAGAGCACATACTGTTCTTCACATTACAAGTATATACCACCGGGTACAAACGATGGGAAACCAACACAGACTCATGGAAATCTTTTATAGAGAGAAATGGTTGTGAGGGTCGAAAAATAAAGGTCTGATCGAATTTTCTCGCACAACAATGAGTGTAAAAAACGAAATTTTCAGCGGTACAAACAACACTACATACAATTCTTCGGAAAACAAGAGGGTACTAACGGGTACAAACGATGGGGAACCAACAGCGACACGTGCAATTCCTTCATAGTGTAAAATGGCTGTTAGGGCCGAAAACTACAGGTGTCATAGATTTTTCTCAACCAAAAATGGGGGTACAAACAAAATTTTCAGTGGTACAAACAAGAGCACATATAGGTTTTCTGAAAACAAGTTGGTACTCACGGGTACTAATAATGGTAATAATTGGATGAAATAAAAATATTAACTAACAACCTCCAAGGGGCCCTACCACCAGTGGGCCGGATTTAGTCGCCTCTTACGACACAAATCCGGCATGGAATTGGGATTAGTATTCTTAGCCGGCCCAATACGGCTCTTCTATATCAACTTTTTTGTGCCAGGAAGTACGTTCAACCTCGTACTTGATTGAAAAACATGCGTTAACAGTACTGCATTAAACGTTGCTGACCACGTATACGTACGAGTATAATAATATACATGCGCATCGCAAAATTTAAAGGCTTTATTAATTTTTTCCCTTTTTAGACGTCTGTGGCTATTGAGACTCGCGAATTGGAATTCGCATCATACTCTAGCAACAACCCGTCTCCGTGATTCTGTTTCATCTACAGTCTTAGCAGCTTGCTGGGACATCAAATAATGAGCATGTTGCTAGCGTCGTTTACCTGACTGTTCCGGCGTTACAGCAGCTCTCAAACTGGCCTGCCAATAAACTTATTACTCATGACGTTCACTATTTTTTATGACCCCTTAGCAGTTCACTGGGATGCCAAATAATGAGCATATTGCTGGTGTCGATGATGTGCCTATTTAGGCAGCCCTTAAAGAAGCCTGCCACTTAACATATTTCTCGCGACATGCTTATTTCTCACTGATTTTTTTAAATCATTAGCAACTTGCTAGGACGCAAAATAATAAACATGTTGTCTACATCAACGGTGTTCATTTTTGTGATGAAAAGCAGAATGTTAAGTTTATGGGTGAATTTCCCAAGTGCATTTTTGAGACGGCGAGGTTGAAAATTAATGTGTGGAGGTAAACTACAATTATGCATAATTTTATATAGGTAGTTTAAGTAGTGATCTATATGATAGTGAAGTATTCAGAGGTATTTAATACATAGATTCTTAATAAAAAAATATCTAAGACCTAAAATCTAATTCCGGTGTACTGTCCAAACTGCGTTTATTTACATATTTTATTAATTTAATTTTTTTTGGTAAATAAATTTTATTGAAAGGGAATGTTTTTTAGAAATGCATTAAATAACACAACTAATATATATTTATGGAGTAATTTAAGATTAAACAACAGCTCTTAAAACATCTTTTAAAAATGTCCTACAAAAAAAAGCAATTCCGGTGGCGCATTTTGTATACTTCATTACTTGTTACTTCACGATTTGGAAGACACCTTACTGGCTCTCCTCGCACCGTTCAGTTGTGCTCTTGCAAACTGCGTGTTAGGATGACCGCCTGGTTGCGTAATTTTCCTGCCAAACACGTAAGTACTAACTGCGGTGGCGCAGGAATACAAAATCATCCAATTCCGATGTCATGTATATTAGTAAAAGTACAAAGCAGATTATCTAGAAATTTTATGGAGGGTTCCATTAACGGTTTTCAGCTACAATTGTGAAATAAAAGTTAACCTGTGACTAAAAGTTTTCTTTAAAATTCAAGTTTTGTCTCTGATTCTAAGTCCGGTGGCGCAATCTCGGTGGCTCCGGTGGCAAATCAAAGCGTATAGAGAAGTATAGGCCATAGAAATACAAGCGTGTCTCCATCTATCCATCAGCCCTTGGAGGTCCACTGTTGGACATAGGCTTCCCCTAACTTGCACCACTCTGACCGGTCCTGAGCCTTCTGAATCCAGCGGATGCCCGCTGTCTTCTTCAGGTCGTCAGTCCACCTGGTCGGGGGGCCGTCCTATCATCCTATGCTCCTTTTTCCGAGACGTGGGCGCCATTCGAGGACCTTTCTTACCCAACGGTTATCGGTCCTTCGCACTATGTGGTCCGCCCATTGCCACTTCAGCCGGCTAATTCTTCGAGCTATGTCGGTTACCCTTGTTCGTCTACGGATCTCCTCATTTCTGATGCGATCATGTAGAGAATTACCAAGCATAGCCTTCTCCATAGCCCGCTGCGCTTCTCTGAGGTTGTGGATTAGGCCAATAGTAAAGCACCACGTCTCGGATTCGTATGTGATCACCGGCAACACAAACTGCTCGAACACCTTAAACTTCTGGCACTGAGGTAGTGTTTTGGACGACAATGTATGACGGAGTTTCCCGAACGCAGCTCATCCGAGTTGGATTCTACAAGTGACTTCTTTCTCGAAGTTGGACTTACCCATCTGGATCACTTGTCCCAGGTAATTGTATTCGTCTAGAACTTCGAGAGCAACGCCGTCAACAACAACCGGTGTGACATGGACATTCGACATGATTTAAGACCCACCCGTTGTGAGGCGCTGTTCAAGTCCCCCGAGCATTGTTCCAAGTTCTTCCAGGGAACCCGCCAGGATGACTATATCATCGGTATACCGTAGGTGTGTGATGTGTTCGCCATTGATGTTAATGCCATGTTGTTTCCACTCCATCAGCTTGAACACGTCTACCAACAAAGCAGTGAACAGTTTTGGGGATATGACATCCTTGTCTGACACTTCTCTGCAGTTGGATGGGGTTCGTTGCTGTGTCGTGTACTCTGACGGACATGATGGCGGATGAGTACAAACCGGTAGTCGATCCGCCACCGCTGGAGAGAATCTAGTACCACCCAGATCTCGATAGAATCAAAGGCCTTCTCATAGTCCACATAGGCTATACATAACGGCAAGTTATAGTCCTCGGTCTTTTGTATAATCTGCCGCAATGTGTGTATATGTTCTATGGTGCTGTAGCCTTTTCGGAATCCTGCTTGTTCGGGAGGCTGGAAGTCGTCAAGCCTGCGTGCAATGCGATTTGTGAGGACCCTCGAAAATAGCTCATAAACGTGGCTCAGAAGTGCAATGGGCCTGTCTAATTACCGCTAAAAGGAGTCCGTTCATCTAGACTCCTATTCTTCAAAATGTACATAATATCTTTAAAGTATTGAATGATCCTGCCTTTATGATTTCTCATGGGCGTAAATCAATTTCGGTGGATCAAATTCTAATTCCAGTGGTCCTAATTTCGGTGGAATTTGATAGTGTTATTTGATGATATCTCCGGAACAAATAATTTTTTTTTCAATCTGTACTATATGACTAATTATCACTACTATGTACATATCATTTATGCCAAATAAAGTGTATTAGAAACATCAAGTTTAAATTTAATCAATTTCGGTGGCTTGGATTTTAATTCCGGTGGTCCTTTAATAATTTCGGTGGCATTTGATAATTTCAAATGGAAATATCTCATGAACTAATCATTTTTTTTCGATCTCTAGTATATGATTAATTAGTACAACTCTTTATCTATTATTTAGGCCAAAAAAATTTATCAGAAACAGCAAATTTAAATTCGCCACTGTAATTAGGCAAAATTCGAGTTTGTTGAAATTCACCCTTATATGTGTGCCAAATTTCATTTACTTCCATTCTGCCATTATTACGTGATAAATTCACAAACATCCTAACATCTAAAACATTTTAGAATGATTCAATTCGAAATTCTCGCGGACGAAGTCGCGGGTAAAAGCTAGTACTAATAATAAAAGTAATAATAATAATATACTTACAGTTGGGTTTGTTTATGAAAATGTATCTGTCAGCTGGGCTTCCATCTTTGATGGAGGATCTTGGATCTATTATAAGCGTTATTTTAATTCCTCCTTAAACTCCCATACGCCGATCGATATGCCTTCTAATTTTTTTGGCACTGTGCGCGGATAAAGCCGTGGAAGGAGCGCGAGTCCGATTATAAAAATGTAAAAACTTCCTTAATCTGCTGTACAAATATTCGGCCCGGCAGGGGAACTGGGGATACGACACATTTAGCTACATTAAGCGTAACGACCGCCTACAGGGCTTAATGGTATTTCCACTAAATGCTTGCAATTTATAGCAACCTCAGTTCGCGTGTAGCATTGATTAAAGATATTTTGTATTTATTTCTACGATTACCCCATAACCCGGTTGGTTGAACCTGTCTATTAATTTTGGGTTCTTGGTATCAATTTCTGTGACAACCCAGACGGCATAATGGTTATCATCCCGGACCACAGTGTCAAGGTTCTGGGTTTGAATTTATGGTATTGGTCTGGGTGTGAGACCAAATGCGGATTGGTAAACTTCACACACCTTTGAGAAATTTTTGTAGAACTCTCATGTGTGCAGGTTTCCTCACAATATTTTCCTTCACCGAAGCAAGTGATAATTAACTTGTAATACGCACATAATATTTTGAAAATTAGAGGTGCGTTCCAGGATTTGAACTTGTGCCCTTGCGTTCGAGAGACCAACATTCCAACCGCTAGGCTATCATTGCTTACATACATTGTACATTTAAAATACATATATTTACAAGTTTGTTTGTATGTTTTCACTTCATTACCGTGTCGATAGGCTTGTATGTCCGAGGAGTAGTAACAAGCTAGTCACGTGACCCATTTGCACGTTTCTGGGCTAAATCCATAAAAAATCCAATAAAAACCGCACTTTCCTTTTCCCATTACTTTTGGCCAGCTTAAAAACGGTTAGTTCTTAAAATAAGTATTTAAAATCCGCTTGTTCCTATCTGATACTGCATTTAATGCCAGAAATTTATGATAACCGCATGTTGCATGCACTACGAAAGGCGCAGGTGGCATTTACTACTAGTAGTTTATTTTTATTTTCAAGCATTCTCGTAAATGATATTTCATCTAACCCATTTTTAAATGCTGTAAAGTATTGTTGCCAAAACAATAAAATATTCGCATTTAAGTCAATGTTAGTTCTGCGCAAATAAATTTTGACCGCCTGGGGACTGCATGACATTTATGTGTTACGCATTGCTCATATTATGACTATTTCCACATATAACTAAGTACTTAGTTATAGCAATTTCTGCTTATCGAAACATAGTAACGTCATAAGTACAATTTTTTACAGTTGCTGTTTGCCCTAGCAGCCTTGAAATAATCACGTGGACCAAAAACTACTATATGGTTTTTAATGTGTTTTTAAAATAGGTATTAACTTATAGGACTGACCATTTAAGTTTTGTTTTGTTAGCAGCCTCTACCAATCTATAGTCTTAAAGCTGTCATAACCCAACTTGTATAGATCTTAAGTGATCGACTGAATGAAACAACAGCGAGCGCGGTCGGTAGTTGGATGGGTGATCACTAATGGATGCCATACATGATCGAGTGTACTTATCAAGTCTGCACTTCTGCAGTTTGACTTGACGCGCCATGAGAAAACTATATGGCCAGATAATTTACCGTGGACATACATGATCAAGAATACTGGATGCCGCGTCAAGTCCGCTTGACGCTTGATCAACTACAAAATGATCGTGTATGGCCTAGGCTGTTAATGGGTTGAAGCCATCCATTACTCTTACTCTGTTTTCTTTCTTTTCTTCTACAACAAGAATACCGACTAAGAAGGTTTAATAAAATAAACATATTCAAAACTCACCTCTAACATTCGTTCCTTGTTAAACAGATGCCGTAAAGCCTTCTTAACCCTTATGTGAGTGACGAGGTACCCGGGTACCTTTTGCAATTTCAATCGTTTATAAAATTTATAATAGGTGTGCCACGTGGCTGTAACTTCCTGAGAGCTCCTAACTAGCATTAAAATTATTGTTTTTGTAGGTTTAAACTTTCTTAACTTTTTGAAGTTTCTGTTATTGACAAATCTATTTCTTACCCACGTAACCGAGTGAAGAGGTACCTGGGTACCTTATAATATTTAATTAATATTTAACATAGTTTTTCATAAATAATTTAATCAGTAAAATTTAATTGTTACTGAATATTATATTTATTATTTGTAAATAAAAAAAACTATGATTTACAGTTAATTTTATGCCCATTGATGGCATTAGATATAGTTATTGAAGGTTCATAACAAACTGGCCTGAAATGATATCTGACACAATATTTTCGATTTTTTTTTGCTTTTTATTGATTATAATTGAGTTGCTCTGCAAGTGAATCAAATACCTACAACATAAAGGTACGACTAGACCTTCGTGTTGGTAAATTTGAAGATTCTGGAGCTGACTCAGGTCGTTGAGACTGTAATTCATGTCCAGGTACGTCTTGTATTGCAGATCTCACGAGAAATTACGATATTATTGTAAAATTTTATCTCTTTCTTCTATGTTAGTTTGATATAATTGAAGACTTAACTCCTTCAGAAACTTTCTTCTTCTGTCAGTCAATGAAAGTGTAGGATTATCCTCCATATGAATAATATACGCCGCCAGAGCAGCAATTGAAGAAAAGCACTAAAGGCCATTGATTTGTCTTGTTTAGCCGTTTATTCTATCGTATCGTCTCTGCAATGCTTTTACCTGAATTAGGGAGCTCTGTATCATGTGGAACTTCAGCTCAGCATCTGAGCATCATCTGAGCAGATATGATGTTCTTCATTATCAGAAAGTACACAATATTTTTCTAGTTTCTTCAGAATTATACCTACTGCTGAACAATATTACGTGGGAATGTATTGTTTCGTTATCCGTGTTTAAAATAATTAGGATTAATATAAACAAAACACGACGTAAACTCTTTGTAACTGTCTGTACCAAACTAAGTTTAATAGAAATATGTTTGTTTACCTTTAACTTTATCTTAATTTTTAACCACTTTAAACTTAACTTATACACATAAATACTTCGTCACAGTAAAGTGGGTCATAAATTAAAGAACTCTAGTGTGAATTTCTCTTCAGAAACTCAAATAGATTAAGTAGGTACCCGGGTACCTCGTCACCCAATTGCGGTGTTTTATTTGTCACTCACATAAGGGTTAAAATGTTCTTAAAAAGTATTGAATTTGTATTGTTACTTGTATATTAGCCAACGGAAAAGTTTAGATAAATTAACCATAATTCAGTGGTAGCTGAACAAAATTGAAGAACGCTAAACTTTTCATATCATAAATATTTCATATCGCGTATGAATCCCAAAACTTTTGGTTAGCATCAAAAAAGTATCTCTTATTATTTTTGTGCCCGAACTAAGCAAATAAGTCTCAAGGAAAGTAATCCGGAGTTATAAAACAATAACCGGGGCGGCAAATAAGATAAGCAAAACAAGTATTCAACAGTGACTTGTTTCTCTGAAATATCAAGAGAGTTAAATGGTTGTCATAAAGGAAAATAAATGTGATTCAAGGATGTAATAATCTATACAAGTAGTTACAGTAAATGATCGATTTTTGTACATGAAAAATATAAGAGGAAAACTATTAATAGGAGTATTATTAACGGAATAGGTTCCCTAGGTATGATTTTTTCTATTTCTTTGCTCTAATTTCTGATAAGGCTAAACAAATTTGGATGTGGTTTCTCTAAAATATGCTTATATAACACAAAAAGTTACCTATATTTTGAGTTTTTTTAATCTGTTCACAAAAAACAGTTTCACATTCAATTATTTTTAACAGTCTCGTCTAAAACACCTTTTGTGTTTTGAGACCAGTGTGCTTAGTGCGAGTTTTACTTGACATAATGGGCTCGCAAAGTAAAATGCGAGTTGGCTAAAGTTTGTATGGAACCGAAGCAGACCCATCTAGCGGCAGTGAAAAGAAAAGCTTCGGTTCTATACAAATTTTAGCCAACTCGCATTTACTTTGCGAGCCCGTTGCGTCAATTAAAACTCGCACTAAGGACACAGTGAGCTCTTGATGCATGTATCCCGTCGTTAAGTTAGGGCGGTACTATCCATCCATCCGTCAGCCTTAACGAGACTACTGCGGGACATAGGCCTTATAGGCGGTTACTGTTATTGTAATGAAAACTTTCTCCTCATTTAAGATTTTCGTAGAGCCGCCTTCATCTATTGGTCACGCACCAGCCTATTGTCCTTCACTCTCAGTCATAGCCATTAGAGATAGCTGTTTTATACGCTTTCTCGGCCTTTTAGTTCCAAAAATAAACAATAGCGGGTAAGTTCATTGTGTAAGTTCTTTTCTGCGATATAAAATTTCTTTCGTCGAAAAAATACAGGCCTAAAAAGAAAAAGTACGTATCCTACGTATCACATTAAATTAACTGTACTGAGCCCAGACCCAAAAAAGAATAAACTGTAATACACAAGTTTTGCTTAAAAAAAGGTTTGTCTGCTAATAACGTTGGCCTAAATTAGGTTTTGCTTTTTAATTACACCGACATTATTTTTCACGTCCCTTTTGCGTTGTCGAAAGATATTTCATTATGAAATAACATCACGGCTGAAGGAATATAATTTGGGCCAACTCACGACTGGTACTTATTGGCTTAACATCAAGGTTTTGTCCGGAAATATAATCTGTAAATATAAGATACATACATATGCATATAATTATACACCTTGCTCTACCAAGTTGCTACTTTGGTTTTTAAAAGCAATTGGATACCAGTTATATATTCACTAGCTGTCTTGCGGTTTCACCCTCGTTGGTTTGTTGAAAAAAACTGACTACTAAAATATAATATGTTATATAGCCTATAGCCTTCCTCGATAAATGGAATATCAAATACAAAAAGAATTTTTCAATTCAAACCAGTAGTTCCTGAGATAAGCGCGTTCAACCAAACAAACTCTTTAGCTTTATAATATTAGTATAGATGAATACTTTCTTCCTTACACAAGGGTTGGCTGCTAACTCCTCCAATCCATAATGAAACATCACGGTGGAATATGATCTAGGCCTCCTCGAGAGGAGACCCGTGCTCAGTAGTGAGCCGTTAATGGGTTGTAGCCAAACAGGTACTAGTTTATGAAATAGGGGAATAACATGCCCTTCGTTACTGCAATACGCGTTAAAATATTCATAGTAGTATAAGGGTAGTATAAGGGTCGGTGAAATTAAAAGGTCAGAAACATTTCTGCTCTGGTACCCTCAGGATGGATGGAGATTGATTCAGTGTTCAATTGGATGCACAGTTTGAAATATAAACTGCGTAGGTCACTATTACAAGTGTTTTAAGTGAAGTGATAGAACAGAAAAGGAAAGCAGTAATTAAGTTACATATATATGCACCCTTCTGTTATTCTTATATATACCTATTCATAATTAACTCTTGAAATGACATCTGAGGAGAGATATGGGAAATTTCTTATACCTGCGTTTTCGCTAATTTTATGAAAGCATTATTTCAAATTAACCTATTTTCTCCAGTAAAGCAAATTAAAAACAATTTCTTTTCAACTTGAACTACGTAGAAATAATTTATCAGTTTCTACAAATGAATTAATAACCGTATAATAGTAATTAATTAACACTTAATGATGTATTAATGACATTACGGGAACCAATGACGATATTATGGATTAATTGAGCTTGATGATCTGTTTGTTGTACTCGTAATATAGGGCTTAACAACACAATACAATACAAATACTTTTTATTTGTACACCAAATTAACAAACAAGTAGAAATACTTAAAAACTTATGTGGCATACAAAAGGCGGCCTTATCGCTAAAAAGCGATCTCTTCTAGACAACCTTAGCAAATAGGAAACAAAAGAGAAAAATAACAAACCAAATATACTATACAATTAACCAAATATGCTAGGAATAATTTTGACCGTATTCGGGCTAGGATACTAACTCCCATTATTCCCATACGGGTAGACTACGATTTCGTAAGAGGTGACATAAGCCGGGTTCCCTGTGGTGGGTAGGGTTTCGTGTGAGAAATATATTATTAATATTATATTCGTTTGTTTTTTTTTTGGCATGCCTTTGGTGTTGCTGATGTCCATAGGGGACGATAACCACTTACCATCAGGTGGATCGTCAGCTCGTTTGCCGGCTATTTCCATTAAAAAATATAAAATTATTATTAATATTACTATATCCCTTAGTTGGATTTGAAGTTCTAATCTAAGACATCTTAAACTCACTAGTTTAATTATAATAATTGAACTGGAAACCAGACGTAGATATCAAGTGAATCCTGTTTAGTAACGCAGATAACTACTTCGTTATGCCGTTGCAGCTCAATATTGTTGCTAGTTCCGCCAAGAGCATCTTTCAGTGCTTGTTACAGCTAACGTTTATCTTATGCTAAACGCACATTATGTTTGCACCGTTTGCGCTGAACGCACCGCATTTGTATGAAATCATTGAGAGCCCGATACAGATGACACAGCGGCTGCATGCGACGCTCTCGGCGCGTACGGTACGGATATAACAATGTATTATCACCGACTTCGTCCGCGTGGTATTTAACAAAAAACTTATTTTTTCTAAAACTATTTTTTTCTAAGATAAAAGCAGCCTAAGTTACTCCTTGTTACATCAGCTGTTTGCCAGTGAAAGCCCCGTCAAAATCGGTTCAGCCATTTCAGTTTTTAGCCGAAACAAACAGACAGACAGACAAAAATTGTAAAAAAATTTGTTTTGGTACCGAGTATACATCCAAATGCACATGATAAAAAGCGGTTATTTTAATATTACAAACAGATACTCCAATTATATTTATTTGTATAGATGTGCGTTCACCATTAGTTGTCGATTATATTCCTTTTGTTTATAATCTATGCTACCCAGCACTGAATCATTAAGGTGATGAGCTAGTCCAATAAAGATTATTTTTCCATCTCTTCTCTTGCTCCTCGTATTATTCTTCTTCTGCAATTTAAAATATGGTATTAAAAATAACAATTTGTTTTAACGTATTGCTGTATATTCTCAAATAACCTGTGTTTAAAGATCACCAAGCCATGGACTATAAACTTAATTCCTCTCATCAAGAGATTAAACCTTTGCTCTAGTGGCTCCAGGATAATAATTAGTCATTAATGTTATATTTTACAACTTCTCAACCAAAACTTATTCAACTCATATACAACTACTAATTCCGGCGTATCTTAGCGTATATTACGTATGCAATTAAGCCCAGGTAGACCTCTGGGACAATTAACGGTGTCTACCCGCAATAAATTTAATCAGAGAGGCATGGGATGTGATAAAACATTCCCGGGTCTACGAAATGTGGATACGGGGATAAGGTAAGAAATTATATTTTAATATAAAATATTGTTTGAAGTAAACGTAATATCTTCGTTCCTTTTTTTGTAATAACCAATTTATGGCGATTACATGCAACCTGCATAATGTAACATAGGCAATAGGCAAAGACTACGATCCGCTTCGTGAACATCATTATGTCGTACTCTTATTGCACAAGATGCAAGTATCATGCATGCAAGCGACAATTGGCCATACCGTATAAGGACAGAACGCCTAAGTGAACGAAAAGTTTTTTGAAAAAAATTTAAACATCAAATCAAACGAAATCAAAGCATTTAGATTTACAATTTAGAATATCTTAAATGTAAATCATACCTCCCTTTATGCTAGTTATTTATTTCGAATGGGTATAATATAAATTTTATTATAATGTAGTAAGTGTAGATAGATAGTCTTGGGGACTATAAAGTCAAAGTATAAAATAAATTCGGAATCGCCGCCGCGCCGCCTGCACCTTAATCTCGAATTGAAACTTGGAAAATCCGGATTTATGGAATATATTTATTGTAAAAATAAGAGGAGCTTTAGTTATTCATATTTTCAGATTTTATCTTCAACTTTTCTAAGCAAGGCAGATAATTAAGAGATTCTAGTAGCCAATTAATCCAACAGAGCTTATAATATTGTCTCTTTGAAATAGATCAATTACCTTAATACTCGTATAATAAATCTGCTATTCCTAAATGGATTATTATTAGAGTGTTAGGTATAGAAATAATTAGGGAATATTTATATGGCTCAATTGGCATAAATAGACAGAACTTAGGATTTTATTTGGATTTGATTGGATTTGTAGTTCTTCTTCCAATGATGCGTAACGTGAACCGTAAAACGCGTTAAATCACCCTATTATATTTTAGGTATCACAAATGCTTGTCGGTGAGTACAGATGCCCTATTTAACTGGTTTTTCGACATTACTAGTTATCCAATATGTACGGAAAAGACAAAAAAAACTTGCACGAATATTTGATGAAGACTGGAAAATTCCAAGTAACGTCTAAGTAACCTGACTGGTAAAAATACCTTCTTATGAGTACAGGACCATCATAGCATCGTTTGAAGTTCTGGAGTGTGACCACGGAAAAGGTTGGCTTAAACTGAAAGATATGAAGACCCTCGCTATAATTTTACTGCTTTTAGTTTAAGATTCAGAGCTAGAAGGTACTATATCCCAATAGTGCTATTGAGTTGTCCCATGATGCCACTACCTCGTTTCACTAGTTCCAACAGCATAACAAAGTAAGCTTACCGCGGTTCCAGTTTAGGTTGTTATAGGTTGCGCACCGGTGCGTTCTATACGGAGATCCCGGAGCCCTTCGTAGCGCTGAGAATGGTGCCTGATGGGTTTTAGTGGGTATTCCGGCAATAGGCCGGCGAGTCCCACACTCCGTGCTTAAAGGCATTTCCTATCGATAAAAAAAAGGTTGCTTGCCACTTTGGCTAGTAAAGAAGGTGTTATTAGGTATAAGGAATGATTTCTTTCCACTGTTTTCAGTAATTTATCATGGCTTCAACCCATTAATTGCCCACTGCTAAGCACGAGTATCTCCTCTTGAGTAGGCCCAGAGCATACTAAACCACACTGCTTCAGTGCGGATTGGTGGAGGGGTTGGCACGGAAACGCTCAACAAATTTTTGCCACTAGTGGTCACCCATTCAACTACCGACCGCGCCCGCTGACTCAAGCCGCTGGTCTATGAGCACTTCATTATCAAGTGATATCTTATCTGTCTATAATCTCTGAAACTCTGGAGCATTATGGGTAGATAGAATATTGGGAACTAATGTTATTGACTGTTGCTGAAATGGGTTTTATATCTTTGTGTGAATATTTTGATAAAATATTTTTTGGGCATAATCATTAATACTAATATTACTATTATTATTTCTCCATACCCATACCCCAAGTACCACCCTTGGCAGCCGTCAAACGACTCGTCGTGGTCCAGCTGGGGGCTTGAGCGCGAGTTCTTTCTTTCTTTTTCTTCTCTCTTACTTGGCCGGCAACGAATCAGTAATGCATTTGGTATTGCTGATAAGTGATATCCAAGGACGAGGATAACTACTTCCCATTAGGTGGATCGTCTGCTCATTTGCCGGTTATTTCCATAAAAAATATACATATATCGGAAATCGATAATTTGAAATCATTAAATGGAACGTCAAGCCGGAACTAGCTTGGGTGTATTCGGACGGAAGTTGAAGATGATAGCACCATGCAAATTATCTATTGCCATTTGAGTATACGGGGGTAACCGAGTACAGCTATTGACTTGGCAGTTGACAGCCGCCAACGGGCACTCTTTAGACAGCCTCCGAGCTGAGCGGACGTCTAGAGTAGAACGTCGTTTTTGTGATGGCCGAATTTAATGCTATAATCCAGCATTGCACCACGTTTATTTTGTGAAGGAGAGCAGAATTGAGTACTATGTGTTCTGGTGGATTGCGATCGAGCAGATATTGCGTGTGTGACCAGTCAGTCGCACGATATGCTGGAGCCAGCGAGAAGTGCACGTGTTTTCTATGCATAGTCATACCCTTTGCGAAGAGTAACACTCATGCGGCTGTGATGATTCACTTCTGATGAGATAGGTCATGGTGTCAGCGATTAGCGGATTGATCACGCGGGTTTTGGTAAACGCAGGAGGCGCGGGCAAGTTGTGGAGCCGAGATGGCGTGAGTGTGCAATGCGACGTGCGAATTTTGGTTGGTTACCCTGAATGCTGCACCACGATGTAAATCCGACTTCACCGCGTTCCATTAGTGATTGGTTATCTCATTCGAGTCACATGTCATCGTGTGTCAATGATTAACTCGTATTTAATTAGTAATGTCTGTAACCTGCATGTATTTATTTGTTGACTACCTAAGATTATTTAAACGCCCACAGTCTACTATGTCTGGACCACCTATTGCTGACATACATAATATGCTTATTTTATCGTTGTATACCTACAACGATTGTTACAAGCAATTGAGCGTCAAACGATTTCAACTGTATCATATTTTGTGCATGTATTTTTTAGTGCCAATGTAGTTTTTAGACGAAGTTTGATTGTTCTGTGATCCCAACTGAAAAACATCGCTAACAAAACGTAAACAAAGTTGAACATAAAATTAATTTTTGTTTGTTTTCGTTTTCAGGTACGTTGGATGTACGATGGATTGCGTAGTATTAATTTGTTAACGGAATATTTTGAAGTTCACTTCTGTAAAGTTAATATTTTTATAAGTTTTTTTCAGTTCATGGCCCAAGTTCTTTTTATGGAAATAGCCGGAATTGAGTTTATTATCCACCTGATGACATCAGCATCAAAAAAGACATCACTGATGCGTTGCCGGCCAAGAAAGAGAGAAGAAAAAGAAAATCTGGGTATCAAGCCACCAGCCGGAACACGACGAGTCGTTTGGCGGCTGACTCATGCTCAAGGATGGTAGCTATCCAAGCGAACTCCATGGAGAAATAATAATAGTAATAATTGCATTAATTAACAATTAAAATCAATATTACCAATAATCCCTTCGAGGGGCCCTACCATCAGCGGGCCGGATTTAGTCGACACAAAGCCGGCGTGGGATTGGGGTTAGTTTTCTAAGCCGTCCAACACAGCAAGTAAGTGGTATTTGATGGTAAGGAGAAACATTTTGAACTTTAACAGATATCTCTTGAAGATTATCCGGGTTCCTTCTTCTCTCTTTCTAAAGTCAGCTACCAATCGACTCGTCCTGTTCCGGCTGGATGTTTAGCCAGCATTATTGTAAATATATTTTGTATTATTGTATTGAATTTTGGGTAGTAATGATTCAAAATATCTTTAGACTAAGAGGGGTGAAATTTATTTTCTTGTTTCTTGTTTCTTCTCTCTTCTCTAATCATCTCCAATATATCAGTGGTGTTGCTAACGTCTATAGTGACGGTTACCACTTAACTACAGGTGGTTCACCTTCTCATAATTAAGTCAGCTATATACATAAAAATACTAGCATCTACTATATTCAAATATAATAACAACGAATAACAAGTATGGTAGGGTAAAGGTAATTTACCTCTAGACTAAAACAACATTGCAAACAAGATACTCAACCTTTGCTAGGTCAAGATTATTAGGGGTAACTCTGTGTAGTTATTTTGTAGAACATATTTCGGCCGGAGGAGGGTACCTGCTCTAAAATTAGAGGAAATACGCTTGGGATTATTATTTTACAGTCACGTCCCTTGTTTAAGTTACTGTAATGACCGTAACTTGAAATACTGTTTTTGATAACGGTAAGGTACAGTCAGTAAAAGAGTTAATTATGCAGGGCAAGATTCACAAATGTTCTGTAATATTTTTCGCATTTTTCTACACCAAAGAACTTTTTATGAATCTATACATATATCTAGGGTTGGCCTTCTGCTTACTTGGTGGAAATATTATGTAATAATTAATGTAAAACATTGATGTCTGTATATAAAAGATATGTGAAAAAAAATTTTACGCGTGCGAAAACTTTTGTATTTGAGAAGCCTTAAATATCGAATATTGTTATTTAATATATATGTTGCAATTATGAATATAATTATGATGATAAATTACGTAAATTGCAGTATTATTCAATAAAGGAGCCTAAAATTAAGTAATGCGTTTATTATAACACAAAGAATTTGTTCACTTGTAACGTCAATCACGCGGTAAAATCATATTAAAACTAGTCCAACAGCTGTTACCTTGACGTTCTCAGTAATTTTGTTTCCAAACAAATTATACAAGTAATATTCTCTCGGCAAAGTAAAAGTGAAAATGCTTTTACAGGTTCTTACTTCAAAAGGGATAAACGGAATATCTGTAAGATAAAATATATGTCCCTGTTTTTTGTGAGCCTTAAGTCAAACGAACTGTGTTATTTCAAAAGCATTGGCAATAATTTAATACGACAATGTCACAAATGAAAAAGCTTTTTTGATCATATTCTCTAAGGAATAATTTAATGGGTTCTATTATTATTATACTTGCCAGTTAAAATCTGGTAAGATTTCGTAATCATTTGAATATGCGGGTAGCAAATTTAATACACGAATAAGACAACGAATATTCAAGAGAATTTTGTTTTTAGTAAATAACAATCTAATCTTTAGAAGACCGTAATAAGAAATTTCGTACAATGTTTTTATGTAATTGATTGGGTGTCTTGTACGTGATACGTAGGAACTGTGACGAATCTCGATTGAATTCCCCTGAGACAGTTGACACGAGACAAATGGTCATGCTGGGAACCTTATTCTTGGAGCGAAATACACTTGTATTATAATATTACAGTCTGAAATCTGAAATTGATGTTGGTCCATTAGTAAATTATTATTTTCTGATTTTCAGGCTCCAGATATGATGTATAGAAAAAAATTAATAGACTTCGTCATACCCTTTTTTGTCGTGCTATCCTGTTTACTACTTATGTTACTTTTTGTTTGGTTTGCTTGATTGAAACGCTGAAAACATTAATAACCTAATGGTTGGTGTCAATATTAATATGACAGAACGAATTAACGAAACTTCGGTGGTCACCCAAATAAATGTTGGGTTGAAATAAATAAAAACATAGTCGTTGATAAAATAAATATATTTTTATGATAGAATGCAATAAATATAGAAAATATACATATATTCCAATTGCAGCTACGGAAAAAATATTAAAAGTTGATGTATCTTTGGGATTTCTGTATAACACATGAATTGCAAGTATAATTATAGTATACAATACTAGCTGACTCGGCAAACGCTGTTCTGCAAAAAAAATATGGTAGCGGTATGAAATATACTCGTACCTACTTGACAACCTATTCTCATATCTACCAAATGTACACAAACTTTATAAAAATCGGTTGAGCCGTTTTAGAGGAGTGCGATCATAAACACCGTGACACGAGATTTTGATAGCGTTTTTATTTTCGCTGCTTTTTGATTCAAGTTATTTTTTTACATGTTTTCCAAGCTAGCCAGCTAGCCAAATTAAATTTTTAGAGACATTTATTCTACACAAATTATAGTAGTTTTTAAGTGAAATATTTTTTCAACAGGCCCTGAAAGTTAATGTAAACAATTTTCTAAATAATAAACAATTCTAAATTAATTTGCAGTTTTCTAAATACTCAACATTGTTTCAATATTATTTCAATTTTGATAAACCAATTATTTATAGCGGTTAAGGCATAATTCCTCATTGTCGACAATAGTTACCGGAAAAAATACCAAAACCAAAACTTCAACCGGAGCAACCGGAAAACTGCCAAAAATTACCACAATTTCACAAAAACAAAACAAACAAAAAACAAATGACTGAATTTAAAATTAAAATACCATTGTTTTCTAATAAAATTTATTTGAATTTCGAATTGCACGCCAATCCACACGTAAATAAATCTGAAAATTCTGGTTATAAAATCTCCAATTTCATATGTAGGTAAATACCTATTAATACCCATGATATTCACAAGGCTCTAACTTACCGGTGGATTGTGTTGGCGTATGCCATTTTCAACTTTAATAACATGGGCATAAATTATGGGTCACCCTCACATGTCCGATTTTTTTTGTTCAAATTTCATTTTACCGAAACCTACTGATCAACGTCTTTTTTGCTATATGCACTATTTGACATATATTTAGATCATCAAAGTATGTATCATATATCGTAGTTATTATTTTACCTAACTATGTTTCAATAAATTTTTAAACTCCTAAACGATCTGGAAATACGATAGTGTGTTAACTTTAATGCTTTAACCTGAAATTCCCGATATTAACTAATAATATTTCTTAGCAAAACTCAAAACTGTTTTATTTTCGCAAAAACATGCGAGTATACTAACAACATCGAGCAACGAAGCAATTACACTACATCACAATCCTTCCATGAAGTTGTAAGACAATATCTATATAACAACGCAAGCTCGAACAAGGGAAATGTAGCAAACATTTTGTAGCATTCCTTGCTTTAATATTTGGCTCAGTTCGCAAAACATTTTCGTATATCCAGCGAAATTATAATACTATCTTTGAGTCACTTACCAAGAGCTTTGCGTTGGAATGGAACCTCTGCCTAAGTACTTTACGTGGCAAAGTTGGACGGCACAACGGAGTGAAGAGTTATGTAATTAACGCTTGGGAGTAACCAGGAAAGACATTGGGATTTTATGATGGGTTTTATGTAAATCGCCGACGAAGGACCAAATGCACCACGTTACTTTAGGTGATGTTAGAGGTCAATGATTTGTGTCTAAGAAATACTAAAGGCCACGGAACACAGGCTAAAGGCATTGATGCATTATCAAGAAAAGTGCAGAAGTCCCTTTTTTCTCAAAATGTAATACACAACACATTTAAAAAAGATTAAATTATGCATTTTTTTTTTCAAATATTTTCCATGTAAGCACAGACATCAATCATTATCAATTTTATTTAAAAAAACGTTAGAATACCATGACAAAAACTGATATTACGACTAAGTTATGAGTTACTTAATAACCTATACGAAATTTTATGAGGTCGCATTCCGAGCTCCTCACGATCCGAGAACATTTCTCCGTGATACAAACAAAGGATAGACAAGAACCTTTAAGACAAGAACCCTTTCAAAGAATTGGCGTTACTTACATTCGAAACTCAAAGGTGCTTATTACTTTGGAACGAGAACTTTGGTTTTAGGCGTTCAATTTTGCGTTGAAACCTAAAACCATTGAAAAAAACTTGGACTTCGGTAAAGGAAAACAATAACAAAAACCTTCTTCTGATTTGTTTATCAACCCAACATCAGACTCTACAAATCAAGTAAAAATATTGAATTGTTTTATTTTTTATATTGTATTGTTACGGAAAATTAATGGAATGTGCATTGTGCAATGTACCCATATAATAATAAAAACTTCCGATACTTGGGTTGGCCACTTACCCCTCCTTAATCCACACAGGAGAAGCGTGGAGCATACTCCTATGCTTTAGGCACCCTCAAAAGGTTCCCATTCTCAGTAGTGGGTCATTAATGGATTGAAGATAATATAATAACAGTAGAATTCGTAACTCGAGTTGAAGTAAAACCCTTCATGTGGTAGCACTTAAATCAGACTTGTGCTTTAGAGCATGTATCTAATTTCACTTCAATTAATTTTCAAACTTGAACCTCACCATATTATCGTATTTTACCATTGTTCAAGAGTACCTATAATAGTAACTTTTAACACAAATTGAGTATTTCTTGAAGCAAAATAAGTCCAAAAGAAATGCGGTAGTTACCATTTACCATTAGGTGGTACATTAACGCAAATCGGACTTTGTTTTAATTTCCTAAAAATGTAAAGATTAATATTTTTTACGCATATATTTATACTGGTCTTCGAGTAATGGGACCGTAACCTTTTAATGGGATCATCATTGATATTTGGGGATTTTCCTTCGATATGAATTAAAATAAATAAATTATTTATGTTTCATTGCGATTCATGGTAGTATTCTCCCGTAATAAACATTTTATCCCGAAATACTAAACATTACCTACCTATACATAATAAAGGTATACATTTTGGAAGATGGATTTAAAGGGTAGAGGTTTATACCCCATGAAAGAAGGGATTCAGGCACGAGGCTTAAAGAGATTAGGAGTTTGAATAAAATAAATTTGGATTTCATATGGTATTGTATCTTGGTATTAGTAGAGTTATACCTTCTCGGCGTTTAATCTATATTAAAACTAGTAACCTTCCTTGCTTTGCTTCGGTGAATTTATCCCCAAACCCATACTCTAAAAACTGTCTAGACGAGATTCTTTAAATTGTAGTAATTATTTCAGTTTTAAACTGATTTATCACACATAATATTACCCCAAGCTTACAATAATGCAAGCGTCAAAAGTGGTCAGTTTGGCGACCCGTGTGGCGCAATGGTTACCATGCCCGATCGCCGCGTCAAGGGTCCTGGGTTCGATTTCCAGCGAGTCAAAAATTTTAATGATGAGTTTAATTTCTATTCTTGGTCTGGGTGTGAATGTCCTTGTCTTATATGTTGTCCATGGCAGCCACGACATAGAGAATCTTAGTGTGAGGCTAGGAGTGTGAAGCGTTATTTATTATTTATTAATTCTACAATTAGATGGTGATGAAGTTTCAAACAAGGAACTTTTATATCAATTGAATGAAGTTTAATGTGAATATCGGACAAATGACGGGCTTTCTGATAGTAAATGGTTACTACAACGCCAATGGCATGATTGATGCAAACACGGCCAAGCTAGAGCAGAGGACCTATTAATTACTGGCTCTTTTACACTGCATCAGAAACGTTAAAGTTTTTTACTGATACTAAGAAGGTCATGGCATGCTCATTCTCCTAGCTAGCGTGTCAGATAAGAAAAAACTAAACCTTGCATAAGTATCATTGAAGTTAAGCTACAATAGATTTATCGACTGTATAGTGTAAATCAGTCAAGTCAGGAGAGTTTTGCTTTGGTTTATTGAGTTATTTAGTGTCAATATATCACACCTATGAACAGCAATGATTACTAACATTTTTATAAATTAGTAGCTACCTATGCTTTACTTCGACAAACTAATCTTAACACACTGACAAACAAATTCGAAAAATGTGTAAATTACAACTTTTTATTTTTTACCAATTGAAATAAAATTAATGTTTAACTCCAATTCAGTACAATACATCAGTGAGAACCACGTCCAAATCAGTTTAGCCGTTTCTTTGATTAGCCAGAAAAATTGCTCAGAAAAACAAACAAACCGATAAACAGAAAAAATCTAATCATTTTATTAGATTTTTGTATATAAATAACTAGTAACAGTTCTTCTCAAATATCTTTCATGTACAGGAATCGACCAGCTACAGTTTCATTATATGTACCTATTGATATTGATCTCCTTGACACATCCAAATCAAGATTGCAAATCGGCGATTAAATCCTCATCTGTACTAGTTACGTGATTACGTCACTCATAGTGGCATTTGTAGGTCAAATCGAATCGTTCAATGCGCGAACACGCTTCTGTAATATGTGCTATTACCGAATGTTCATTTTCAGGTTGAAATTGGAAATTGAAATTATTATTACAGCTTGATTTGGTTTCGGTAACCTGGTTTCGCATAGTTGGAAGCTTAGCTCCTCTTTGTGACGCAACTGATGGTAATTGGTAACTTTGGTCCTTTGATAAGGCAAATTAAAAAGCAATTGTCCTCGTTTCAGCTTTTATCGAAATAACTGGGGCTTAAGAATATGGGCATCTATGGTCAATAACAATGTACTCAATATAAATTATCCGTCAATATCAATTCTGTTCGCACGTTGTTGAAAATTGTCACAAAATATTTTTTTATAATCTTTTGTGACAATTCTATTATTGTTATTATATGCCTGAAACATAAACTTAAAAAGAAGCCATTGCTATAACTATCGAGGTAAACTTAAAAAGGCTTCTAAGCTTGCGTCAAAGGCTCTCATCGCAAGTAAGATTGTCAACTTGAAGGATTCCATTAAAGTATAGATCGACGATATTGTACAAGCAAGAATATAATATTACATTGAGGAGATCGATCCAAGCTTAGTTGCTAAGTAGTAATAAGGAATTAATAGTTTTACTACCTACTGGGCTTTGGCCAAATATGAATAGTGAACAAATTGCTTCACGAATAAACTACAGTTTCTTTGCTTTAGCATGCGACTGTTTCTGCAACGAAAAGCGTTCTACTACTCATTGAGTACGTTGCTAGATTGCAGGCCTAGTGACATGATATTTAGTTATCTTTTTAGTGGATGAATTTAAAATAAAAACTATCACAGTTCTGTTAGCTTAAGTACTTAATGAATAATAGTCGATAAACTTACCCTACATTGCGAGTGGACTAACTCTCACTAGTCTATATATATAAAACACAAAAAAAAAATTGTAAGTATGTCTTTTATAGACTCTGAAACCATCCAACCGATACGCCTCAAAATTATTTCAATTAAAAGGAAATTGTCCGAAGGAGGTTTGAGACTACAAAAACGATGCATTAGGCTCATTCGGTCGATTAATAAAGTCGATTTTCCACTTTTCCCACACAAAAAATTGAAGATAATATGTAAAGATAGCGCATCAACATCAACATCAACACAAAAACACTGATCTGTCATTCTAATTAGAATTTTTTAGCGTATTGAAACACGCCGAGTATCCACTAGTATTCACTTAACTTACACTTATGAAACCTCAATGACATTATATACAAGACATGCCAACACGGCACTAGAAGTACGCCAGTCGAATGTGCATAAGTATAGCGATTTCAATTCATACAGTTGATAGCTGCCGTGAGTGAGGCCGTCTTTGGGCCGTCTATAGTTTCACCAAAATGCCGAGTTGTTTTGAGATTTCGAAAAAATCATATCTCCAAATTGCATAAAAATGATGGATTACATACCATAGGTAAGTACATAAAACGTTATGTTAAATATTGGTACTAATTTCGAATATTTCTTTTAACTTTTACTGACTGTTCCGTACTGAATTTGTTGGTGTGCTAAGTGTGCAAATGTGTGCCATTTGGTCATAGATCTCGTGACGCGCTGTGACACGAGCGACCTCGAGCGACAAACACTAGCTGTCTTTTTCACTATTATTATGGTTTTAGTAGTGCCATCCCTTTTACATAATTTATCAATGTGTGATCGGTTTAATGAAACAAAAGATAAACGTGTGTGTGTTGAAGCTCGATCGGAACAGATTTTTTGGTTGATTTATAAGGGCATAACGTATCTTTAGTTATAATATCATTGTGAAACCTACATTGCACGTGGCCTAACACTCACTAGTTTTTTATATAATTATCAGACAAACGAGAAAACGAGCCATCTGATGGTAAGTAAGATGGACTTTAGTAGTGGGGGAGTATTAAGTGGTATTTTGCACTTGAGCCATTTATAAGTGAAACGAAGCGTTACACTCAAACTTTTATACAAATCGCAATGACCAACTTAACCGTAAATATTCTATCCATTTTGTTATCACTGATTAACCAAATCTACAGAACTTGGTAGTTACATTACACGTACAACACTCAAAAACTTTATACACATAAAGTTAAGTCCTCGGTAGCCAGCAGCGATAAACATTGTAACCGATAACAATATTAACTCGAACGGTATTAAGCGTTAATTATAAAACTTGAGGTTCGTAATTTTGATACATATTATATTTATACAGTAGTAATGATCAACCGCAATTCTGTGACAGAAGTGTGTGACAGCTAGAGCTAAAATAGTGCCTCTAAATACTATTATTATGCAGTGGTTATCGTTGCTTATAAGCACTCATAGACCGTCGGCTTGTTTCTATCTTACGACCAAGTTTATCAACTGTAGACGTAGTTGGTGGATGGGTAACCGCTAGTGGAAAATAAACACTACGCAAAACTTTCGTCTGTTCCTGTTATTATTCGATAGGAGATCGTAAGCCATGTCCATTTTGGGCGACAAAAATTTGCGATACTCGGGGACCAACCGCCGCCGTCGCTCCAAACATCATCATTGTAGCTGCGTTGTGGAATAACCGTCGATCGCTAATGCTAAAATTAGTGTATTTGAAGAGGCCGTAATTATATTTATTATATGCTCTTAAAATAATCATTATTTTAAAATCATTTTTCCCTGATGTAATTTAAAACAAAGTATTCTCCGTACAAAACTTTAAACGTTACTTTCAATATAGTAACTTAGTAATGAGCTGTTGAATGTTCGTATTTTACACTGAAAGGAGCGAGTAACTAAAACGTATCTTCAACTTGAAGATTTCTTTTGCGATCTCGAGTGAAAGAACGTAGTAATATGTTTCAACGCTTTGCTGAAAGTACTCAAGTTGCTCGGTCTTTCTCAATACTTCTTTGCGAGGGTGTAAAGGCCTTTAGCGGGGCCGAGGGTCTAACAACCGTTCTTAGCGTTAATGTACCCAGCGTTTCAGCTAAAAATGTAAACATACGGAAAAGAAATGCGAGTTACGAGTAGTTACACTCGTGGCTCATTCATTTACGTGCATAAAATAAAACAATTTATTGTCAATTGTGTTACTGAAATATCATTAACACGTGGTTTATACATCGGTGTTCAAACACGTAAATGACATTTGTTATAATTAATGTCAATTATACTTAATACTGGCCATACACGATCAAGTATACTTGTAAAATTTGCAGCGGACGTATAGCGTATGGCTATCTGGCCATACTTATAGCTATCTCATGCAATCTTGATGCCGCATCAAGTCAAACTGCAAACAACAAGTACACTTGATCGTTTATGGCCAGCGTTACCTGTATTAATTTTGAAATCTCACCCAATACCATACATTTAGTTTACAACTTGCAATCGTATTACAATCATCTTATGTAATCATAACCAAAAAAGTTAAATCACATGGTTTAAGTGTTTTTAGTAGCAAAATTTTGAGTCAGCAATGCAGTGAATGTCAGATATTGATATCGCTATATTTTTACATTCTGAGTTAGGTATCACAAACTTATCAATTTCTCCTCCGTATATTCCAACAAACTCGCAATGTGCCAATATGAAAAATTCCTTGCTGGGCTTTGAGAATGGGCCCGACTCATATTTCTTTAGAAATGATTTTTTTGTTCTAGGAATATTATCTAGGCTGAAGAGGGAACAGATTCATAGACATGAGCTTATTATCATCGTGGATGATACTATAAGAGTAAATTGAATCTGTGTTGCAAAGATGAAAAATTTTATTCGGAGATATTTTCAATGAATTTTTTTTAAGTACATTTAAGTATAATATTTTAATATAATATCAACCTTATAATGCTCATATTTACACATGAACTTTTCATTTCATATTCGCTGGCTATTCGTAACTGGATTGAATTATTAATAGTAAATTTTAAAAACAAGTTCATTAAATCTTTTGTTGAAAATTGCTGTAAAGCCCCTCTTTTCCCCCCTCTTTTATCCAAATTTGTGAAACCTCACGTTCCCTATGTCAAGCCAAAATATGAGTTTCTTTAATTGTACTTGAATTGATTTACTTTATTGACAAAAAATAGTAAAATGCTTTCAACGCATTAGTATAAAATTGATAACCTACTAATATTATAAATGTGAAAGTTTGTATGGGTGTTTGTCTGTTGGTTTTGTGGAGGTCACCAATATGAAGGAGTGCGTGTTCAAAATAATTCAAAATCGTTCGTGTGAAATTAAATCTCGTGCGCATCATTCGTGTGTTCTCTTCATACTCACTAAACCTGAACACCGTAACTATACCAGTTACCAGGTCACACCTGAATACGCACCAATACGCACACCTTCATATTGGTGACCTGCACAGGTTTTTGGCATAAAAACTATACTACTAATACTAAGACTTCACGAATATCACGAAAAACGCGGGCAAAGCCGCAGGCCGAGCGCTAATATAAAGTATAAATGTAACAGCATATCTTTCGTTGAAGCTATTAACATTGCATAAGAAGAAATGGGTCGCACAACTTTAATTTTCAGTGCCTTTTATATGTCGAGTTCTTTCTAACATTGAACAACTTAATATAAATTACATTAGTCTGAAAATAAAACTAAATTCAAGAAAAGTTAAGAAGAGAGAAAAGAGGAAAGTGTGTTTGTAGGCTACGGAGAAACAGCAACCTATTGCAACATTGCCCAAATACAGGCATATAGTGATGAATTATATAGAATCTTGTATGAAAAACTTCGGCTAACATGCCTAGTAGGTGTTTATGTGTATGCATCTGTCTGTAATATACTTATATAGGATGAACCGTATATGGCATAATGGTTACCATGCCGACCCACCGCGACGTGTTGCCGATCTTGGGTTCGATTCCCAGCGAAACAGAAATTTGAATGATGAGTTTGAATTACTGTTCTCGGTCTGACTCAGACCGTCTGAGTGTGAGTCTTTATCTTTGTGTGTTGTCCATGACACCCACCATACAGGCACAGTACACATATATAAAACAGGGAATCCTAGTGTGAGGCTTTGAGTGTACATCATTATTTATTTATTTATATAAGTTCAACCGCGGCCTCCGTAAATGTTGTTGGAGTAACATCTAGTTAAATTTTGAAAGTACCTACTTAGTACTATATTGTGGTAGGTGGTTTTTTACCTGGTTACAAGAAACCATGTTCCTTCTTAATCAACCCTGAAATAATAACAAACTATTTCGATTATAGTGACAGTGCAATATACAACCATCCTATGGCAACCAGAGGTTTAAGTCTGCCACGCTTGCTAATTGCAGATTGCTAGATTTCTCACACATTAAAGATGTACTTAGTGGAGAACTTAAGAAAGTGGGTTGATTTCCTCACGAAGTTGTCCTTGTGTGTTCTAAGTAGCACATATTTTTTCAAACTCAATCCTATTTATAACTGAAATTGGTTAAAATTATCTTTTATTGTCACTTCAAAGTACCATAATCAATGTTTATCAAAGTCACTTTTTCGGTTTTATCATCACATCCTTAATATTATCAAAGATAAAATACTTCTCAAGACGAATTAAGTAAACTATACTTTATAATAACAAATAATGACAATCCTAAGCTTACGCTCCGAACAAATTCCATTAATTTGAATTTTTTATAAAAAAATATCTCCTAATTGTACTGAATGTCATCGATTTATCTTAGTGCGCATTACCTACTGATGTAGGTTTTGGAAGAATGCACGCAATATTTTCATGTAGAACTTTATTGATAACTCGAGACATTAACAAAACCAAACTTGTATACCGCCATGACAGAACAGAGAGAGAGAGAGAGCAATACACCACGTCACATATTTTGTCTCATCTATTACATTGAACATAATTACGTTCCTTTCTACACCCTTCCTCAATGTAATAAATGAGACTCTACATTTCTTTTAACACAATATAATAATTTAAAATTATATTTTCATACAACTTTCTAATGAGTGAAACTATTGAATGCCACACTTTGCAATAAATTTAAGTAACAACTCTCTTTTTAAGGATTTTGTAAACATATCTGCGACTTGTTCACTAGAACTTATATATTTTACATTAATTTTTCCATGTAATATCAATTCCCTTACAAAATGATATTTAATGTCTATGTGCTTTAATCTTTTGACACTATTAGTATTTGCTATCATTATGGCAGACTGGTTGTCACATAATATTGTAACTGGAGATACATTTGGAATATTAAAATCATTAAGCATATTTATTAGCCAACAACATTCACTACATGCCATACTCATTGCTACATATTCTGCCTCAGTAGATGAAATGCTCACAGTACTTTGCCTTTTAGAACACCAAGATATCAAACAATTTGAGAAAATAAAACAGTACCCGGTCGTGGACTTCCGGTCTCTGAGATCACCTCCCCAATCGGCATCACAGTATCCCAACAATTTAGTATCATTACACTTATATACCAGCTTATAATTTATTGTATGTTTTATGTATCGCAGAACTCTCTTCAAAGCTACTAATAATATTTCACTTGCACAGTCTTGAAACCTACTCAATATTGATACTGCAACACAAAGATCAGGTCTTGTGCCTGATACTGCGTACATTAAACATCCAATAATCTGTCTACACAATTTTTCAGTATTTTTATTAATTACACATTTATTCTCAAGTGTTATAGTATTAAAGTTTTGATCCATAGGGGTACTTATGGGTTTACAGTTGTACATATTAAATCTTTTCAAAACATTTTCCAAGTACGTTTTTTGACATAGTTCTGTTACCCCGATATCCAAGTTTTGTTTAACATTTATTCCCAAAAAATCTGAAACCAAACCCAAATCTTTCATTTTAAACTCTCTACTCAACATTAATTTAAGCTCACATATTTGGCTATCATTAGTTCCAAAAATCAGCAAATCATCGACATAAATTATTACATATATTTGTTGTTTATTATTACATTTTGAATATAGACATGAATCACACTGAGATCTTTTAAATCCTTCTCTAATCATAATAGAATTAAACTTTACATTCCAATATTTTGGAGACTTCTTAAGCCCATACAATGCCTTATTTAATTTTACTATATTTTCACCATTGTTATATGCCCCTTCAGGTAAGCTTATATAAACATCTTCTTCTATATCCCCGTACAAAAAAGCCCCTGTCACATCCATTTGAAACACTGGTAAATTTAGTTTTGTTGCTATTGCTAAAAACAATCTGAATGTAGATAATTTTGCTACTGGTGCATAAATTTCATTTAAATCTAATACATCATTTTGCTCGAACCCCCGGGCCACTAACCTAGCTTTATATTGCAAAATGCCATTGCTGTTCTTAACCTTGAATACCCACTTACTACTAACTACTTTAGTATTGTTTGGTAACTTACAAGTATTCCAAGTATTATTGTCCTTAAGGGTCTGCAGTTCCTTTTGTATTGCTTCTTTCCACTTACAAGAATTCGGACTACTCATGGCCTCCTCAAATGTCTTAGGCTCACTATCAGCCACTGAAACATTGTTACAGTCATAAAACGAGGTTGGTTTCCTCCTACGACTGTTTTGCCTTTTTATGGGTTCTTCATCACAACTTAATCCACTGGAGACTACACTGTCACTGGGTTCATACACACTACCGTCACTATCAGTCTCTATACTACTATTTTCTTGATCATTGGCCTCTGAAGTGTTGATGCACTGTTCTCCGCTTTGCTCGTGTTCGTGAATGACGTCACTTGCAGGTAACTCTGCAGGTAGTGGATTATTTAACTTACAATCAAGCTTTCCAGATGCACTATGATTATCTTCGAGGAAAACAATATCTCTTCTTATTTCAACATTATTTTTACATGGGAAATATACTCGGTATCCTTTTGTTGTCTCCCCATATCCAACCATTAATCCCTTTTCTCCTTTGGGGTCCAACTTCTTCCTCTTTTCTTTCGGTATGTGGGCAATAACAGTAGTTCCAAATATTTTTAAGTTATTTATATCATATGTTTTGTTAGACCACAATTCATAGGGAGTTTTTCCTTGAATACTGCTTTTGCCTGTTCTATTTATCACATAAGCTGCAGTGTTGACAGCCTCCGCCCACAACTTTTTTGGTAAGTTTTTAGCACACAGCATCGTCCTTGCAGCCTCCACCAGTGTCCTATTTTCTCTTTCCGCACTACCATTTTGCTCCGGAGTATAGGGAACCGTTGTTTGGTGAATGATACCTTTAACTTGGAACATTTCCTGGACCTCCTTATTAGTAAATTCTGTTCCATTATCACTTCTGATTATTTTAATGCTATTTCCTGTTTCATTTTCCACTTGAGCAATAAAGTTTCTCATACACTTTTTAATTTCTTCTTTATTTTTTACAAAGTACACCACTCTAAACTTTGAGTAGTCATCCTTGAAGATAACAAAATATCTTGAACCTCCAACTGATGTCACTTCCATAGGTCCGCAAGTGTCAACATGAATTATTTCACAGGTTTTCTTGGTCACATTGTCACTAACAGGGTAGGGAAAACGGTGAATTTTGCCTTTCAAGCAACTCTCGCACTTGTTAATATCGAGCATATGAGATTTATTTACTTCAACTTTGTTTTTCTTCAATACATCCTGCACAAACTTCATGTTTTGGTGCGCTAACCTCTCATGCCACATAAGTAAATCCCCTGTAGTAACTTCTGCAGTGTTAACTGAGCAATCAGTATAGAATCGACAGTCCAAAACATACATATTGCCGCTTCGCTGAGCAACTGCCACTATTTGTTTACATTTATTATAAAACTCACAGCAATTCTCCTTTGTTATCAAATAATAACCTCTACTAGTGACACGATTGACAGATAATAGGTTCATCTTGAGTTCAGGTACATATAGAACGTTGTCTATGGTCGTATGAGTCCATTCATTCCCGTTCCAAACTTCTAGCTCTACCTGGCCACATCCTTCAACACTTATCTGCGTTCCGTTACCTACGGTCACTAATTTGTTTGTAACTTTTGAATATGTTGTAAAGAGGTTACGGTCACAGCACATATGTTCGCTCGCACCTGAGTCTACTAACCACTTGGTTTTGTGGAAATTATCACCACTTGCACTGTCAACAATAAATGCATTGTTTTCTTTACTTTTCTTGTAACGACACTGATTTTTGAAGTGCCCAACTTTATTGCAATAAAAACACCTTTGTTCCATCCGACTGTCTTTGTAGTTACGCTGATTATTGTTTGAACTTGTATTTATATTAGATTTACATTCACTCTGGAAATGTCCCTTTTTGCTACACTTGTAGCACTTCACCAATTTTTTATTGAAGTTTTTCTTAGCAACGAATGCAGATGATAGCGAGTTTTCACCACCGCTTTTCTCCTTCAATCTTTCTTCTTCTATCAGCAACCTGGCAACTAGATTATCATAAGTCTGCTTATCATCAGGCGCAGATTCCCATGCAGACACGAAGTGTTTGTATTGGTCCGGTAACGACATTAAAACCTTTGTTATCACCAACTTGTCAGATATAGTTTCGCCGAGCTGCTTTAATTGATTCTGCATTTCTTGTATTTTTGATAAAAATGCAGACATTTCCGAACCTTCTTCGTATTTAAATTGAAAGAATCTTTGTTGAACAATATGAACGCTCGTCTCCGATTTTTGTTCATAAATACTTAGTAATTTTCGCCACATGTCAGCCGAGGTTTCACATGATAAAATATGTACCATTACATCTTCTGAAATTCTTGTAACTAGCAACGATTGAGCTTTCGCATCTTGAGTTACCCATCGAGTACGTTCGCTTGCATTTTCTGGTTTTGTCGTTTTGCCACTTACAACATCGTACAAGCCTTGGCCTCGCAGTAAAACCGTTGTCTGGAATTTCCAGGTATTCCAGTTCCTGGAACCCTCCAATATTAATGCCCCCTGCCCGTTCATCACAGGATCCATTGTCTTGACCTTCCTGGCTCCTGCCCTGATCCAAACTTCAAACCAAGAACCAGTTTCCTTCCCGGCAAATTTCTAACCTCAACGAAACGAACACGCGCTTGCCGCGTCACGTTGATAATAATTTTGCCAGTCTTCAATTTCTTCTTGCGTGTACACTTATTTCCTTTTATTACGAGCCTGGGCCCATAACCTGATGTAGGTTTTGGAAGAATGCACGCAATATTTTCATGTAGAACTTTATTGATAACTCGAGACATTAACAAAACCAAACTTGTATACCGCCATGACAGAACAGAGAGAGAGAGAGAGCAATACACCACGTCACATATTTTGTCTCATCTATTACATTGAACATAATTACGTTCCTTTCTACACCTACAAACTACTTTCACATGCTAATTTTAGATGGATGTTGGATCCATCTCTAATACATACATTTAATTTTATAAGCATATTCTTTATTTAAACGTGTCTGTTTTCATGAAATTTTAATATTTCAACATAGATCACTTCGGCTTTAATATAACCTTTAATAAATTAAATTTTAATAAGATTCAGAAAAAGCTCGTAGATAAAATTAAGTTTATAATTTTATTGGTATCGTTACTTTGAACTCTTAAAGTTTTTGAGCTACTTTTCGTACGCGCCTAATTAACCCGCGATCACTCGCGCGGGGTGCTGTCAGCACCCCAGTGATTTAAGAACGACAAAAATTATGGTTTTTTCTTTATTTATGAACGTACGCGTCTGAGTAGCTTCAAATGGCGTCTAAATGCAGCGATAAGAGGTGAGAGGGGTGGTGCAATGTCAAAATTTGTTACATGAGGACGTCTTAAAGTTTGCGTGGGGTGCTCACGGCACCCCGCGAGTGCTCGCGCTATACTTTTTACAAGGTTCACTATATCAACAAGGTACGTTTTTACGGATAATTTTTATATTTCAATCATCTAGTTGATTAGATATTTACCTCAGCATAAATAATAGTGAAAATTCGTATCAGTTAACTTACTTAGGATTGAAAAATACAGTTAACATGAATATTATACAATCAATATTTTGTGCATATATTTCAATGTTTTTATTTGTATTTCTTACCAGATGAGTTGGGAATCTGAACAGACAAGATTGTCGTCTATGTTAGAAGAAGTTTTGTCAGGTAATGACGACAATGTTACAGTCGAAAGCGATGCTAGCATCGAAGATCATGTACATGATGATCAGCGCTATTCAATTCCAGAACAGGATGTTTCATTATTACAATAATCTGAGGGGAAAGAGCCTTTGAGGGCTTTTTCATATTTTGGATACTTCTGGTATTAATAGTTTTATTATACATAACTAGAACGTTGCGCAATCACAAGCAAACATGAAAAGGAGTGAATTTCGTAATCTATGGATTAGAGTAGGTTCAAGCTCACATTGAAAAAAGATCCACTCAACCATCATCACCTAAAGCACTCAAAAGGTGCTGGGCCAAACTCTAAAGTGGTGTCCCTGACAAAAAAACAGCGATGCATAGATTGACTTCGGTCAAAAAACATAAATACCATGAGCCACTGTAATTTTTGTTAGCAATTAATGTGCCAAAAACACATTAAGTTTATTTGCACTTTTTGTTATGATAAATAAGAAACATTTATTTTGGATTGTTATTTGAACTTTATATTTTTGATTACCAATAAAAGAAATTTTGTTAAAAATTTTAAAGTTATTTTTATTTAAGTTTTTTTGAGGAATGGTCTCAATAATGTGATTTAAAAAGTTGATTTACATAATTTTTTATATAACTGAATAAACAATTTATATTCAAGGTTGCGTATTTTATTTATATGCTGGATGAAACGCACTATCATATGATATTTGTCCAATCGCACTTACAGCAATCACATTTTTGAAAATCTACTTTGTTTATGTGGGGTGTCCACAGCACCCCGCGAGTGCTCGCGGGGCAAAAAACCGCGCGAGTGATCGCGGGTTAAATATTTGCGTTCCCGCTTTTGAAGATGTTGTGAATATTGATTGATTTCGAGGGTGGTGGATCCTATGTACTTTGTTATTTCTGTAGAAATGTATTATATTTACATTAAGTTTATCAACAAATTATATTACAAGAATAGATAATCTTGAGAGCTTAATTGCTTTTTACTTTTATATATGTTTTATAATAACTTTGAATGTAATCATGAATGTAATGGAATGTTTTTAATTAAATTTACACCTAGTCGTGCCTAAATTATTTTAAAGTTATTCTAGTGTTTCAAATAACAAGTCGTTAATTTAACTAAGCGTACCCGAACGAGAGGAGTTGCTGAATGTTTAGTGATTTGATCGTTGATATCCCGTCCGTAAAAAAGCAGTGATAGCCTAGTGGTTAGAACGTTGGTCTCCCGAACGCGGGGGCCCGGGTTCAAATCCTGGCACGCACCTCTACTTTTCAAATATTATGTGCGTATTACAAGTTAATTATCACTTGCTTCGGTGAAGGAAAACATCGTGAGGAAACCTGCACACCTGAGAGTTCTCCATAATGTTCTCAAAGGTGTGTGAAGTCTACCAATCCGCACTTGGCCAGCGTGGTAGACTATGGCCTGTACCCCTCACATTGTGAGAGGAGACCCCGAGCCCAGCAGTGGGACAATTATGGGTTGTTGCTTTGCTTTGCTTTTATCCCGTACTGGTTGAGGGTCAAACCCTGTACATATCCATGTCATTTGATTCACTGAAAGAAGTCATTATGAGTAAATCGGGGCACTTGCCATCGTGATATATTAGGTCTTTACCTATGAAATTCGAGATTTGTATGAAAATTTTAAAGTATAAAAATTGTGGTAATTTTTTTATTTTAGTTAATTAAAGTACTGGCCCAAATTATCTATACAATTTTGGCATTTGGATGGCATATTGTTTATCCCTTTACTCCTGGACTTTACTACCGGACGGGAGGCGAATAGGCGATGAAGTCAACGAAAGCATTTAGATGTAACTCTTAGAGCTTTGAGATGGTCTTTCGTGACGTGTGAGCTCGCGCATTGTCATGGAGAAGCAATGGCGAAGAACGATTGACCAGTATTGATTCTTGACTTGCGAGCTTCTCCATCATTGTTTATAATTCTTGGCAATAAATAACTGACGTCACTGTTGTGCCATTTGGTAAGAAGCTGTGATGTACAAGTCTGGCATTAGTCTACCAGACACTCACCATCTTCCTATGAGTAACCTTATTTTAGCGCACTGATTAGGTGCTCGGGTCAACCCATTAAGACGAACGCTTAAGGTTGCCATAAAAGTCCACTATTTATCGCAGGCATCTATTATGATTCCCTCGTTTCTATGCCGATTCAGTAGTGCTACGTAATTATGCTGTAGCAATATATGAACTAAAGCACTTCATGTCAAAGCGAAAAATGAAGCAAAAGCAAAATTGTCAAAGGTAACCGTGATAATTCATTACCAACTGGGTCATCTAAATGTATTGAAACGCTACACGAGTTCGGCTTTGTGGTGCAACAAATTAAAATCACCGCCGGTTTCCAGAAATTGAAATAAACACTGAAGTCCCAATTACAAAACCATACGATCATGTTAAGAGCGATTGGATGGATAACGCTTTGTCGAATTTGTATTGCGAAATAGGTATTGCTGCTGCTATTAATTTAAAGTTATACCTACCAATCATTTTCTTACTTATGATAAATTAATGCTTAAATCCATCCCATAAATCATTAATAACTCCATTTTCGACGCATTACTAAATAAGCTCGCAAGATTTGACCTGAGAATGTAACAAACATAGCAAGTTAAAAAGGCGCGTAATGGTATTTTCATTAAGGAGCAGAAAGTCGGAAGTCAGCCTAACCAGAAAGCACACTGGATTATTTTTGCGATTGAAAATTTTGAGCTACCTTCATAGTTCATAAGAAGCAATCAACTAAGCGATGGCGCAGTACGTGGTTGGAACTACAATGTGGCGGAGTTTTCGATTCTTAGAACACGTGTCTAACTGAATAGCGTGAAATGAGTTCCTTATAAGTTGGCAAAAGTTTTAGATTCAATTGTGTCAGTTGGTTTGGCTACGACCGACTGGATGTGGTCTTAAGCTTCTAAAACACATGATTGAGACTAGCATGCTAGTTTAGCACACATGCATATAATATATCTAAATAGATACACAAACATACATGCTGAGAGCTTACCCACCTACACCTTAGCGGATTGCATTGCGCATGATTTAGTGCTAGAACTAGAAATTTGCATGTGTACAACAGGCAAACAACGCTACGAAGAGATTCATTTGGGAAGACGAATTGACTTACAAATTAGTCTATACAACTATGACATTAGAAAAATATCGCTTGCCAAAACTATCAATTTTACGTTGATAAGATTTGAGCTCAAAATTCGTAAAAAATATTATATTGGTGTTATTGATGTATGTGGGCGACAGTGACGATTTACTATCAGGAGGAACGCGTAGACAAACACGTTTGTGGACTTGTTTATCTTAAACATCGAACCTGATTAAGTATCTTCTAACGCAGCGTTCGATATCTTCTGACTGGCAGATTTATTATTCTTCAAACTGAGTCTTCTTTTGGATATCGTTTCGACCGTGAAAAGAAAATTGGATCTGTCAGCTGGATTGGTCTAAAAACGATCCCACGGAGACACTGCTTAATGATTTAGTTTATTAACATAATAATATACTTTATAAGTAAATTTAAAAAGTCAATTTGTTTTTGTTAAATTCATGACTCAAATTAACATTAGTTTATTTATTTATTAGCCAGTTTTCAAGGATCCTGTGTGATGGTTAAGACTGAAATTATATTTTTCTCAACACAAATATTTTTTAGACAGACTCAACTTCAACAACAGACTTTAACAACTCATAACTAATTGAATTGCAAGGACAATAATAATATTCAAATGTCATTGTAATCACTTCTCGTCATTTTGTCATGTCGTTTTCGCACGTGTAAATAAAGAGTTTAAAATTGTCTTATCCTGCACTAATGACTGTAACATTTGTAACTATTAAACATTTCGTATTTTCCTTATTCTCAGTTAATAGGTCATTATCAACCCATCGCATCTTCTGAAAAGTCGAAAAGAAACTGTTGGTCATTAGCGAACAATTCGTGTTTTGACGGTAAGGAAGCTACCGACGGCACTCAGTGGTTCTTTATATTGATATTAAGAGAAGACATTTGTATTTTCATGATTTTACTTAAAGTGTTTAAAGTAAAATTATAAAGAGCGAAAACTATAGAGAAAACTATAAAGAGCGAAATAATAAAATACACTCGTAGTAGTGCCGCATCTAGTTCCGCATTAAGTTTATCTGTATCGTGGCATATTCGATTAAAATATAAACTCACCATTGTTTTCCCTAAATAATATTATATTAAATTTTAACCGTATATTGATTTAAGTATGAATATATTGTATTGTATTGTGTTGTATTGTATTGTAGTAGGCCATTAATGGATTGAAGCCATATTGTATTTAGTGAAAAAGTACAAACTAAAAATGTGAAAAGGTAATTACATAATGAACAGTAAATAATAACTTATGAAATGGAACATGATACAACGTGTGAAAACTAATGGTTTGTATACAACATTTGAGTATCGTTGTTACAGAATTGTTATTTATTATGCCTATCAGTGTGCCTCCTACTGATACAATTTATTTTCTTCACCAAACAAACAACACTTCTCTGGCCTTGTACGAGTAGTGTAGAACCACAATAATTTTATTATTTTTTGTTTTTCCATTTTTCTGTCTCCTTGTTCGCTCTAGGAAACATATTAAAAAATACTAAGGAACCAAAGAACAACCCTGTAACCTAGTTGATAGCGACCCTGCCTGCGATGCGAGGGGTCCTGGGTTTGATTCCCGGTTGGCAGATATTGATGTGACAGAAAAAATATTTATACTCGGTCCTTACATGTTATTGTGATGTGTTTTACGTTATTAAAATTCTTGAGCAACTTAATTTTTACTTTGATGCAGGCCAGAAACTTAATTTATTCAGAAGACTAAATGATTAAATGATAAGCACTATTGCAATGCTTATCATTCAATGATAAACTCGAGTTTGGCCGCTTCTTCATGAGACAACACGATAAAGACACTTTATGTTACACACATAAGGCCATGTTTGTGTATGAGTGACCTGAAGCTTAAAGATGCTGCCACACCAGTTAATGTTACAGTGTTAAGTAATGTTTTAATATATTTTATAAACGTAATACAGCAACAACACCTGAATTATAAATATGTGCCGTTGTCGTGTCATCCAATGAAGCAGCCTTTGTGTTTAAATAATGTTACACGAAATGTGAGCGGGCAACCTGTGACACGTCGCTAATATTAGCATAAAAAATTTAAGGGTTCATTTTAGAAAACAGGCTCATAAAATGTTATATGAGTTAATAAAACTCGCTCCTATAATGATATGCAACGCACGTGTATTACACAAGAAAATGGTATGCACAAGATGTAAGGACAAGGCTTTTTTAACCAATTTCAAAAATAGGAGGAGGTTCTCAATTCGACTGTATTTTTTATGTGTGTTACCTAATTAATTAATTGACTATTTTGTGAGGAATTAAATCCTTGGCCATCGTTCTAGAATATTTCCTTACCTCTGCGCTAAATCCAATAAACTAAGTACCGATTCAATAAAATAACCATTCAACTTTATCATCAATCAAGCAGAATTCTTCAAACAACTTAACGCCTATATGAAGTGTAATCAAACTGCCCGGCCCGGTCATTAAAATTCAGATCCTATCCTTGCTTGAATATCAGATAGTCATAATTGCTTCGGTTGTTAAACATCAATTAAATTAGTGGGCTGTGATATCAACACAATTCTGATTTAAATGATAGCCGAATATTACTTGTTTATTTTTCGATATTACCTATTGTGACAAAAATTATACTTTCGATTTGCGTGGTATATTAATAGGTGATATTGTAACTTCTTTAAATTTTTGTTTATGTGTCTTTATTTCTGTTTTTAATGGTATAATATACGGAAGTATTATTTCAGCATTAACTTATAGTTACTAACAAAAAAAATCATCATAACGTTTCCATTTTAGTATCTGGCTATTTTCACATGAAATATTGTATTACAAAAATATTTCAAATCATCGCGTGCTATTAATAGATTAGAAGCCCCTCAGGTAGTTTATAGAACTATCCATCGTCCTTTCATCTTATCAACACTTAGAGTAACCACAAAAGTTTTGTGAAGTAGTAGGCGTGTGTGGGCGTTCATATATCATTAGCAGTTATAAATGGTGAAGGTTTGATCTTTCCATCTACTTGTAGCAATGAAGTATCTAACAATAATTTCATGGCATGAAAAAATTGCCAGTGACGTCATTCCTATATTATAAACGCTTACACACTCATACCCCTGCAGTAGGTTTTTACCTGTGTCACGGGTGACATGGACGACAAACATAACAAATCACAATAGCACCCATGACCCGAGTACAAATATTTATCTGTCACATAAATATTTGCCCCGGCCGGGAATTTTACCCGGGGCCCTTCACTTCGCAGGAAGGGTCGCTACCAACTAGGCTACAGGGTCGTATTAATTGTCGGGGTAATCGTAAACTCGCTTTTGCGAAGAATTACTACGTCTTAACTTTTCTCAGGTTCGATACTGAGTTGGAATTACATTACATTGGTGGTTGCAAAATCTACTCGTATAAGTTCCGTCGATCTATGGTCTTACATTCACGACTAGGCAAGGTTGGTTTTGACTCGAGGATGCATGATGTCGCCACCAGGGTGTCGTAAGAGGCGACAGAAACCGACCAGCTTACTTGAGTGAGCCACAAAACTTCGTCGTGTTCCGGCTAGGGGCTTGAGTGCTAGTTCTTACTTTCTTTCTTCCATTACTTCTTCATTTGCAACGCACTGGTGATGCCTAAGGTATTACTGATACCCATGGGTGACGATGACTTAGTAGTCGCCCTTTAGGTGTCTCATTTGTATACAAATTCTCTAACTCGGTTTAGATTGAAGCTAATAATTTTATATGGGTACTTTGTTACTCTTGTGTTCTTTCATTATGTTATGTAAATAAGACTTTGCGTAATAGGATCCTAAGTTAACCGTTCGAGATTGTAGGAAAAAGATGCAGGTCTTTATGCAATTCTCTTTGTGATTTACTTTCATGGATTTTATATTGAAAATGTTTTGCAAGTGTCTAGGATTATGTTAATATAGGAACATAAAGCACACGCTCTAACACGATACAATATCATGTATCGAATTACGGGTATGTTTTGATCATGGTTTTATTTGGCTGTGAGTAATTCTGATATGAATAAAAAATAATAATAAAACAAAAACCGGACTGCGTATCAAAACTAAAAAAAAATAAGCCCACTACTTTAGAATGTTGTTAAAAGTATTAAACAACTACACCATAGAAGGGACCCATTCAACTAATAAAATTTTGTTTGTTTTTTCCCAAGCAGCCCGTACGTTTCGTTGCGTACCTCATAGTACGCAACGAAAACAAACACCCTCACGTTACTGAGTAGCGGAAGTTCCCTGGAAAAAAATACTGATTTTCAATATTTTATTCTATAATTTTGAAATTTTTATAAATATGTATATCCATGCCATGCTTTCTAGCATTAAGGGTCTCGGTGATACGCCTCGGATGGATGGACGGACGGACGGACGGACGGACGAACGGACGAATGGACGAACGGACGAACGGACGAACGGATGAACGGACAGACATGACGAAACTATAAGTGTTCCGATTTTACTTCAGAACCCTAAAAAGGAGGAGGTTCTTAATAGACTAGTTTAAGTTTACGAAAGAACAAATTAAATAATTAAAGCAAAAATTAAAGAGGTTGTATAGGATAACGTGATTTTTTTTTGAAATTCTCCCTTCAGCAAAGTTCTTAAGACTGAACAAAAATACAAACAAATTTAATGAAAAGGTATGTAAATGTACGGAAATTAATACTGCGAAGTAGAAAAGAAATATTAATACAAAATTCCACTTCAAAGCGATAACGCGGGGTATAAAATAATTAATTTTCTATCAGTAAATTCAGTCATTTCTAAATTGATAATTAAGATATCGGCGTGAGTACGAGATTTCACAGTCAGTGCCAAAAATTTTGAACGCCTAATTGGGAAATACGAGTAGTTTCCATATTAATCACCCTCTACGACCAAGAAAAATATTCCTTGATTCAGTTAGAAATTCAATTTCACGAAAATCCTTTGGACTTTTCAGGTTTTTATGAATCGAAAACAACAAAGTAACCTCACGAACACTTAATATCTGCGTCATTTCTTGTAATAAGTATGTAAGTGTAATGTAAGTGTAATGTAAGTATGTATGTAAGTGTAAGTATAATTTTATGTACTTCTATTGTGCACAGTAAAGAATATTGTATTGAATTGTAAGTATGTTTTAGGAAAATAAATAGTTAATAGTTATTTATGCAAAGTACAAATCTAACTATAGAAAACGAATTACCATGACTTTTAATTTCTTTTCTGCGTACGAAAAACATTTTTTAAGTAGTCACTAAATTATCGCATGTTAATTAACTGCAAAATCATTACTTTCGACCGTCATAACCATACTTCTGAAGATTTAATAATATTTTGGGATTCATAATTGTAATAGCTATAATTATATTTTCCGTATATTATTAATCCAAGTATAACATCAAAGTAGAGACAGATTTATTCAAATGTTGACCTCATAATGCTTACACACGTCGCAATATAGCGTCCTAATGGGTTTTATGAGTCTTCCTAATGTCGACTTTATGTCCTTATAAGGTGTTTACACGCATATTTGAGTGAATTTGCCTGTCATACCCTAAGTACTTCTGTTTTAAAAGTGCTTGTGACGAGTTCATAGTCACATTATAATAATACAAGTGCTTATAAGCAACTTTTAGATCTATAGTAGTTCAGTTAGTCTAAGAAACAATTCAATTGTATGTTTTCTTCAAATTTCTAAAATGATGTAGCTATTTTTAACTGACTTCAAAAAAGGAGGAGGTTCTCAATTCGATTGTTTTTTTATGTTTGTTACCTTAGAACTTTGGACTGGGTGAACCGATTTTGATGATTCTTTTTTTATTGGATGTACCGCCCCTACTTCATTTGAAGTCGGTTATTTTTTAGATAATATTTTTGACCACTGGGAGAACACTTATATTTCTTATACGCCACATCACACGCGTCGGTGCCGTCGACTTTATTCAACTGAATTAATTCACCGAGGATATTCTTTATTATCTCTGTGATCTCAAGGTTAGGTTTGAGATGCTGAAGAACATAATTATGCCAAATAGTATGTAAAAATTACATTTCCAAGATCTTAGATTGCACTCTTGAGCCGATATTGGTTTATTAATACGAGCCTAAGTTTTCGAATTTCATCAGATTTTTATTTTATTTTTAAGAATAACTGTGCCTACGAGGCTGTCTTGCGACTATTTTATTTGTTTGTAAAATGTAAGTTTAACTTTCATTAAGAATTCAAATATCATTTATTTACCTTTTGAAGCATTACATTAAACTTTTCACTCCTTCAGAGCTATCTTCACAAGTAATTTATGTAGTAATTGTTCTGAGGTTTCAGTTTTAGATGCTTGCAGCTTTAAAAAATAGTGTTTGAAGAAACTTTAGAAGTAACTATGCAAACTAAAATTACTTCAATCGAAAATTTGGAAAACTATTATAAGCATGTGTCTAGACTTTAACACAAATGACATCAAAGAGAAGTTTCTTGACTTTTGAAAGTTCGGTAAATTATCTTATATTTTGTTTCATTATATTATTTTCTGGTACAGGTACAAATTTCGTTGTCATAAAAAGGTTAAAAGTTAGAAGTTTTACAAAGTAAACTTTGTTAGGGCTTAATAAATTAAGCCCTAAGATTTTTGCAATTGAAAAGCGATGCTGAAGTCTAGGTCATTATTTTTTCACTTTCTGGTCTTTTCTACTCTACGCTGTTTTTTTTTCGATCGCAATGACAAAAGTTTAAAACCATATTTTATTCCAGTGAACCTCATGTCTTTGAAAAATAAAATTAATTAACTGACGATGCGCAATATCAGCCGTATTCGATGAATTGTTTTATACGAATTTTCCGCAAATCCTCACGTTTGTACATAAGTCCCTACATGTACAGGGCAAACAACACAAGACGTAATTATTCATCTCGTTGTTATTATAACCATCCTATCTCTTATCTTCTTCAGGGATACGAATATTATAGTTAACCAACGTAAATGTCGTGTTACAAAACGCTATCTTTAACCTTCCTATACTCGCGCGTTGGTCTCTGAGACCGACGAAACACATTTTCGTAATTATTTTTACGCACGAAAATCCTGAGAAGTTGAGTTCTTTGCTAGCTGCCGGATTTGTAGCTTACTTCATTTTAGTGCACGCCGTGCGTTCTTGCGAAGCGTACGTGTGGTAGCATTTGGCGCCAATCGGTCCGTGAGACCGACGCGAGTACAGGTGCAAGTTTTAGTGTAAGTATTAATATTTATATTATTTGAATTTATATATTTTTTACAAACCTTGAATACTTTATTACTTATGTATAGTAAAATGTATGCATGTATGTTGCTCTATATTATATTTTAATCAACTTCGTTATTCTTTTTAGATTATAATATATCATATCAAAATGGATGAGGACCGAATCAGATTGTTGCTGGAGGAGGAATTAAGTTCTGACTCTAACTATGAAGACGAAAATGACAGTGAGGTGGAAGACCATGTGGAGGTACAAGAAGAGACATACGATACTGAACAAGACGACGACAGTGACGAGACATCTGAGGAAGAAGATAGAGGAAGTTTCCGCGATTTTTACTTAGGTAAAGATGAACGGACTAGGTGGAATAAATCTCCAGCCTTTCACCCAACTAGGCGACGTGCTAGAAACATAGTTACTCAACTTCCAGGCGCTAGAAGAGAAGCCAGAAATTTGAAGGAACCAGGTGAGCTATGGAAGCTTTTTTTCTCGGAGAGCATTATCAATATGATAGTAAAGTATACTAATGAACAAATTAATCGATTGAAACATAATTTCTCAAGAGAAAGAGACTGTGCCGATACAGACAGCATGGAAATTGAAGCTTTTTTAGGCATTTTAATTTTTGCTGGAGTCAGAAAAAACGGTCGTCTAAATGCCAAAGACTTGTTCAGAACTGATGGTTCATCCCCGGAGATATGTAGACTAACTATGAGCTTTACCAGGTTCTATCTATTGATGCGTTGTCTCAGATTTGACAACAAAGATATGCGAACGAACCTGGATAAACTGGCACCTATTAGGGAGTTGTTCGATGAAGTTGTGGGAGCGTTCAAAAAATATTACAGTGTGTCTCAGTATGTCACAATTGACGAGAAATTAGAAGCTTTTAGAGGACGTTGCAGCTTTCGCCAGTACATTCCATCGAAACCCAACAAATATGGAATTAAAATTTATGCGTTGACAGATGCCAAAATGTTTTATACCCATACTATGGAAGTTTATGTTGGACGACAACCAGATGGTCCATATCAAGTTGACAACTCCGCTGTGGCCTTAGTTTTGCGATTGAGTGAAAATATTTACAATACTGGGCGTAATATCACATGTGATAACTTCTTCACCAGTATTCCATTGATAGACTTGCTTGAGTCACATAAATTAACAGTTATTGGGACGATTCGTAAAAACAAAAGGGAGTTGCCTAAACAATTCATGGAAATACGAGGAAGAGCCGAAAAATCTAGTATATTCGGGCACCGAGGCAATTGCAGTCTGGTATCCTATGTACCGAAAAAAGGCAAAAATGTCCTTCTCGTATCCAGCATGCATGAAGATGCTCAAATAAATGAAGATACCGGTAAACCGGAAATTATAATGGACTACAACAGAACCAAAGGTGGAGTTGATACCGTGGACAAAATGTGTGAGACTTACAACGTTGCACGTGGTACTAATAGATGGCCGATGGTGATATTTTATAGCCTAATGAATGTAGCAGGTATAAACACGTTTATAATATACCTGCAGAACAACCCTTCGAAGAAAATGAGCCGTAGGATCTTTCTTGAAACCTTAGCATACGATCTGATCAATCCGCATCTTAGACGTCGGGCTCTAAATACATCTTTGCCAAGAACCATAAGGCTCAGGCTCGCCGAAATATGTAAATTAGATGGACCCGAGTCTTCAGCAACATCTAATAATAATAAGATTGGTCGTTGTGGATATTGCTCATCAAAAAAAAACCGCAAGACACGTTACAACTGTGCCACCTGCAAAAAATTCTTTTGTTTGGAACATGCTGTAACTGTATGCCCTGATTGTTATGGTGAAGTTCAAAACTAAGCCAAACATAGATAAATATGTCCTTTGATATGTTTTTTATTATTATTTATAAGTTTGTTTTATTTTTAAGTAGAAGTTCAGATTTTATTTTTGTTTTACTATTACTTAAGAAAAATATCTCAAATTTGAAGACTGATTTGTGATAGACTGAAAGTCAATAAAATAATTAATAAATTAAGTACTATCCATACTATTTTGTTTCATTATATCCTAAACTTTAAAATAATTGTAATGTTTAAAAAAAATATTTAAAAATTTATATAGTAGGGGGCTCAGATTAAAGAAATAAAAGGCAGATATATTCATTCAACTAAAATGTAAAGCTACCAAAGCAAATACAAACCAAAAAAGCAAATACAAACCCGATCCAGTACTAAAGAAAGCGTCAAATAGCTTTCATGTCACAATTGTCAAAATTTATAAAATAATTTTCTCAGATAAAATGCCGTCTTGCAATTTTAAAACCTGCTAAAGTTGTTCCCAAAATCAAGCAAAAGAAGATTAGATATCTTTTCACAGGTAACTGTTCATTATTTTATTATTTATTTATAATAATATTTTTGAGGTGCGCTCGGAACACAAAACCTCGACAATTATTCAATTTTATACCAGCTTTATATGAAAATCGATTACCCTAAATTAGGGGAAATATGCATGGGTTATTTGAACACTGATCGATTATAAATTTATATAAAAAAAAATATTTTAAAAGTAAATAGTTGTATTTATTTAAATCTAAAAATGAGGAAATGCAGCCAATGTATACCAGTCGCTGGGTTATTACAAACATAAGATAGATTGTAAAAAGGATTAGAGGGATAAAATAAGGATTTTAACATAGGTAAACCTGGTTGATTGAAAATATCACGTTTGCCTACGATAAAATGCACGATTGAAAGAAAATATTGTATTCTATTTTAGTTCCTGTTTAGCCTACTTAATAAATTATTTTATTTTGCAGATTGCCGACAAATGCTATTAAACGAGATAAATGGGATTTTATTATTCCTCAAAGTAGGCAAGATAATGATTGGCAATCCAAGTTTTGCTTTGTTTATTCATTGCATTTTAATGAAGATGACGTATATTATATATATATATATATATGAAATATATATAATATACGTATTTTAATTATAATAAATGTATTAAAATTTTAATGTTTTAATGAAAAATAACTACCCAAAAGAGAAAAAACCATAAATTAAAACAATTCAACATATTAAATACTGTATATTAAAAGAACATTTGACATATTTAATATCTATATTTTTTGATAATTTATAATTTGATAAATAAATTTGCCAATTTAATTTTGCATAATATTTCAAGTCGAAAATATGGCAAAAAATATTTACTAAATTGCGGGAGATTGCGACTTTTTGTTTTCAATGTGGCAACTTACACACACAAAGAAGTATGTGTCTCTACGATGCCACTGCTAACTGTCAATATGGTTGTCATGCACACATAGTGAAAAAGCGGCTTCACGTCATTCGTTGCATTTCTTTGCGAAAGTTATATCTGCCTTTTATTTTTTTAATCTGAGGTAGGGGGTATGAATTTATCGGTCTGTGACACCGTGCGCGAGTATAGGTGTAACAAAAATTGGCACGAGTATAGGAAGGTTAAATGAGATGTTCATAAAGTTATATTATGGGGACCGGACTGAATAATTTATGCAGGATTGTCCCTTATGGACCCTTACATGAACCTTTGGGCCAAATGGTAACATTAACTTATATAAGTGCCTTTGCTATCGTCTTAGCTGGCTTGAAAGGAGCTAAGTAATTACGTGATTTCATAATGCTACGGTTTAAGTATTTTTGTCTCTTGATCTGAAGAGAAGGTATAGAGAAATAGAATAAACTTACTGTCACATGAGTTTCTTTGGTTTTGAGAGATGAATTGAAAATATCTTATAACTTACAGTATTCAAATATAGTTGGTGATGTTATAATAGCGATTGTGTTTGTATATTAACGCTCAAATTTGCACTATTATGAACATGATCGTTATACTAGTAGTGTTACATTATAATTGTAATCTCTATTAACTATGGTTTGAATTTCATGCATAATAAAGTATACTTTGATTGTTTATTATTATATGATGTACCGGAATCTATTTGTATTCTCTCAGCTTTCAATCTACCTGTACAGCTTATGCTGGCCATACACGATCAAGTATACTTGTCAAGTTTCAAGACATCCATACAGCCATCTCATGCAAACTGGATGCCGCATCAAGTCAAACTGCAAACTTGACAAGTAAACTTGTTCGTGTATGGCCAGCTTAACTATAATAAAATGACTGTTGTTAATAGATTACCTACACCTAACTAATGTATTTTTTGGTTAAGTTCTTCCCTCATAATGTGATTATATTATGATCTCACACGCCTTCATATAATTCATGAAAAAAATAGTTTGTTTTCCGTGGGGTTAATCTTGGCACTAAATATCAAATAAGAAAAATAACCAATAGTTTCAAAATGCCTAAATCACAAAATTAACAAATGCTGAAAATTATTATGACGTGCAAAAATTGTTTTAGAAAATAAAGAAAACTAAAATTGTTTATTAACATTTCTTACCCAGAACTTTTGCTACAGAAAGCTCATTAAACCACAAGCGAGCTCAATCAGAAACTTCTTAGAAATATCTCCTTTGAACATTTTAAACTATTCAAATTACAGATCTATTCAACTAAGAAATCTATTCAAATTGGCAATATTTTAAGTTGTGGAACGCGATCATCTATTCTGATCTATGAACTTAATCTCAACAGAGTTCGAGTCAGGTTAAAATAAGAACGATATTAACGGCATTCATTAATCAGTCCTTTCTGTTGGTTGAATCGAGCACTTAATACAGATCATTACATTCATTATCTGTTGTTTACAGACGAGAATTCATTTTACTGAGATCCAAATTCATTGAGAATAGACGCTTGTTTATTTGGCAATACATCTTCATTAATTTTACGGATTGTATTCTTTATTATAAAGCCTTCAACATCAAGAGAGTGCTATTCAATAGAATAACGTTTTAATATGAATATTGAATGGACTTGTTAGCCGCTACGGAAACCTTCTTACTGTCACAGCAGTAAGCAATGATAGCTCGGGATGCCAGATCTAAATTGGTATTAAAACGGTATTATTTTCAAATTACATGATAATATTATTGTCATATTTATTTCATATCTTGATTCTGGCTTGGTTTTGGATGAATGTTTTAATTCGCAATGTTGTTAAATTATGTATTATTTATATATAGTTACATAAATTCAAAGCAATTTTTTTCCTGAAAAAAATCGCTGCATTAGTGATAGCCAACTGCACCGCTGTTTTTTAATTTTTATTTTAAACTTTATATTAATTATAATAATATAATGTGAGAAGCATAAAGGTAATTTAAAAAGACGTATGAATGTTATTAACTAACTCAGACAGTAATACTAAAATGTGTATCTCTTTACCTGAAAATGCCTATTACAGGTTTCTCGATGTAGGATACGTCAATCTATCTTGGTTCACCAGTTGATCAAAGGAGATTCGCAGCAAGACTGATGTTATGACGTAAACTAGTTAGCCCATGTTCAACGTATTTTGGATTGGCTTACGATTTAAATTGAGAAAAAAATCTCCTAAAGTCGATGAGATGAAACAGCAAAAAAATCCATTGATCTTTTATCTAAAACAATTTCCTCTTTGTGGCCGTGATTTTGTATTAAAAAACCTAATTTCTTTCTGTACAAAGCCTGCCTTTGCAGGGGTTTAACATCGTGTAGATAATTTGATAGTCGTATAGTATTTATTATTACCTACCAATAGTACTTACGAATACCTAAATGGATACGTTAGACCACACCCATTATTTGATGATGATGAGTCGAAGGTGTTCGAGCAGTGTATGTTGCCAGTGATGACATACGGATCCGAGACGTGATGCTTTACTATTGGCCTAATCCACAAGCTCAGAGTAGCACAGCGGGCTATGGAGAGGGCTATGCTCGGTATTTCTCTACGTGATCGCATCAGAAACGAGGAGATCCGTAGACGACCAAGGATAACCGACATAGTTCAAAGAATTAGCCGGCTGAAGTAGCAATGGGCTGGCCACATAGTGCGAAGGACCGATAACCGTTGGGGAAGAAAGATCGTCGAAAGGCGCCCACGTCTCGGAAAACGGAGTACAGGACGCCCCCCAACCAGATGGACCGACGACCTGAAGAAGACAGCGGGAATCTGCTGGATTCAGAAGGCTCAGGACTGGTCAGAGTGGCGCAAGTTAGGGGAAGCCTATGTCCAGCAGTGGACCTCCAAGGGCTGATGTATGGATGGATGGATGGATGGATTATCTAGCTGACAATTTCATAATAAAACCATTTTCAAAAGTCAAACTTCGTAGCTTTACTAGTCAATATCAAAAGCCGCAAGAACCTTCTCGGGAGAATATTTTTATTACATTTATAACATGCTTGTAATTGTAATATATGTTTCTTTACACGTACACTGCTTGATAAGTGGTGCTAGGGAGTAACTTCATATTATTATTAACAGTAATAGTAAAATAGACTAAAGCTCTGTAATGTTTGTATTTATCGCTGATTCTAATGATGTGTCACTGATTCAGCAATATAATAAGGGATATACATTATTCAGCGCTATTCATATCGCTCTTACAATTTTAGTGGCCTTCTCAAGACAATGACTTTCTTCCCATAACTAAGGAGGTCGATTATATGCTACTCTTCGCGCCTCCCGAGTGGATTGGGGGCAATTTATATTCAAAATATATTCAGTCAAGTAATAAAAACATTTTAGGACGATGAAGTAACATCAAAAGAATTTTAAGTGAAGCTTAGAATTTCAAAGAAGTCTTAGCCAAAAAAAATGTAAAACTCAAGTGCATTTTGTCGGCACAAAAGGTGGACAGGGGACAGAAATTTGGACCCAAAACTTTGAATTCCCACCTTGTCAAGGGTGATAATCCCGTGAACGTATCGACTCATAGATCTTTTGCCTAACAATAATAGAAAAGTAGTCTAACATTTTCTAGGACTTGGCAAAGAGTTTTATTCTAAGCACGTACAAACTGTTGAGAGAGACATTAGTTAAATCGCGAGTGAAATTACCCGAGTTGCGAAAATATTCCTACCGATCCATATGGCGTAGTTCGGCAAATGTTTCAACATTGTTATGTTGCGCATGCGAGTGAAAGTTCCGGGTGAATTCAAAAGCAATTGCAACCGCGGGTGAACTGAATTCCATTATTGTTCTATTTAGAAAGTGTACGTGATTTCGACCATTTTACTAAATCATATTTTTATTGTTTCTGCATTGTATTGGATAGGATTTATCGGCCTTTGACGTTCATACTTAGGATAGAAATTGAATATTAAAGTAAATAATTGTACGTTGCACGAACTTTTTGCCATGTATCTATCTACTCGTACCTATCCGAAAAAAATATCATTAAACTTTGACATCGAGGAACAATTGATTTCTTCGTATTTTATAACAGTTTTCCGGAAAGACACCATTTTTATCTGCGGTGCATTAAAAACTACTTAAGTTTCTACGTGTAAGATTACCCATTCACCGGAGATTGTCGGAAAATTTGCTTCGTTAAAATAGAACGGCTTTCATTTTCTTTCCGTGCATTTAAACAATATTCTAAGAACGTGCATTTGCTTACTTGCTTTCTTTACTTCGAACGCGTGGTATGTTAAAATTATTAAACAATGTTGTTGAAGCCCGAATATAAACGAAGATCGAAATACATACGTATCGAAACATACAGAGAGGCAATAAAAATTATGTGTAATTTAAACTATTAAGCCAGATATAAAGGATAACAAAGGTCTCGGGTGCGGGTACTAAAGACATAGATATGTATAATTATGTAAGGTACACTTCTACTGGTCTTTCTAGTTTAATCTCTAAGATATTCATATTGGAAATCCGTGGTTGTTTATTTTCTTTGCTACCTTATATACCCACGAATTGATGGCAAAATATTATCAATGACTGTGAGAGGCCATTCATATGCAAGCTACAAATATAAATAAAAAATTACCAATAACTACTAATGAATAAACCCAATATATCTATTGTTAAAAAGTACCCAAATCAAAATCTTGGAGTTACTTTTGAAAACTACTTTCAAACAAAATTGTCCTAGTCAATTTCTGATTTAAAAAATATTTTGCTCACAACAAAACCATATCATAGACTAGTTTAAACCGCACGACGCCACGAACTAGTGTGGTCGCTCGGTAGCCATTACGTTAACGTTCGGTCTTTGAACCAAAGTGGAAGCGGTTAATTAACTACTACAGCTGCAGTCGGCAAACAATCGCTGAACAAAGGAAACGAACAAACGTCTAGATTGCATCAAGTTATTGCAGTAGGTTCTGTGACACTTGATTAATTATATTTGACAAATTATAATCCACAACGGGAAAGCTCAAGAATCTTTAGCTTCTAGTGCTAGATAGTACTCGTAGGTTATGGATGCGAGTTCACTTGCAAGCAATATGGGCTCCACAATGTAAATATACCGAATGATATTCCCATTATTCATGTGAATACCTACGTCTCAATAAACGCATTAAAATCTAGTTAATAAAGTAATAAACTCAATTATGACCCAAATTACAAACAGTCAATTATCGGCACTCAAAGCAATATGATAATAGGACGACACAATTAACTACGAATATAATCATGCTATTTGTAGGTACTAATGAAATTACATTAATAGCGAATTCCTTTGACGTTAGTCTCGGAGTATGGAATGGAATAGAAGAAAACCTGATTAAGAAATTAAAATAGTTTATGCATTTTCTTCTGTCGTTAAGCTTTAGCTACAACTAAAAAATTCTAAACATTTTTCATTGATGAATCATAGCAATAAAGCTTAGAATTATAATACTGATATACGCACTCTATTCGTATTCATACTCTGAGAGCATCAACGCAGAGTAATTATTTAATTAGTTCAGCTAGTGATTCAATGATTATTCATAATTTAATAACTTTAGGTGCCGAGAATCCTAATGGATAATTTATTACATTACAATAAATAAAAAAATAACGCTATACACTGCCCTTTTATAGCATCACGCTAGAATTCTCTGTTTCATGGGTGCCAGGGACATCACACATAGACAAGGACACCATGCACCCATTTCTGTGTCGCTAGGAATTGAACCCAGGATGTGTTCCCTCTAAATAGGAAAGAAATTTCAGTATAGATATAAACCCTTTAAAAGAAGATTATGTAAGATTGTGTATTATCGCTTCTAATTATTATGATTAATGAAATATCTCAAGAGGGAAATTCTCTTTGTTACAGGTAGGAGGTATGCGGGCTCAAAAGATACCCGCTGCCTTGCTGCTGCTCTTCGCTATAGACTCCTTACACGCGAATCGGAGAAAACAGAAGGAAAAAATCATCCAGCCCTTGACCAACATATGCGATATCAGTGACAGAGACTCAAAAGTCCACTGTTACTGCGAATATAGCCAGGAAATAAACGAAGCCATCAAAACAGAATGCTGGGTCTTCAACGGAGGCATCGAAACCACAGATCCACTATGGGCAAGCTTCAGCTCTCAATCCAACATAGAAACGCTAGCATTCAATGTCCGAGCTGATGGAGGACTCAGTTTCGTCCCAACTAGAGTAATGAGATATCTCAGAAAACTAAAACACTTCAGCATAAAATTCAGTTCTATACCAAAAATTGAAGGGCATACTTTCGTAAATGTTACTTCAGTTCAAGAGATGACCATGACAAAGAATCAGATAGCTGCGCTAAGCAAATACGCGTTTTATAACTTACCCAATCTAACTACTCTCACTTTAGACGAAAACCGAATAAAGAAAATCGAGACGGACACGTTTTATGAATTACCAGCTCTGCAGAAACTTTTCTTAACAAGCAATAATATAAGTACTATAGAAGACGGTGCATTCAGACATTTAGTCAATTTGTTTGAGTTAGAATTGGATAGGAATAACATAAGTGAACTCAAGAAAGAGTGTTTTGATGGGCTCGCTAATCTAAAACGTCTAGACCTAAGGAGAAATAAGTTAGCTATCCTGAATTCTTTTACCTTTACGGAGTTGTGGAATCTTCAGGAGTTGTTGTTAGATTATAATGAGATTTATATACTGGCTCAAAGGACCTTTGATGGGTTATCCCTGTTGAAGAAGCTTAGCCTCAGTCACAATAAATTGGTGACGCTAGTGGGTGGATTGTTTGAAGGAGTCCGAGGATTGTCCGCCTTAGATTTAAGATATAATAAGCTGAAGAGATTTACTTTCGATAACCTTAAACCTATCTACGATAATTTAAAGTTGCAGAAAAGCTACATTTATTTGGAAGGTATGTAAATTTTAAGTTAATAGTGAGATAACTGTAGAGTTTGAGCGTATTCTTACATAAATTAGAAGATAAACGATAAGCCAAACTGGTTAATAATAAAAGTAGCTGTTGAAAATCAGTTAAGTCAAGGTATTATCAATGCGTTCTTGGCTGTACTGTACAGGGATCCATATAACACCTTTTTTATATATCTAGTACGTTAATGCTTAACTACAATTCAGCCAGTACAATACAGTGACGATGTATTCATGAGTGATAAAACGCACTATAATCGAGTTATATCTATTATACACATCATAATCGAGTGGAAACACCGACGCAGGTGATTTATTCCAATCCTTCGCTGTACGTATAATAAATGATGAAGATTTCCAATGCTACGACTAAATCACGTATGAAACATTTCACGATTAATTTACGAAGGAGGATGGTATCTTACCAATCGGATTCTCTGCCACGTAAGCACCATAAGAATCTGTGATAAGGATCAACTAGATGTTATAAAGCTCAGTGACCTTCAGCCAAAGACTCGCGTCGCTTTGATTTGAAGATAAACGGCTTAATTTTTTACATCAACTCCACTAATGTATTGTATCCATAATAATGTGTATACTAAGAACAGCTAACATAAATTGAATATTAAATATAATATATTTATGGGATGTAAATTAGACTATCAATAATCAAATGGCCAATTTGCACAAATTACTCCATTCGTCTATGATTAACACTAATTTGAATATACGATTAGGATAAAATGAATGATTTCTAGATTGTTATAATAAAATCACACAATAATATTATATTCATTTCTTCGAAATAAATACCTTAATATATATCTTATAAGTTAATGCTTGCCTAATCTTTTATTAATCTTTTCATCGCTGGGGAAATTAAGGGACGATAATTTAAGTATATCATTTAATTCTGCATGGTTTCTCTAGCTACTTACATTAATAGGTCTTTACCTATGAATTTGGAGATTTTATAACCAGCATATTTAGATTTTCTTATTTGTGGATTGGCGCGCAATTTGAGATTAAAATAAATTTTATTCGAAGCCGTGTTATTTTAATCTCAAACGCAGTCATTTGTTTTCAGATATTGTTTTGTTTTTGTGAAATTGGGGTAGTTTTTGGCGCTATGGGTAAACTGAAAATTCGTATAATTTTCGAATATGAGTTCCAACGTAGAAATACGGCTGCGCAAACAATACGAAATATTACCGACGTATACGGGCCTAACACTGCTTGCATAAACAAGGTCCATTATTGGTTCAATCGTTTTAAATCTGGAAATTTTGAGTTTAAGAACGAGCCTCGCGGTCGGCTGGTAACCATTATTGACAAGGATGAATTGAAGGCTATAGTGGAAGTGTAGTATACTAGTATGCATACTGTAGAGGACAGAGTTGAAAGTTATTATAAATGTAATTACTGGGATATAAACGTTCAGCAAGGCTGTTCTGTTTTGTAACTCGACAGCGGAATCCGCGATAAATTTCAAAATTGAAGTTAGAGTTCAAGAGTCACTTCACTTCGCAAGTGCTTACTAGATGATTAGACAATGACATATTTATTTGTCATATTTTTAGTCGTTTGACGTTCGAGTTTGAGACTCACTTCACTTCGCAAGTGCATAATAGATGATTAGAGAATGACATATCAAGATCCCGGATTCGAACTTCAATTTTGAAACTTATCGCGGATTCCGCTGTCGAGTTGCAAAACCAAATAGCCTTGCTGGTCTGTAAAGTCTGTCCACAAATCTAAGAGACGTTTCATGGGTGGCCAATTTCGGGTACAAATTAAATATGATGACCATAAACCGGAACATAAATCGGAAAAATATTCGCAGCTTTTATGGTGGGTCGACTATTTCTATGATTTTATTGAAGAGTTCGTGAAAATAGTATAAAATTAAATAACCATAAGTATCATACATATATCCATAATATATTTACCCTTACTAACTGAATTTAAAAGTTATTATACTTACAAGAAGGAGCAGGTATTTGATTATGGTTATACATCAATTTTTTTAGTTTACAACTAATTTTATGCTATTTAGCCGAATACTAAATATCGAGGTAGATACTAGTGTCGCTTTTAATATGTCACTATTCTTACTTTACGATTCAAAAAACCGAAAAAGTAGATCGCACAAAAGCTTCATTGTTTCGAACTTTGACATTAGTGGTTGTCATTTTATTTTCTAAGATTTGTGGACAAAGTTTAACTAAATTACCCTTTAGATTATCAAAATGATCAACCATCAAGTGGTTTAGGAGCCAAATTGGGACAAAAATACTAATAGCCAGACAATCGGTTTAAAATTTCGGAATATTTCGGATCTAGGTTTAGATCACAGGCTGAACTAATTACTTTCCGTAATTGAATACCTGCGATTACTCTCTTTGAATATGACTACTGCCCTAGTTAGTAAATATTCTAATATTTATTACAACAAACTAAATCAATTCAAATAGGCACTAAAACTAAAGTAATTAATTAATTTTAAGTAAAGATTAAATGATGTTTCTATTATTACAGGTAATGAATTTGATTGTGATTGTCATCTGGCGTGGATGCATCGCTTGAGACACGAGGCGAAAAGTATCAAAGTGAGGACATCATTGGAAAATTTCGTATGTAAATTCAACTCAGATCCAGCTCTAAATGTACACTTTACTTACTATGAAAGAATTGGAACTAACAACTTAGATGACGTCAGCGTAAAACAAAAAGATGAAGACACAGATGAAGTGTTTCACGAAGATGTTGATGACACGTATATTGACGAACCGAAAAGAGTAAAGGCTGAAAACGAACGAACATTACTACAAATCCCTGTAGAATTGCTTCCGTGCCCCGCAGATGTAAAGAGTGTCACAGATAGAACGTACACGTATCCATCACAGAACGAAGCTAAGGACTACAGGAATCTGATACAAACATCGTTGACGTACGCGATTACCATAAATATCTCCGTTCTCGTTTTTCCATTTCTTTTATTGTTAAGAAGATATGAATAAGCAGCATTGGTTGTCGTTGCTTTCAACTGTCTTGATGAATGGATTAAAAACATCGACGTTGGATATTGGATATTTATTTGAATATTCATAAACTCATGTTTTCATGTATTTTCTTTACTTGTGACAAATTTTACTTAAGGCTCATTCACTATTGCAAAATGTATGGAAATAAGAAATAGGTTTTATTTGTTTCTTCTGCCACTGAACTGTTAAGAATATTTGAAATTTGCAAGCTCAACATGCATCTAACTATAAGAATTATATTTACTTAAATAATTTGTGTCAAATTACGATGTTTGGAATAATGATTGTATATAGTCTGGAAGGTATAAAATACGAAAATCATAAAATCAAGCGTTTGATAAATGAAATAAAAATATTTATGGGTTGTAAATAAAAAGTTGTAAAGACATGTGATATAAAATAAGCAAATATTTATAATATCTAGATAGTAACTTTAAATAAGTCTAATGTTAAGTATCTTTTTTAAACTGAACAAATTCTGTATTTCATGTTTTGGATCGTAAATATAATGAATATTACTGTTGGGATTCTATTGAGAAAATCTATGTAAATATTCGATGTAATTATTTATTATGAACAAATTTTGTAAATAACTTTAAATATCTAAGTAAGTGGTAATAAAGTCTCGATTTTAATCGGTTTTAATTTTATTTCTCGCCTTTCTTCTATTTTATTCTACATATATGCAGAGTAATCACAATTAATATAAACGGCACCGCAACTGATTTCGCTCAATTAAAATTTTATTATCATATCGCACCTTCGGTGCAACAAAGCCACAAATAGCCAAAACTGTAAAATTGAGTTAGTATGCCAAATTTTCTATAAAACAAGCATTTTACGTGAAACTATAGCAGAAACTATAAACAATTAATAGTATATATATTTTTAACCTATTACAGATAGTAATCCAGTAATATGAAAATAAATGCGAATGTGAAAAAATCTTAAAGTCCTCTCATGTAAAATTACAAAAAAAGCTGTTGTGCCTTTGTTGCACTGTCTATAAAACAAGCATTTTACGTGAAACTATAGCAGAAAACAAATAATAGTACAATATAAACAATTAATAGTATATATTTTTAACCTATTACAGATAGTAATCCAGTAATATGAAAATAAATGCGAATGTGAAAAAATCTTAAAGTCCTCTCATGTAAAATTACAAAAAAAGCTGTTGTGCTTTTGTTGCACCGAAGGTGCGATATATCCATATGATAATAACAAATACAGGAATCCTTTGTAAGTATGGTTTTGTTAAGGATAGCTGCGAGGTTTCTTTCACTTTTTCTTCTCTTCATATATAACGTAAAAAAAATCAAAGCAGTCTTTATTGCTACTAACTCACTCAAAATAATTGCTATGAATATGAAAATTTTCTACTGTATTCAGCAGATTTACTATAAAATTTAAAAAATGCAACATACCACAAAGTGAACTTTTGTCAGGTAACATTTTTCTTTCTGAACATTTAAATAGTAAATCCGTATGTTTTGCCAATTCTACTCGCAAAGTTATTTCGCTTTCCTTCGAGAAACATTGCGTAGCATCAGAATTAACTATAGGTATAATATAACATTATAATTATGCCATGGCCGAAGAATTGTAATAAGATTCCACAAAAATCCATTCTAAAATTCTATTCATTATTTGCACTTGTCCATTTTGATTCTTGATTCATAATTTCTTGCTGTGAATACTCAATTAAACAATGAATAATTGAGCCGCTTAGTTGTACTGAATCTGGGTGTTATTGAAATATTAGTTATAGTTCACTACAACTTTAGGTAAACGAACAGACGGGTTAAGTTGATTTCAATAAATTCTATTTAATTCCATCTTAAGTTCCAGGTTATATTTAATTCGTATTCACATCTGCTTTAAATCATATTAAAAGATACAGCTGTGACTGAAAGTTTGCCCTGGCAGATTCTTTAACAGTTTTCATTAAAATTTGAAAGAAATGCAATAAAATGAAATATTCCAAGATAATTCGAGACTAGTTTCAATCAGAAAACTACAGCTGTACGAATAAGTATTTTAAGTAAAAAGATTTTAAAGTGAAACTTGAAAGCAGAAGACAATGCCAGACTGGAGTAAAAACTTTGCTACGTAACAAGACTGAATCGCTTTAACAGCCAACTAGGTGAGAGAAATCTTAATGTGTATAATGTAGATAAGGATTTTACGTACTTTGTAAGATTTTAAGTAAAGTGACAAAAAGGAACTGTTGTTATCTGCATGACACAGCATTTTACTCAAAGGCTTAAAGGTTCGGTGTTTGTTTACTTGCAAGTCATGTAAGAATTTACACAATGCTTAAGATATTGGAGAAACAAACCATATCATTTGTTTTCTGAAGTTCTCATTAACACTCTGAATAGTTACTAGAAATATAATTAATTTAAAGGTAGGTTGTCTATTTAATTACATACATTAATCCATTCTATATGGAGACTTTAAAATGACATTAACTTTGAATAATTGAGAAAACAC
>OZ010695.1:1313352-1387946 GCA_963932265.1 Thymelicus lineola
ATGGCGCCCACGTCTCGGAAAAAGGAGCATAGGATGATAGGACGCCCCCCGACCAGGTGGACTGACAACCTGAAGAAGACAGCGGGCATCCGCTGGATTCAGAAGGCTCAGGACCGGTCAGAGTGGTGCAAGTTAGGGGAAGCCTATGTCCAACAGTGGACCTCCAAGGGCTGATGGATAGATGGAGACACGCTTGTATTTCTATGGCCTATACTATACGCCTATACGCTTTGATTTGCCACCGGAGCCACCGAGATTGCGCCACCGGACTTAGAATCAGAGACAAAACTTGAATTTTAAAGAAAACTTTTAGTCATAGATTAACTTTTATTTCACAATTGTAGCTGAAAACCGTTAATGGAACCCTCCATAAAATTTCTAGATAATCTGCTTTGTACTTTTACTAATATACATGACATCGGAATTGGATGATTTTGTATTCCTGCGCCACCGCAGTTAGTACTTACGTGTTTGGCAGGAAAATTACGCAACCAGTCGGTCATCCTAACACGCAGTTTGCAAGAGCACAACTGAACGGTGCGGGGAGAGCCAGTAAGGTGTCTTCCAAATCGTTAAGTAACAAGTAATGAAGTATACAAAATGCGCCACCGGTATTGCATTTTTTTGTAGGACATTTTTAAAAGATGTTTTAAGAGCTGTTGTTTAATCTTAAATTACTCCATAAATATATATTAGTTGTGTTATTTAATGTATTTCTAAAAAACATTCCCTTTCAATGAAATTTATTTACCAAAAAAAATTAAATTAATAAAATATGTAAATAAACGCAGTTTGGACAGTACACCGGAATTAGATTTTAGGTCTTAGATATTTTTTTATTAAGAATCTATGTATTAAATACCTCTGAATACTTCACTATCATGTAGATCACTACTTAAACTACCTACATATATAAAATTATGCGTAATTGTAGTTTACCTCCACACATTAATTTTCAACCTCGCCGTCTCAAAAATGCACCTGGGAAATTCACCCATATGTTCTATAAAACTTCTCAAGCGAAGAGACCCAAGATCAAAAGTGGAGAATTAATGAACTATGAATTATTATAATGAGGTATTGAATGAATGAATTAGTCACAAATTACGCATATAAATGAAAATGTAACTGATCAATGTCTTATGGGGTCTACTTATTAGAAAAAAGATTCCATACCTAACAATGATTTTTAGAATTCTTTTTGTTATCAATTTGTCTGTATAATATTTTGGAATAACATGTTTTAGTGTTTTTTTATAGTTTCAATAACACGTGTAAAATTTATAAATCCAGTCGGAGATGATGAAAAGGCGTTATGTAAGTTATTGATTGACATAATTGCTACATCGACACTAAAGTCCTATTTCATGCCGTAGCTTCATTACGCTCCTCCAATTTGTGTTCATTAAGCCCCGTCTTTAAATAATATCAAAAGGAACTTGCTCGCAGTTCCTTGATTGGAATGAACCTGCCCGTAGATTGAGCGCGTCGAATATTATAAAGCCAAATTAACAATAGAATTACCAACTAAATAGGTTGGATTTTGGCTGTAAAGTTTAACAATTCCAATAAGCCTAGTTAAAAGCCTCGTCTTCAACCTTCGTTCCTAGTAATTTCCTGTCCCTTACCGCATACACAAATCCAGTATAAGTTGACCCCCAACTCTATCCTTAAGTTCCACAAATCCTTTAAAATGATATGATGCAATGAAGTAGGGCGGTTCTAGTTACACTGGAATTTTAACGCGTAAATCAACTCCACCTGTTTCCTCATTTTCTTTATGATGCTAAAGTATTATTAGTAAGCTGTACGCTGGTTTGATTCGAGTCAATCAACAAGTAACTTAGAGCAAGATCAATGATATAGCGATTTAAATTTTAAAAGCTTATGAAATGCAGGGGTTTCAATATTGCCAACATTATCTTATGTAGTAAAACTCCATTGTACCGGTTCACATTGTTATAATTCCATTACACATTTATACAATTACTTCGTTTATTCTATTTTAAACAAATTATTAATATCCCAATAATCATAAACATTCTATTCTATCTGACACTAATAACCAATCTGGTTTTTCTTCTGACATTGACATTCACATTGACATCGCCCTCACAGATACATTATTTATTTTTAATAGCCTACATTCTGCCAGTATGTCCCCACTCGTCATATTTTTTCACTTTCTTCGATGTTGCCAGCTTTAATTAAGGAACCTTACACTCGTCCATCCTGAACAGGTGTATGTCCCCATACACGGATTTAGAAAAAAACTACAAACCTTACACTCGGCGAGGGGAGACATAGTAAGCATGTATCGAGTTATACCAAGTATTAAACAAAAAAAAATATGTCAAAAGTTACATTTGCAAGCTATTTGATAAAAACATTAATGAAATACAACAGCCTACCTACAAGAATTACATATTATATTTCTGTATTTCACGAATTTTGCAAATCCATTCAATTAAATTCAATTTCATTCAATAAATGTCATATTATGAAAATTACAATTATAGACATTACTAAATATTCATAAAAACGAAAAGAATTATGTAACGGATTGTGAAATATCTGATGATATCAATAAAATTAGATTAATGTCAATAATAAATTATAAACCATAATCAAATAACCTTCATAAAACTAGTATACATTGTGAACCTTATTATATATTACAACCAAAATTTGTTATTATTTAGAATATAATTTTATTAAATTTAATAGCCAAAGATTAAAACATTTAATCAAATTTGTCAGATAAATATTCATCTATTAATTAGGTTGTAAATGTTGTAACATAACAAACTGACAATGTTTAAGAAACTTTTTTTTTTTTGTACAGTTAAGCAATTCAATTCAATTTCATTCAGTAAATGTCATATTAGGAAGATTACAATTATACATATAGGTACATTAATAAACATTCATAAAAACAAAAAGAATTATGTAACGGACAGTTAAATATCTGATGATGTCAATAAAATTAAGTTAATGTCAATAATAACTTATAAAATAACCTTCATAAAATAAGAATACGTTGTCAACATTATTATAAATTACAATTAAAATTAGTTATGAAACAGTTAATCAAGTTTGTGAAATAAATATTCACCTATTAATTAAGTTGTAAGTGTCGTAACATAACAAACTGACAATGTTTAAGAAACTTTTTTTTTTGTACAGTTAAGCAATTCAATTAAATTTCATTCAGTAAATGTCATAGGAAAATTACAATTATACATATACATTAATAAACATTCATAAAAACAAAAAGAATTATGTAATGGACAGTTAAATATCTGATGATGTCAATAATATTAAGTTAATGTCAATAATAACTTATAAAATAAGCTTCATAAAATAAGAATACGTTGTCAAAATTATTATAAATTACAATCAAAATTAGTTATGAAACAAATTTGTGAAATAAATATTCACCTATTAATTAGGTTGTAAGTGTTGTAACATAACAAACTGACAATGTTTTAAGAAACCTTTTTTTTTTTTAATCAAGCTTAACATTTTATTGAACGTATAGTGCATCATTATCAACGTCATCATTATCATTATCCTGCCGACGTTGGGGAAGCGACTTTATACCATTCAAAAAAAAAAAATTGCTAAAACTTGGACTCACGAGAGTTAAAAATTTCTGTCAACCACTGTCCCAATGTATCTCAGTCATCAAAAGATTTTCCGTTAATGCATATAATGTGAGCCGGTAACGATCGGAACAAGTGGTACCTAATTAGATGGAGATGTCCGGCGAGTATGCAGAATGGGCTAAAGAAATTCAGCCTAGCTTCTTAATTATTATTTTTTTAAGTCATCGAGTCAAGTGTGAGGTCGGGCATTGTCGTGGAGGAGAAACATGTTGCCATGTTTTCCTTTAAGATTCTCGGCTACTTTATCCAACATAGCACAATAGCGTTCACTATTTATGTCTGTTCCCTGCGGTAATAGTTCCCAGTAGCTAACTCCGTGCATGTTCCACCAAACACTCAACATAACCTTCTGCGTAGTCATTTTAGATTTAGTCGTTGGTACTCCTCTTTGACCCGCGCTAAGCCACTGTTGCTTATTGTTATGATTAACGTAAAGTAACCACTTCTCATCTCCTGTAACTAGATCACGAAACCACGCAAAAGTGCTACGTAAAGTCAGTAATTGTGTACAAATCGCTACTCGCATCATCCGTTGTCCATCCGTCAATTCGTGGGATACCCATTGACCTTGCCTGTATACTTTACCCATCGCTTTCAAATGTGGATCGATGGTAGTATGGGAGCATCCGAGTTCATTTTCAAGTTGACAAGCAGGCCTCCTTGGATCTTCGTCAATGAGCTGCGCTAGGCGATCAACATCAACCTCAACCGGTCGCCGTTCGTGAGGTTTATCTTCAAGATCACAGTCGCCATTCGAGAAACGTCGAAACCAATCTACTACTGTATGATAAGAGACTGTATTTTCTCCCATACATTGGCATATATTTTGTGTCGCCTACTTAGCTGCATGTATCAAACGGAACTCGTAAAGAAAACGCGGACGCGGATGTATCATCTTTTCAAATAAATTTTACCCATAATGCCACTCGCTACTTTGTCAATTATTGACCTGATAAACTGAGCGCACTTAATTGTATTCATAATTTTAAATTGTCTGACAGACGTAAAATGCAGGACATGATCTTTTGTACAAACAATTAAATAGTATCATTGACAATTCGAACCTACTTCAACTCTTCTCATTTTATATCCCATATAATTTACCACAACATCCAAGGCCATTACACGCCCATAGAAAATTTAAAACTAACTTAGGACTCAATTCTCTCATCCCTAAACTATGCAAACTATTTTAGGGGTTCCTTAGTAAAGACAAGACCATTGACATCTTTCATGATAAGCTTGCAATATTTAGAAATAAAATTCATAGGGTTTTAAACCCAAAATCTTATGAAATTTCCTAATCAGTTATTACAATTTTAGGTATTCATACCTACTACACAGGTTGCACATTTAATATCGTATTTTTTTTATCATTTTTATAACATAAGAGACGTGCAATGTTAATGCACCTAAATATGCATGCTGTGTTCATCCGTAATTAAAATTACAAATAAACTAATTTTAAGACTGAGATCTGTAATCATTGCTGGTTTTTGTAATTTTGTGGATGATATTATTAATAAATAAATAAATAATCATGGAATTTTCTCGAAGCTGTAAAAAATATTCTAAAATGTCCCCGCAAAAATCGTCAGATCATTATGCCACAACCTAATAAAAATATTCATTCTACTTATTAAAATATTCGTCTATTGTATATAGCATTTGGCTGTTAATATATATATTTATCTCATTTTTTTAAATCCAGTTACATTAAGCTCTTTTATTTTATCTGGTAGATGATAAAATTATATGATGATGACTTTTATACAGCCCATCGAATTCTTGCATCACCTTGTAATCTAAAAATCTTATTGTAGACCCATTAAATTTGTACTTCACAATTAAACTCTATTTATAATACAATTTTGCAAATACATGCAACTCTTACAATTTCACAATGTATATCATATACAACTTAATAGATATTAAAAATTAACTTTAGGCCTTTGAATAAAGATAATAACAGTGTTTAGGTACTATGAAGAATTTATTCCTTAAAAATTGTTACTATTTCACCTAAATAGGTTTTACATATGTCTGTTCCTGCGCAACTGAATATCTTTAAATAATGCGCGTATTGTTGGTTTTATTCTTCTTCTTCTTAGTCGTACACTCCTGGCGGAGTGGTCGTGGTCATGGATAGTCTTTCAGTTTGGCAGCAGCCTTTGCCTTTGGTTTTATACGGGTCTCAGAACTGTGGGTTAGGTCTATAATCAGATAGGCACGGGCCCGTCTGACGCAACCTTTTACCCCTCGAGATCAGTGGGTTAGGTCTATAATCAGATGGGTGCGGCCCCATCTGACGCAACCTTTTACCCCTCGAGATCAGTGGGTTAGGTCTATAATCAGATAGGCGCGGGCCCATCTGACGCAACCTTTTACCCTTCGAGATCAGTGGGTTAGGTCTATAATCAGATGGGCGCGGCCCCATCTGACGCAACCTTTTACCCCTCGAAATTCATATACATTCATATCCCGTTCTAAAACCAATTCAATCCAAATAATAATGCTATATTTCAAAGGGCACAAAGATTTATACGGATCTGTAGCTGCCTGACGCAGCTATCATTTACCCACCGAGTACCTCATATTACACATTATTGCGCAATACTTTCTAATCGTCTGACCTTGTTAATTTTATTACTTTTACACGTGTTCGTCCCTATTGGTCCATCCTTTCTGTAAATTTATCTAGCATTTTTCTGTTGGTCGTTCTTGCCTACACTTTTTGTATATAAGCCGTGTATTTGTACCATTAAATTATTCCTCTGATAACCAGCAGACGAGTATCATTATACGACATCCTTGATAGTACTGCGCAACCTTCTTGATACTAATTAAGGGCTCTCGACGACCATATCCCTAAAGTAGTCGAAGAAACCCTAAAGATCTGTTCCAACTTATCAACTGTACATTCAAATTGCATCACATTAATTTCTAAAATCCAATCTGTTATTATCTTTAAACACATATCATAAAAAAAAACTTTAATTAGTTGTATAAATCAAATAAGTTATACTTCCATACTTGAACATGTACGAACACTGATCATAGACAAGTAATGCATCATATAAAATTAATCGTTCAATATAAATCAAAGCTAAAGAAGAGCTAAAGAAGAGCAATGGTATATTGAATAGAAATGTATTTAGAATTATACTTCAAAACAGTCATACATTAACTCAAATTATAGGACATGTCTTAAGTTCCAATCCAGTTTAAATTACGAATACGTGTTATATACGTTTTTTTTTTTTGTTAAAATCACAAATTTACTTAAATTGAGACTACATTGATCATCTGATAATGTAGTTTTATCCATTCAACAATTAAAAATATAGGCGAGTCTATCAGTAACTATTTGAAGTTAAACACCCGTGAACCTGTCCAATGAGCGGACTGAGCCTCTGATCTAGCCGCACCAGCAAACTGCACAGAGGCCACGCCTGGGAAGCCTCACGAACCTCTCCCAGTGACTCGGTCTACCGCCTGCCGCACACTTTCTCGAACTTGGCTCCGACATCGTCTAATAACGTGGTCACCACGCACTTCGGGATTTTCGTGAAAGCGTCGCCGAATGCTACCGTTGATCATTTTCAACGAGGTTCATCGTCTAGAACTCGCAGACAATAAAGTAATGGTTAGAATTTATTTTCGTTTTCTTTTTATAACTCAAACTTACTCAAATAACAATAATCACATAACTCAAATTTAATTATTTATGAAATTATTTTAGTTTGTTGTATTTCCTCCGTTCCATATTATATCTAATCAATAAATTACTTTAAATGACCCTTAATAATGCTGCAACGCTTAATTATGTATTTTTGATTCAAAACTAATCTGTTATGTGTGTTGCGGTCACCACTTGCCCGTACTGGAACATGGTTACACGATGACCTCCGGTACAGACCAATCCTCAAGCAAACTTAATCACTCTCCTCATGATCACAAATACTTGGTTCAATATTAATCCGTTAAGCCTTGATCCTCTGGTATTTAACTTACTCTATCAAGAGCGAATTCGTAAGTAATTAAGATTTAAGATTTATTTTTGTCATAAAAAATTTAAAGAATAAATTAATTAATTCAATTAAAATTAAAATTATAAGAATGGAGTTGCTGACAAAAACAACTGATATAATTTATCCAAATGATTGGTGACATCATGTTCAATGATAATGGTCTCTCAAGTGTTAAGTGTCACATATCCAGTTTGATAGTTATATAGTCACAAAATTGGGTATTTAAATAAGCTGTTTTGAAAATTTAGTAACATAAATGATAATAAACATAGATATATAAAACAGCTAATTTTCACTAATTTAATAATAGAAATATGGATACAGATCACCTCTATTTTTCCGGAGCATAAAAATTCTTTCAAACATTGAAAAGTGCTCTCTGCGAGTACTGCGTTGCATACAAGTCTGTAGATGCTCCTAGGCGCACGGACCCGCATAATTGAGTTTCTACTAGTGAGTACAAAGATGGCGGTCTGGTGCTTCACAGCTTATAAGAATTTTCATCCTCATGCCATGTCATGACATCTGGAACACATAAAAATCGAGCGACGTTCCTTGCATCGCAATATGTTAGAATTTAAATAATTATCATAAATGTTACTCTGCACTAGACAGGTAAATAAAAATTTTGGTGAACTAGGCTTATTTATACTAATTATAGAAAATTCAAAAACAATAAAATTGGGTTTTACATACAATTTTTGATTATTTGCATTGTGAAATGTGGTTATTCTTCAATAATTATAAATTATTGTACTACTATGTAACATGGCATTACCAATAATAATAAAGATGTTAAAAGTCACCAAACAAAGCATTAATTTCATAGATACGACATACCACATCACATCATACCATCGAAACACATCATACCATCAATTATTATACAAGTAGGTATATGAAAACAAAATATATTATATAAACAATCAAATAAGCCATGGAAGCAGGAGATTTATTTTCGGTTTCTGTGTTAAATATCTTTATTTCCTGTGTAGTTGATTCAACAGAGTCATTTCAAGTAAATCACTTTTCCTGTAGTAGATAGTGGTCATCGCATTGACTAACTTCTCCAAAGTAGGTATAGCAAGTTCAATCAGTATTTCAGCATCCCTATTTGACTTATCTATTAAACTTTCGAACCTGGTTTGGAGCATTCAATGCTACTTGCCTTTATTTACTCGTATTATACCTTCAGTAATTGCTCATCACAATAATTTAATTTTGCTGTGATGGCAGTGTTTCACATCAGTTTTTCACCGTTTCACCATCTTTGGATCATCATGAATGTTTAAAAACATAACAGCCGAATAGTTCAGCCATTTTCATGGTTTCTGGTTTCTCATGTAGATAAAATATAAATAATTTAACCATTAATAATTTTACATTAACAAATGGAAAATAACAGATATTACAATTAAAAGTATCTATAGCGAAACAATCACTCAGTCAAACCATTTGCAGGATTCAAAGCGTTATTTATTTAAATCATTAATGAATTTAATAATAAAATAACAAGTTTAATGATGTTGAAATTACTATATTTAACATTACATAATTGGAATGTACATCGGAACTAGTAAATCAACGAAATTTAACCCTCTGAAAGTCCACCAATAATCATCATGGCTGAGAATCTAAGAATGATTAAATTTTACTAGATTTTCATTTTATGACGACGATCTCTGACACGAGATCATCGCACGTTTTGTTGCCTTAGTCATGAAAGTCCTCATAAAATAAAGAGTTAATTTGCCTACAATGAATAACATAATACACTTTGATCAATTTATCTATTATTAATCTATTCAACCCAAAAGAATACAAATGATATTCTAATAAGAGCTGCATGGGACAGTTACTGAAAAGTCACGAATTATTCTTATGTTTTTGAGGTTAGACATAGTTATAATAATATTATGTGACATTTGATTTTAGAGCAATGACATTAAGATATTGTTTCGTCAAATTTTATTTATAACAACCACGATTGAAACAATACATACATTTACGCTTAATTTGCAGGTTTTAATAGCGTTTATTTCTATGACTATTTAATTACAAAATGTTACCAAATGATCAAAACATTAGTACAAGAGGTGAGTAATTCAGTTCTGAACCGGTTCGATTATTCGATTCAAATCATAATTTATTATGAACTCATACAGCCGAGACGCAGTTCGACAACAATCATTTAAGTGATCCGTGAACTGATCTGCAACTCAGTTATGCCTATTCAATACATGTCATAGTTAAATGAATCTCAAAAATATAGTTTTCCTGACAACTATATAATTAGTCTTATTATTAAAAGGACACTTTTATGAACTTACAAGATAATCTTGTAGCTTTTCGTAAATTATTGTATACCTAACAATAACAAAGTGAGCATTGTCCACTTACCACTTCTGATTCTGTAGTAAAACTCCATTGTACCGGTTCACATTGTTATAATTCCATTACACATTTATACAATTACTTCGTTTATTCTATTTTAAACAAATTATTAATATCCCAATAATCATAAACATTCTATTCTATCTGACACTAATAACCAATCTGGTTTTTCTTCTGACATTGACATTCACATTGACATCGCCCTCACAGATACATTATTTATTTTTAATAGCCTACATTCTGCCAGTATGTCCCCACTCGTCATATTTTTTCACTTTCTTCGATGTTGCCAGCTTTAATTAAGGAACCTTACACTTATTATCTATACATATATTATAAAGAGGAAAGATTTGATTGTCTACTTGCATTGAATAGGCTCAGAAACTACCGAACCGATTTAAAAAATTCTTTCACTGTTGGAAAGCTACACTATCCCCGGGTGACATAGGCAAGGCAATATTACACATATATTTTTTTACTATTTTTCTCGAAGCGAAGCGAGGGCAATTTCCTAGTATTAAATATATCTAAAGCTGATTGATGTCTGTACGGTAGATAGAATATATTTGAGTATTAGCGCTCTGAAACCGGCTTTGCCCGCCTTTTCTGGAATGATATGGTGCCCTATAAGATATTCCCGATTGTGATCTGCCTTTGTGCAAAATTTAACTAAAATCAGTTCAGTGGGTTTTGCGTGAAAGAATACAAACATTCATTCATCCTCACAAACAAACTGTCACATTTATAATATTAGAAGGATTACTATGAGAATGATTTTAAAATTTTTTATCTGTCACCAAAGGAGATTGCCCACGGACAGTATCGCTAAATCTAAGTTGTGTCACTACTTCATGAAATCAGTAATTCCTATTATTAAATAAAACAATTTTGTAACTAATACGAATTAACAAATTCTCCGCATAAAAACTGACCAAATTAAAAGTCGTCATCTTGACCATTTATTTTATATAGTCGCCATCTTTGCCAACTGCCATTACAAAAATACGATTAGTGATAGATCAAGGAATCTATAAGTTTAGGTGAGATTCGATTATGTATGTAATATAATTCACTTTAAAAGAAATCAATATCCAAGTTGAAAGAATCAATTCTCTATTAAACCAAGTATCAAATGATCGTTTTTCGATTAATCACGACATTTTTAAACATGCCTTGTAAGAGATGTTTTTAAGTAATCTTTGATCTTTTGAATGCATTCATAAATATTTAAACACTGATCAGAAATGTTATACGTATGTATACATCGTTTAATGTAAACGAAAAAGAATAATACATATTTTCCCATTGAAGTATTATTACTAGCGTATAGACCCGACAGCGTAAACACCATGTACATCTCAATGCATTGGCGCCACGTGGTTTCAATCTTCAATGGATTCGTTCGATTTTGAAAGGAGAACGGGGTCTCAATTTTGAAAATCGAACCTCCCGGCGGGACACTCATTTTGTTCGAAATGTCTGTTATGTGACATTAAACTTCAATGTATTTTCCGTGTTTTCTTTACGGAGGACGAGTTTATAATTATTCGGTTAACACTAAGCACGCTGGTTGTTGGTACTTGTTACTATAAATCATTGGTTGCGGTTCACCGACGCAACGTTTCAGCACGACCCATTTTCATTTGTTTAATTAATCACTGTGTCTACAAGTACCAATGTCGGAATAACCAAATGTTATACGATTATAAAGATTTCATGAAAACAAGATACTTTAAAAGTTAAACGCGATTACGTCTACAATATAACACAGCCTTAAATATGATGCGTGAAGTCACGAAGTGAGTCACGTTTTAAAAGCTATTAGTAAAAAAATAGTAATAAAATAAACCTAGTATTTTGTTGCTGTCAAAAAACCTATAATGATATATCTTTTGAAATTCTTATTGTGAACTCTTTATTTTGATGTCCATAATGCATTATTCGATTTATTTTTATTTTTTGATACTTCAAAGAATGATATCTCACAGCCACCATATTTTTTAATTTCACGTTTTTCTAAGAACACTTGGACTATCAAGACGAATAGAATCTAACGATATCCTAATTATGTCAATCCGTTCAGCGGTTTGGAAGATACGAGGTAATAAAGAATATTACATATATACATACATACATACATACATACATACAAGATACTCGCGAAAAACATAACCCTTGGCAGTCGGGTAATAAAAATACACGCACTTTATAAACAATTTAATCGAATCTTTTTGTATTTTTATAGACAATTTTAATGTAATAAAAATTGTTCGTAAAGTAACAAAGCCCAAGATATAAAGATCCTCATTTAATTATAAAAATGTGTATAAAACACATAAAAACGTGTTATTATTTTGTCAGTAATAATCGGTCTAATTTCCTTCACTTCTTTATATTATTATCAACTTTATGGATTCTTCAACAAATAGGAAGTGAAATAATTTCAAGAACCAATTTTATGCCTTCAATGCAGGGAAACTTAGATGCGAAGTTTGTACGGGTTGCGAGTATCCGTTGCATTTTAAGTATACTCCGGCTCCACCAATTCAAAATACAAGTTTATCTTTGTGTATTAGGTTATTATAACTTTATGATACTCAAATAGAAGTTTGCCGGTTGGTAGTGATTATCGTATTAAAAGAGAGATAAATATTTATTTTTATTATACACAGGGAGACTAGTATTAGTTAGTGTTATTATCGTATTAAAAGAGATATAAATATTTATTATTATTATTCACAGGGAGACTAGTGTTAGTGTTAAGATGACGGCTGATAGGGAAGTGTGGAAGAGGAAAACATATTGCGTCGACCCCAAATAAAATTGGGAAATGGGCTGGATAATGATGATGACAGGGAGACTTGTAAAAAACTTTAGATATTCGAGGACGATAATTTATGTTCATAGCTAATGATCAAAAAAATCAATACCAAAATCAATCGTTATAATTCATAAATTAACCATTAACCTTAGTCAAATTAATTTCAAAATACTCCGGGAGCGTGGATACCGTCACGGTACAAATAACAAACAGTATTTGTTCTTCATTCAAACGGTCGGAACGCGCGTCATATCTACGCACATTGGAAGGCTGCTAAAAGGACACAACTGCGGCGAACGAGCGGAGGTTGTACCACGGTACAAATAACAAACTATACTCATTTATTTACTTCATTGTAAACTAGTAAATTATTCTGATGCACTCAATACATTACAAAAAACTGATTTTAGTACTCTTTTTTCTATTGATGACCCTGATATACTATGTAATAAACTAATTTACATAATTTCTGATTGCTTAAATAAACACACTAAGACAGTTAAAATTTCTGCTAGTAAAAGAATAATCAAACCTTGGATGACACCAGGTGTATTAAAATGCATTAAACACAGGAACAAACTTCAAAAACAATTAAAACTAGAGGAAACAAATGATATACTAAGAATTACATATCGTAGGTATCGTAATTTCTGTAACAATCTCATTAAAAAATTAAAGAGAAATTATGAAAGAGACTACCTAAATAAATCTAAAACAAATCCTAAAAGCCTATGGAATTGTATAAAAAATATTACAAATTTTAAACATACAAAAACACAAAACCCCGAGCTCACGACCTTAAAAAACACGGCCATTAAATCTGCAGACTATATAAACTTACATTTTAAAAATATAGGGGAAAAGCTAGCTAAAGAAATAAAAATGGATCATATACTGCAAAGTGAGTACATTGCCTCTCTCCCGTCGCAACCAAACTCAATTGGTATTATAGAACCGAATAATTCAGAAATTGCATCGATTATTGACAGTCTAAAACTTGAGTCAGCGGCAGGTTATGACAAAATACCGACCAAATTTATAAAAATGGCCAAAGATACTCTCACTCCTATTATTACACATCTTGGCATTATATGCTTTCAAAAAGGTATTTTTCCACAACAGTTAAAGCGTTCAGTCATACTACCGGTCTTTAAGAGCGGAGATAGAAACGATATAAATAACTATAGACCAATATCTATTCTCACTGTTATTTCAAAGATCATCGAAAAATTAGTTAACACCCGACTTTATAATTTTTTAAATTCATATAAACTTCTCTCAAACTCTCAATATGGTTTTAGGAAAGGTATTGGCACAGAAGACGCTATCCTGGATTTGACTAGCATTATCACAAAACATCTCGATGAAAAGAAAAAAACTATTTGTATATTTCTGGACTTAAAAAAAGCATTTGACACTGTTTCTATCCCCACTCTTTTGCAAAAACTATATAAAATAGGTATTCGCGGAACATTTCATACGTTAATTAAAAGTTATTTAAGTAACAGAACTCAGCGAGTAAAGCTTGACAATGAAATTCTAAGTAATGATGAAGTTACGTCAAATTTTGGGGTTCCGCAAGGAAGTGTGATTGGACCAACCCTATTTTTAACCTATATTAACGATCTGACTAACTTATCGATAAGAAATGGCAAAATCATTTCATATGCGGACGACACCGTACTTGTAATGCACGGCGAAACGTGGCCAGAATTGTACTCTTTAGCTGAAACCGAACTAAGAAAGGTGATTAAATGGTTGCAATTAAACTTACTAACTTTAAATATAACTAAAACGAACTACATAGCTTTTTCAATTCGAAACTCTGCTCAACCGGATCCAAATTTAACATTAACTTCCCATTTTTGTGAAAATATTGAAAACCAACCATGTAACTGCCCGAAGATAGATAAAGTAGACACAACTAAGTATCTAGGTATTTTGATTGATAAAAACCTTTCATGGCAACCTCATATAGAATTAGTAACTTCCAGGGCTAAGAAATTAATCTGGATTTTCAAACACTTACGACATATTGCTGACAAACAACTTTTAACTTATATTTACACAACTCTCATTCAATCCATATTACTCTATTGTATTTCTATTTGGGGGGGTACGTATAAAACTAAATTCATTAGCATTGAACGCGCACAACGTTATATCTTAAAAATTATGTTAAGCAAAAAAGCAATTTATAGTACTAATAGGCTATACGCGGAAGCTAATGTGCTAACTGTGAGGCAATTGTATATTCTGCAATGTGTTCTTAAAATACATAAAAGTACAAAAATTGATCCTAAAATATTAAAAAAACGTACTCACTATGCAGTAATACCTTATTTAAAAACTAAAACAGTCCTAGCTTCTAAACAATTTCATGCCCAGTCCATCACAATATATAATAAAATAAATAGAAAATTAAAAATTTTTAATAAGTCATATCAAGAATGTAAAAGAAAGGTTACTTCTTGGCTAAAAACCTTATCTTACGAAGAAACAGAATTGTTATTCAAATAGTCTATTCATTTGACCTCTGCAATATTTCAAAGGTTGTACTCATTCTATCGTGTTCTAACACTTACCTGCAGTATTGTTACCTACTAAGTTATTTTGCGTGAACTATTGATTAGCCGCGTATTAATTAATTAAATTGATTGTAACCACTATACATATTTACTTATAATCTATAAACTATATATATATATATATAGTATTTATATACATATATGTAATATATATATTTACTTATAACTATAAACTATATATATATAATATATATATATATAATATATATATCTACCTATAACTATAGACTATATATATATATAAAAACACACACACAAACACACACAAACACACACACACACAATCTCTATCTTGTAATAACCTATCTTATCTTTCATGTAAAAATTTTAAGTTTTAGTCCATTATATCTGGATGTAAAATGGAAGAGCGGGACCCCCTAACACAGGCATTACTATGCTTAAAAGGTGGGTCTCAACAACATGTAAAAAATGTGTAATATTTATTGGACTAATAAATTCTTTAAATTCTTTAAAATTCTTTAAATTCTTTAAATTGTACAACACGAAAAAAATTATATTGCACATGAAAATTGTAATGGTGATAAATCAATTTCTATCATAGATTAGTATAATAATATGAATTTAGACATAAACGAACATTGCGGTCGGTCGAAAATACTTAACATAGCTAATTTGACTGTCGAGAAGTAGGCACATGTAGGGTATCTGAAACATAAAAATGAGCCGGTGAATTTTACCGCGGAATTTTTCATATAAATAGGTCAGTTGATAGCTAGAACGTTCATAAAACACATATCCATTTCGATAAACTAAATTCAATTTTGCTCATGACATCGACACTTTGACTAAAAATGTTAAATACACAAAATTTTCTATTAAAATTCATGAAATTGTTAAGTGATATTAGACTTTTTATTCAGAGATCAGATATTCGGATGCATGTTTACCAAAAGTAACTTCACTATGGAAATATGGAAAGAGGCTTCATAAAAATTTATAATTTGGAAATTAGTAAAAAATTGTACACAGATCCCGTCTATTTGGAGTCAATTATTACCATTCAATCTATACTTTAATTATTAACCTGCAGAATTTGTTTGTCAGTTTGGTTGAAAAAGAGCGAGGGAGAAAGAGAGAAGAAAAAGAAAGAAATAACTGGCTCATAAGCCACCAGCTGGAACACGACGAATCGTTTTGCGGCTGACTCATGCTCAAGGGTAGCTATCCAGGCGAACCCCATGGAGAAATAATGATAGTAATAATGGTATCAATTAACAATTAAAATCAATATAATCCCTCGAGGGGCCTCGAGGGCTGGATTTAGTCGTCTCTTAAGACACCCATCCGGCGTGAGAGAGGGTTAGTATTATTCTAAGCCGAAATTATTCAAGAGTCGCATCTAGGCTGAACAAGGCGAGCCCGCATCATTTTTGCGCACGCTGTCTGTTGGCGTTTCCGTACGAATTTTAAAGTTTCCATCGGCATCAAGCTAAAATTTTAACAAAATAAAAACCGACTTTAAATGAAGTACATCCTTTCCAATAAAAAAAGAATCATAAAAATCGGTTTGCGTGATATTGAGTTATTCGTCCATTTGCCGCACACATACCAAATGCAAATTTAAGACATGGTTTTCTCATGGATGCCATTGCCAGATCTCACTCAAAAAGTGGAACCACATGACAAGCACCAGCTTTCGATTAATTAAAACAAAATACAGTCGAATTGAGAACCTCCTCCTTTTTTGAAGTCGGTTAAAAATAGTATTCAAATTGTGTAAAAGTATTCCCGCTTTAGGGTAAGTTTTGAATGGCACATAATAACGTTACTCATTTAGCTTAATCATCATTCTTCTGCATTTTGTGTTTAACCGTGTTTCCTTTAAACATTTTTAATCACCGTGTTTCTATAACCGTTCTACGAGTCGTTCTACGCTATATTTTAATCAAGTCCTTTTAGCCTTTTATCTTTTCTATGCAGTTGCGTAATGATATTTTTGCTTCTACCTCAACATATTTTTTTAATTCAAATAAGTAACGGCTATATTTTGTTTGGCATTTAAATTCATTTACTTTCTTTTACTTTTGGCCTTCAGCTTATTGTAATAAATATATTTGTGAAACTCCGCTCTGGTTGTACCACCACGGCAAATCTGCTACGCTTACTCTTCTTCATGATGCCGTTGGCGGGCTTCCAGAACGGAATCTAATTACTGGATTATATTGGTTCCGTCATAACCCATTTCCAGGAGCTTTGTTCACGTTGAACATTATTCACTGTCCACTGCATTTGGGTACTACCAGTGCACGGCCCACTGATGCTGGCAACTGCTTCCTCGCTGCGCGCGCTTGTGCCGAGGAGCAACATCGGGGATCGCCGAGTCGTACAACAGAACTCCTGACTTCATCTCCGTACTCTGGGGCCATTTACCATCCGTCGGACGGAAATATAAGGAAAGTATTACGCTGCAAAGAGGTCGTTACACCCACGACCCAATACAATTATATGTATAATATAATATGTGCAACCGCTGAGCTGGTTTAATGTATAATTTTTTTATTAATACAGACTTCGTTGCACTAACGGCTTTCTTTTTTTTGTAACACTGCCAGATAAACCCGCTTGGGAGCGAAGCACATTGGTGCAAATATTTAAAGTATTCTAAGTATAAAATGCAATTTGTTGGAAGGTCTTTTGTCTTTCGTGTCCCTATTAGCTTTGTTAGAATGGCCGTTTCAGTGCGCTAACTGCTGTCCATACCTGCGTAATGTCTTAACGCCTTATTTAACGCGTTATGACGTAGGCATGTCACGGACATTATACAATAATTTAATGAACTTCTCATCTTTAACGGTGCCATATTTTCGTTAAATAAACATAAGCTAAAAACATTTACATGAGGCGGTATACATTATAATTGGGAATGTATTTTGTTTTTTTTTGTATGAGAATGGGCGTGCGGTTTCCTTGTAATAGACGTGTTGTCAGCACTTTGGAATATTCCATTTTACCTGCTTCGTACTCATTTATTTCATTCCAGTGTATATTCATTGGCAATTTTTATACGCTTTTACTACGAGGTAACTTGTTATTAATGGATACCAATAATTGTCATAATCTATCGATTTATTTAATCGTTAGCCATTGACATAAAGTTTATTATGAGAAAACTATCTATGTTATTATTGTTATTCTTCTGTCACTACAAATCTATATAAAGTTATGAATATGTCAGAATGATATATTAACAGATTTTTTATTAAAAAGCCGTCAAGAGAACTGAAATCTTCCTGACAGTAAGTGGCCCTCGTCGCCTATGGACATCAACAACACCGAAGTTATTACTGATGCGTTGCCAAACAAGAAAGAGGGAAGAAAAAGAAAGCAAGAAAGAACTGGCTCTCAACCCCCGTCCGAAACAAGATGAGTCGAAGAACTAAACAAACTAAAGGTATATAATCTTTGTGCTAACCTTCGTGTAGCATAATTGTAATTTGTAATATTATCTAAGTAATGTTTTTTTCGCAACTGCCAAGAAAGGTTATGTTTTTCGCGCGTATCTTGTATGTATGTGTTAAGTCGAGTGAAGAATAATTGTAAACAAATTATTGTCATACTAAAATAGATAAAATAGATTCGAACTACAATAGCGATCACGATCGTGGCTACAACACCTAAGTTATATTAAATCTATTTTATTAGTACCACTTGTAAAAGCAATTAATTAAAATTAATAAAACAAGTACGACAATAAGTTGTATACAATTATACGTCACTCGACTTAACAGTATGTATGTTTGTATGCTTGTATGTATGCATGTAATATTCCTTTTTATCTCGTATCTTCCAAATCTCCGAACGGAATAATACAATTAAGATATCGTTGGATTCGTCTTGATAATCTTAGTAAGTGAAATAAAAAAAATGGTGTCTGTAAGAATGCCAAATAATGCCAAATAATAAAATAAATCGAATAATGCAATATAGATATCACATTAAATAAGAATTTCAAAAATGTATATCATGATAGCTTTTTTGATAGCAAGCGGTTTTTTTTTTAATTTTTAAATTTATACTAGCTCTCTCTTTTACCAACCTACTGTTACTTTATATAACTCTATACGTGTGACCTGATTCAATTCAATTTCATCCAATTTATATCTGTAATACTTTCGTAAAAGTCTGAAGAAGACGGGTTCGATAAGTTTTTTAATATGTTCCAAGTGATGTAACTCTCGAAACTGGCAAATACAGCTCCGAAATTGAACAATTTAGCTGCTAGTCACGTCAGGGTGATCCTCAACGCATGTTGCTTCATCGTATAACCTCAACGGCTAATAGCTGGATGATACTTACAAATATTGATAGAAAAATGTGCTGTAGGTATTATGAGTAACTGACGAAAATGTGTATTTTGGCTGTTCTCTTCTACACGCCATATTTTTATCACAATTCTCTGGAGAATGAAGATTCATACAAATGCATTGAACTATTGGAGAATAAGAACTCTTCATTTCACAGACATTTTCTCTGACGTTATGTATGCATTTATGTATATCTATGTAGGTATATCTGAACTTATGTATTTATATGATATGTATTTTGTGTATTTTTATTATGTATGTATTAATATGTATGTATATGTGTATCAACTTACCTTCCCAAACCGCCTTTCGTGCATTTCTATTTTGGCCAATGGTTATCTGGTAGAGAATGCACTAAGCATTAAGCTCGCCATTTTGTATCGTGTTATTTTATTGTGGGCAATAAAGGTTAAATAAATAAATAAACTCTTGGTACTGCTCGCACTCAGAACACTCAGTCTACAGGCAAGGTATGGGACACATAATATAAGACAGGGAGTTATTACTTCCTTATTGTTTTTTTTCATGGAAATAGCTGACAAACGAGCTGACGATCCACCTGCTGATAAATGCCTATAGTCCCCTATGGATTTCAGCTACACCAAAGGCATCACTGATAATATATCTATAACTAGCGCACTGTAAGTGGCTGTGACTGTATTTTCGGGTATCATGTACCTACCCTATATCTTATCATCATGGTCCACGATCTTTCAAACTTTCAAAATCATTAGTAGTATGATACTCGTAATGTCATTTGTAATGTAACTGGTTGCTAAACGAATTAAGGTCGCCCTGAAAACCAGCATTCGTTGTTTGCTGCGGCCAGTGCTGTGTCCCATTGCGTCAAGTTCACTTGAAGAAATAAATTCATAGTCATAGTCACTTTATTGGTAACGATAGTTAATTCTATTCTTTCTTTCTTATTCTATTCTATTCTTTACTATTCTATTTTAATTGAATAAATAAAATGTGATATTGATAAAAAAATATTTTAATATGTATATGTATAATACATTCAGGAGCAGATTAAAATCTGATAACATCAAAGCAACGCTAAGCGTAGTTCATACGTATCAATGTAACAAGGACTTTTCGCAGGAAATTGGGCAAATCGGATCGAAGACACGATTACTCGCAATCAATGTGCCGAGACGCGACTCATTCCGACGAGAGGCATTCAATCCGATGTGATATTTGACTCGGAGTGAATGATTCCTGGTATAGGATTTCTGAGACTTGAGATTATTATTGTAAAATAATATTAGTAGTGCCACGGGCATAGCCAGAGGGAGAGTTTTGGGGGTTCAAACCTCTCCCGAAAAGTTAAGATGTACATGTACTATTCACTCCATACATTTTATCTTTAGATCTCTTGAAACATAATAAACTCGAAAAAGGAGTCCTTTTTCGGAGTCTTGCTCGATATGAGCCCCTCTATTTCTTATACAGGGCCGAATCCTCTTTCTCATTTCTGTTTTTGTCACCCTTGAGCTAAAACTTGATCTTATCTGTTCAGCCGCGCTTATAATTCGTTCTCTTAATTCTTCTATCGAACTGACTTTGGTGGCATAAACTAGACTTTTCATGTGATCCCACACGTAAAAATCTAACGGCGTGAGATCTGGGCTTCGTGCAGGCCATGGTATTGGCCCTCCTCTTCCCATCCATTTATTTGGGTATGTATTATTCAACCACTGTCGCACAGTAAGTTGGTAGTAAGCAAGACACCCGTCATGTTGAAATAATAAATTATTTTTAATTTCTTCTGGAATATCGGCCAACAACAGTCCATCCACATCGTCCCCTCAGGAATCACATCGAAAAGCTGATAATAAATACGACATCCAAAACAAAGTCGCGTCCTCGCTTTTGTCTACCTACGATGAGTGAAACGCCATTTTTGTTAAGAATTACATGTTTTTGGATTAACATTAATACCTTTTTAAAAAGCTGATTAAATGGGCAAGTTTTTTTAATAACTTGTATGCCTAGTGTCATGGTAATTTTTTGAACCAGACGACATATTTTGTCACGTAACTTGTATTTTTAAAATAATTTTGTTTTTGTTGTAGCTCGTAGTTTTTCATTCTGAAGGAATTTTCATCTTAATAAGGTAGGGTGGGCTTTATTGAAGTGTTAGTTAGAAAAATAATTTTAAATAATAACCATACCATACGTATTTTTTTTTCAATTTGTACCTAAATGCAAAATTCCGGGTAAATAACGAAAAAAGTTTAAATTGCAAATATCTCCACAAGTAGCAAGATATTTTTTTTTGCTCATACAAATGAACATCAAATATATTGCATTTTGGCTCCTTCATCAGCTCCCGCCAGGAATACGTCGAGTTACAAATAACCCTGTATATGCAATGTATGTGTTGTATATGCCTATGTATATATAATATATTAGGTATATTTATTGTTTTTCTTGCTTCTATTGTTTTTTTTTTAAAAAAAAACATGTTTAGCTCATTTTTAAGCTATAGTAGTTGAAACTGTAATGATATGTATAATAATATTTTTTTTTTCTCTTTATGCGGCGAACTGTAATCACTCGTCCGAACTGCGACACAATAAAGGTCGTACTGAAAATCAGTAGCCGTGGTTACCCGCGGCATATGCTGAGTGCATACCTTTTTTGTTGAGCAGTGCTGCAGCAGGTTATATCGATTTCATAACTTATAACTTATAATATTTTGTAAATGGTTTATTTAGTGTAAATTTTGTAACTTGTTGCAGTGCTTAGCAAAATAAATATTTTCTTTCTTTCTTTTCTTTCTAATATTAATTTTTTATATCACACCACGAAAAATATTACTCCGAAAATATAATATAGTACAATACTACTACTATAAAAAAAAATTTTTTTTCAACTACCTACTTTGAATTTAGACAAAAGTCAAGCAGAGATTGAACATAAAAGAGAAACAATTTTTACAACAATCCAAAAATTGACCCATGATTTTACCATAATCTTACACGAAAATGGAATCATACCATAGCACTAACCAATTGAAATTTCTTCCAAGTCTGTTACTTAAATAACAGGAGTTATAAAAAGACATAACAAAAATGCTCAAGCAATATCGCAAGCAAGGTAAATAAAAGCTGAGCTAACTACTTAATTAGTCGTAATTACTTTCCGTTAGCTATTTCTTTCTCGCTCAGTTTCAGCGACTATTTAACCATTAACTCAGGTGCTTAAGGATTATATCCCGTTAAATTGATTGTAAGTAATTTACTATTTCTAGTAATTAGTTTTGGTAAACGACAACCGTAATATTTCTTCTTAATGCTAGTAGCTACGGTTACCTCCATAATTATTTTGAGTGTGTTATGAAGACAGAGTCTAAGGGTAAACAACACATGGAGTGTATACGCATCTGTTACACACACGCGTTGAACAATTAATTTGTCATCCATATTATAATCCATTCAGGACATATTTTCATTATGTTAAGTTATTCAATCTTAATTAAATTAAGCGCTCTTAATTAATTTGAAGCGCTCATAGCCTGGCGCGGCAGCGGCTTGCGTCGATCCAGTGATCGACAAAGTTAAGCAACAGCGGGCGCGGTCGGTAGTTGGATGGGTGGCTAGTGGCAAAAAAGTTTTGAGCGTTTCCATGTTTCGGAGGGTACGTAAAGCCGTTGGTCCCGGTTGTTATCATAAGATAACAGTCGTCGAGCCATGTCAGAGGCCCTCGGGCGGTTTGAAAGCTTCCAATACTCGAGTTAGCCACTAACCCCTCCAGCAATCCGCACTGGAACAGCGTGGTGGACTATGCTCTAAGCCTACTCGAAGAGGAGAGACCCGTGCCCAGTAGTGGGCCATTAATAGGTTAAAGCCAAGCCAAGCGAATTAAATTAATCTTAATTCATAGCAGAATGAATTTCTTAAAGCTTAGCTGTTGTTAACGCTATAATTGAGTTCAAGAATTCACACGTTCATATATTACATTTAACAGTTAATTACAAAATTCTACAGTCTACTGTACCTAGTCTTCAGACCTGTGTAGTTATTCATTAAAACGGGAATGATTCGGTTCTTCCCGTAAAAGCCCGCGTCTTAAAAGTGTAGACACTGATCAAGTTATATTACAACGAACGTTTCCAAACTTTTCCACTCAAACCGAACTACTTTCTGGAGTCAATTAGCCAAAATTTCCCTCGAAAATTCTGTAACCGCTGACAATTCATCGCCATCCGACTTTATTAAGCTTGAAGCCAGAACTGCGTCAAATAATAAACATAGAGACGGGAATCAGGGTCTAGTACATGGCGGTATATTGTATGTAGTCATCATTTCGTGCTTAACCCTTGCCGGCCTCTCATTTGTTGCAGTTTTATTAAAACGTTCCGTTATAGAGACAAGAATGTACAGAAATGTACAGTTTATTAGCTATATTCTTAGTTTAGTTTGTTAACTATGAAACTATAATAGATTTTTATGCTTTTATCATTATGCTGCCATTGCCTAGTTTTAATCTCGAGCTAGCGAAGACATTTATGATGTATATATATATCATGATGTAGATAACATATTTAGTCTCAGTTAGTATTCTGTTGCAGTGAGGAATTCAAAGGTCCTAAAGTTATGTCATAATGTCATCATCATAACTCCTATGTAATAAAAATCAACTCATTAATAAACTATTCATATAAAAATATAAATATAAACATAATACATATAAATATGTAGACATACTCATACGACACCACAACTGTATTATAAAACTTGCTTTCGCCCGCAACTTCCTATGCATAGAAGGCTAAGGAATGGTTAATAAATTGGCTTCTAAGTAAAGTATCAAGACAAAACACTATTTTTTAATTTAGCCTTTCAGCAATACAATTTTAAACCCGCATTCAATTGGAATTTTTGCGTGACGCATGAGCAGACATAGCTAAAAATTGCTGTTTTAACTTCTACTGTTCCTTTAGAAACCGATAATATTTATTTTTAATAAATATCTACTATATTACAATTATATTATGTACTATTATTTATTCTGTGACTATCAAGTAACAGTTTATAAAAGATATAGATAAGTTATCTAATAAAGCAACATTATAACTGAAAAATTATATCTTAATCACTCATGCTTTAAGGTGGGATTCTTATCCAATTTTCAGCAATTCTGCCCTCTGACACAAATCAGTCATTTTTCCTGATGTTTCTTTTTTCATTTGAATGTGTGTAATGTTTCTCAAAGACATTTTTTCTTTTTCGTCGACAGAAATGTCAGCAGTCTCCATAAAAATTTTCATAAATCAGTTGCATGCTACCAACTTGTATTTAGGTTGATATGGAAAGTTATAAAAAGTCACAGTTATATTGGCTCTTCTACAATGACTTTTTTGTCAACATAATATGCCAGAGACAATTATGTGGCGGAATGGTTATCATGCCAGATCGCTGTGCCAAGGGTTTTGGGTTCGATTCCCAGCGAGGTGGTCTGTGTGTTCTTTTCTTTATGTGTTTATTTATTTATTTATTCGCAAATAAAGGATACGCAATAAATAATTTTTTATTTTCATTTTCATTTCATTATTTATAATTATGTTTATGTCACCTCTTAAAAAGAAGAAACAAAGGGCAAACTTAATGCCTAATGGCAATGTCCACCAGTCAACCCTGGGTGGATGTGGAAATAGCTGATGGCAGGTGTTAACATGAGATATAGATATATTATATGATTAATAAAATCTACAGACTAAGTAATTACATAACAAGAATACATACAAATACACAGACATACATAAATACCTATAATAACATAAATATATAAAATATAATATAATAAATATATAGGGAATACATATACATATATATGTATGTACAGGAAATTTTGGAATGGAATTAGGGAATGTGTTGTCAATGGCAACCATAATACAGGAAATTATCTCGATGCTGACTCGTATTGCTCTTTTGTCTATTGCAAAAATGCCCTTCTCGTCACTACCTTCAAATAAATGGACACAAATTATGTTTGGGTTGTCTGGTAGAGATCGCTACTGTAGCGATAAGACCGCCTGTTGTGAATTGCTTTATTTGCTGTGTTAATTTCTCTCTTTTTGTCATTTATTAGTGCGCACAAAATAAAGAATATTGTATTGTATTGTAAATTTTGGTAGACCCAGTTTTCATTTCTACATCTCATACACGCTTCACTCGCTAGTAATCTGTGGCGACTTCAATATGAATGACAGTTTTTGCTGGTGACAAACGCGTTCACTCATCTGGGTTTTGTATATTTTGGCCTATTTTTTCGGCTTTTGTATTTCGGGTCGTTATTTATGTATCCAACTAGGTCGATTAACAGATTTGTTGATGACAAATATTAAACTGAAACTTGCAGTTTTGGAAATAGAAACGGACAGGCGGAAACTGAAATTACCAATTATTGTGTGTAAAACTCATAAAAACCTAAGATTGAGATTGACAAAGCTAAGCAAAAGCGGGCGCGGTCGGTACTTGGATGGGTGACCGCTGGTGGCAAAAAATTCTTGAGGGTTTCCGTGCTTCGGAGGAAACGTAAAGACGTCAGTCCCGGTTGTTATCATAACATAACAGTCGTTAAGCCATGTCGGAGGCCATCGGGCGGCTGAAAAACTTCCGACACTCGGGTTGGCCACTAACCCCTCCACCAATCCGCACTGGAGCAGCCTGGTGGAGTATGTTCTAGGCCTCTTCAAGTGGAGAAACCCATGTCCAGTAGAGGGCCATTAATGGCTTGAATCCAAGCCAAGTCTGTAAAACTTTGTCGTATAAATATATTTGTCATTAAGGACGAGTTTGAGTTTTCATTGTGTAATGACGATAGAATTTTTTGTGTTATATCGTGGCTCGCATAATTAAATAGTTGTGTTAACATAATATACAGCACGAGACTATTAACAGCTGTTGTCCTGTTATCCACGACTTTTTGCTCTGTGACGACATCCTGTCACGACAAAGGGAACAGTTGGATAAGGGGATAGTACTACAATAAAAAACACGACGCAGTCTAAGCTACCATTGCATTCTTGTTTTTGAAATAGACAGAGTCTCAAAAAGCCTTTATTGACATAGTGTAGCACAGCATTAAAACTAAGCTAACTAATAAGTTATAGGACTGTGATATAAATAAAATAATTATCTTTTGTGGATCCCGTGTTTTGCTGGAACGGACAGATAGGCAGACAAGTAATCATGATTTGGTTTTAATATCGATAGCAAAGGCCATCTACACAGACATTTTGAAAAATGGTCGGACGGATAGTGCAGAAAACTTTCAGTAGCTCAAGATTTCAGTAATAAGAGTGGTCACTCTTTAAATTTTTGTGTATTTTAAAACAAATACTATATTTGTGACTCAATAAGTACATGTTCATGTTTAAAAATATTTATACAACCATGGTATTATCGAAAAATATTTGCGGTTTAACACGTCAATTTCCACAAAAGATTACAAAATCACACACACAAATGACAATTTCATATAAAGCAACAATTCGTAAAAAATATTTAGCAAAAATAATTAACTGGAATTCCTCGTTTATTTACAAAAGGGCTCAACCAAATTATGCTTGTGTGCAGTGAGTGGAAAATTAAGCAAAACATTTTTACATTATTAATGTTTTAAATTTTATATAAAATAAAATACTAGCAATTTCCACAGAGATTTTTATAATAAATGAATTATGAGTAAAAGTTTAGATAGAGAAGAAAAAAAATATTATTTTTTAATTTAAGCTTCGTAATTTCGAAGGTCAGTTTTGGAATAAAGCGCCAAAATGTACTTATTGGCGCCTAGAAACTTTTCATCTAAGGCAAACATGGTTAAATCAACAAAATCTATAGTATGAAGGTGGAAATATACAGTTAAAGGCGTTTCGAAATAAGTTGACTTTGTTTAGCATATACTCAGCCACGAGCAATATATACTCGCTAGCTATTTCCGTTCACTAAAGTGTTTTGAATTTATGCATGGTTCACTCTGGCATCGTGCGGACCAAATCCTCTTACAGCTGCCCCAAATATATTGCCAAATTTATCGACAGATAGATCGCTAACAATTTATTTATTTAAACATAGTATTACTGTATTGGTAGGCTCGTAAAAATGTGTTTTATATTTCAGGGGAGTTCACAGAATTGGTTTAAAAGCTAACATGTCACTTTAACGGGTTACATGCATAATTTCATACTTTCATTGACAAAAGCATGCATGCATGCATACATGCCTCGTTATTGTGACAGTTCGTTGGCGTAATGTGTTATTATTTATTTATTTATTTAACTTTTTGCACCCTTCTTTCGTATAATAGCAAAGGCGAACTTAATGCTAAAAGCATTCTCTCCCAGTCAACCTTCAGATAGTAAGAACGCAACGTGTTATTGAAAAGAGCCAATGTCCATTTTAATAATACACTGTGGACCAAAACACTCCACACAAAATAGGAAACCGGCCAAGTGCATGCAAGTCACGCACAGTGTTCCGTATTTCTAAGTTGATCAACATTATTTGGTAATTTTATTAATTACACTTGCATGTGATGGCTTAAACATGGACGACACTAACACTGACATGACTTGTAAACGTTTTTTATTCTTTGCTATTTTGTATTCACTTTTTGCCTAGCGTTTGTACGCATTTTGTGCAACGCGTCTAGCTAAGCAAAAGTTATACTTTATGAACTCCTGCTGTCAAACTCAACGTCTGAATACTCATTTAATATTCTGATGACGCTTATTTCATAAATGCTAGGTCGTTAGAAATTTGCTGGTCCCGACGAGCAAATTGCTCTTCTGAGTTTTTAACAGGATGTTTAGGAATACCTTGACAGACGTTAACTAGAGAAGTTATAGTTTTGATTTTGGAGGAATATAATTATAATAGTTAATGTATTTGAATTAAAAACTCCTTCAAGATTGTGTATTTTTGTAGCGTGTTTAGTCACGATGTGATTTGAAAGTCGATGAAACAAAAAAGCGTCATGATCGCGACACTAAAAGTGCTAAGTTTTATTTAATAATACTTGAATATTTTTCTATGACCACCCTGTAGCCTAGATAGTAGCGACCCTGCCTGCGAAGTGCCGGGTTCGTTTCCTGGCCGGGGTAGATATATATGTATGTGACAGATTAATATTTGTACTTAGGTCATATGTGTTGTCCATGCCACTCGTGACACAGGTAAAAACGTACGGGGGTGGATATGAGTGTGTAAGCGTGTATTTATTTATTATTTACTTTAAGGTAATGGCTAAAGCTGGGTTCATACTTTATTTAAGAAACTCTGTTGGTATAAAGAAGACCAGTTCATTGTGGCTTTCAACTTGCAACTTTAATCCCCGTTGTACTGTAAGTAAAAATATTTTTTATTAATAGGTTAACCTATTTTAGCTGTTATCTGAACTCTTAAATGTCTTTGTCAACATTAGAAAAGATATTAGATCACTGTGCGTTTGAACGTTTTTGTATTGTACCATACCTAACTCTCGCTGTGCGTACATACATACGGACTGAAATAACCCCTACACCATAGTCTGGTATAAAGTATCATATTTCCAGGACAGACGAACAAGAGTACTTAAGATATATAATAAGCAGGTATATGAGGAGCTAAGTGGAATGTCTGGGTCTTAGCAAACAAATGCGTTTTGTTTTTATTTCATTTCATGCAACAGTGATACTACAGTATCCGAGTAAGGTACTACAGATGTTTAATATTAAAATACAAAATTAACCTATATTATTATGGTGCACGCGACGTGTGCGAAATTATTGATTTTTTTCATTATCCTAGCGGAAACACGAGCTGAGGATTCCCTGGCAGTAAGTGGCCACAGTCACTAAACACTATAAACATACTTTATAAATTTTTAACTATTGTATTACATACATAAAATTTAGTTTACTAAACATGAGTATGCTGTAATTAAATGATCTTAGCATAATTTAAGTAGCATTACGAATAAAATATTTTTCCAACATCCTGCAGTTGTCTATGATACTTTCGCGGAGTGTCATTCATAACATCTGAGTTGTTCAAAGTGAAGACACTCCGACCATTAGAGTACGTGAGGATAAACTTAAGAGCACGGTATCGCGGCACTGGGATAATTTGTTGCGCCCTGTGGAGATACACAACGTTTCACATGACGTAAAGTAATACGGTGTTTTATTAGCACTATGGTAACAAATTTGAAATATTTTCAACAAAATACCATTGGCATTTTTAATCGGATGCACTATCAAACTGGCAAAATATGCTTGCAAATATGTATAAAAAAGGACGAAATATTCACAAAATATGCACACTAAAAATACTAATTAATGTTATCAGAATTTACATTTATTTTCTGTGTGTATACAATACAGTTATATATTGTATACCTAAAAAAGTGCGAAGGACCGATAACCGTTGGGGAAGAAAGGTCCTCGAATGGCGCCCACGTCTCGGAAAACGGAGTATAGGACGCCCCCCGACCAGGTGGACTGACGATCTGAAGAAGACAGCGGGCGTCCGTTGGATGCAGAAGGCTCAGGACCGGTCAGAGTGGCGCAAGTTAGGGGAGGCCTAGTTCCAACAGTGGACCTCCAAGGGCTGATGGATGGCTGGATAGATACCTAAAAAAGGTCATCCGGCGTCTATTTGTCAGCAATAATTACTATTTCTAGCTAAAAGAAGTTCATCAGACGCAATCCCGTACTTTAAAGGAGTTAAATGTGAGTATATACAAAGCGGGACATTTTTGTTCCCATGGGGGGCAAATCAAAATCAAAAAAATTACAAATGAAATAAGGTCCAGAAATCACAGACCACATTTTCTTCATTATCTTATTTTTATTAGTCACTGAGTCATTTAATTTCATCACTTTATAATATAATATAATACATTTTATTCCTCAATACATTCCCTATTAATATTCCTCTGATACCAAGGAGTATTTAAACACTACCTCAGAAATCCTTCAAGCATTTAAACTTGAAAGCTCTATACTCCTATAATTTTTTTTATGCAAACTACTTGATACGTATCATGTAGTACATATCGTGATTCACCAACATGGTCTACGCCATCTATTGTATTGATTATATTAAAACAATTATTGACACATTATATTACACCCTGTGGAGATACACAAAAAAGCTGAAGCAAATTTTTATTCATGACAAACGTTTTTGACGTCTATGTTCAAAGTTTTTAGTGCATTTTCATGGTGACAAACAATTTCACCATTCCGTGGAAAAAGTGACTCAGCTTGTCCTTTTCTTAGCACGTCTTTGATGTCCTGGTCTCTGTTTGGTGCACAAATTCTTGGTGAAGAAAACAGTTTAAAAGCTTAATTAAGTACAGTACATAATATATACATATATTTAATGTATGTGAAGTGTGCTATTCCAGCATCATTTAATATCTTTTTTTAAAAGGATAAACCCTGTAAGGGATTATGATGATATACCTTCTCGTTTTGAATTTTACTTATTATATAGCTTTGTTATAACTATACATATAAAGAATCTCTATAATAAATATACCCCTAAATATACTAAACTAATGAAAACACGGCATGTGCTACTACGTAAAAAACAAATAGGTACATAAAACCGTCTTCTGTATACATAATAGGTACAGTTGAAAGTAGCCACTCTTCAATATCATAGTCCGATACAAACTATTCTTGTTGGTCATACCAGTATGACATGATAGTATGACCACCAAGAAACGCCCGTAGGTATCTACATTATAGTCTAAACGCAATGCTCTGAGTTTGTAGTACCGGTCTACAGAGACACAGCGGGACGTAGGTAATGCATTTGTTTTCCATTTGCACTGTATGTCTTCAAGATGGAACAATTCTATTATGGACAACTTGGAGATATAAATGTATTGTTGCTGCAATTTATACTTATTTGACATCAAATCCTCTCGCTGCGTGTTAAGTGCGAGTTTATTTTTTGTTCGAAGCTAGTACATGAGGCCAGCCTAACACACAGTGCAAACGTTTAACATTAAAGGCAATTTCAAGTTATAAGCTTTTCGTGGTAAATTTTCGTGTCAAATCCAAGGACACGAAATATTGATTACAGTAGTGATAATGATTTTTATTTGAACAAACTGGTGAGAGAATGGGTAAGGGTGAATCTTCGTCGACTTCTGGGCACCAGCAAAACTCGAAAAATCGTTAAAATTCACGTTAATGCCAAAAGAATAATGACAGCGGCAAAAGCTAGTTCGAACTTTGAATCTTAACTGCTAGGAGAAATGTATAATTCTGTTTTCTAATATTGAATATTATTTCAAACAATAGAAGATTCTGGTAAATATATTATGTATGGTGTGTGTGTATTTAAAATAGTATGTATTATTTATATAGTATGTATTTGTAGGTTCTTCTTATTGTATTTTATGTACACGGTCTTTCTGCCATTTAGAAATACCGCTCTCCAATCTCAGGTGTGCTGGAAGAAATTTTTGTAAACAGTTCCTTTGTAGCATCCTTACTTGATGTTTTATCTATACAATGTGATGTTTTATCTGTAATATATTATTGAATAAATTATTGAATAAATAAATAAATGGTATTTGCAGGCGTATTATATTTTTAAAGACCTTTTAACGAAAAATCAACTCCACATTACCTGTAGGTAGGTAGATGAGATAACTAGAATTTTTTATTTATCAAAATTTTATCCTGCCACTTAGATAACGTAATAAATATACCCATGACAAATTACAGTTTTACATTTCCATTTACTCACTTCCCCTCATCCACAAATCACTCCATATTTTTCCACTCAGATAAATAGACATGCAAGTGATTCTATACGATCTTTTTTCATCGGATATACAGAAGCGTAAAACTAAAGAAATAACAAAAATATACTTTACAACTTGCGACTGGCAGATTCAACGCCTTGTAATAAAATTATTCACTCACTTCGGCTCAGTATCTCATTCGATTTGGAATTACTCGCGATACAATTTAGAATCCGGGCGTCGCGTTGGGCGCCCGACACAATCCGATTTGCCCAATTTCCTACAATACGTTTTTATTACACAGATTTGTGCTTACTGTATACTGATTTTATACCTACTGTATTTATCAAATAATGTAACATCAAATAATTGTTAGCACAAGATAATGCGGTCCCCTTTCTTTTTGGCCGGCAACGCAACAGTGATGCCTTTGATGTTGCTGATGTCCATGGGTGACGATAGCCACTTACCATCAGGTGGATCGTCAGCTCGTTTGCCAGCTATTTCCTTAAAAAATATTAATGTTGACCGGATTATTTGTCACTAATAAATGTAAATTTTCACCTGATAAGTTCTTCCAATTACCGCAATCTCGCCGTGACATGATCCACTGTAGGTAACTGGTTGAAAATGCTGGTATCACAATATACAAATCGTGAATATACATACGGAATTTAAACGTTTTCCATCTAATTACGAAACACCGGTATAAAAATAACATTTATCAGGTTTCCTTCCAGGTGTTTTTCTCATTTGTCGGATATCGACATAAAACATTTTGAATTATTCAAACCCTTCCCTAATGGAATCCATTTGGCAATAGGTAGGTATAATGCTGTATTTATGTCATCGGTCGAACTGGCAATAGCCGCTGGTGACCTTTTCCTCAATATCAGTCCTTCAAATCTCGACCCTATCAATTGCTCTTCAGATTGCTCATTCTCAGACCATACACTCACAAGTCTTAATATTAAACGAAATAATTGGGTACAAAAATACTTAATACACTGAAAATAATAAATGGTTCATAGTTATTTAGGTCGCTACTAAAAATAAACTTCACAAGTTACAGAAGAAAAGCTATCGGATTTTAAGTGGTTGTCATTGCTATCGGATTTTAAGTGGTTACATTATTGGAAGGTATAAAGTAAGAAAGAAAATAGAATAAAGGAAGAGAATAAAACAACTAAGTATCATTAAAATTAATCAAGGTCTGTTTTGATTTTTGTGAAGTTTTGTGTTTGTGCCGTTGACCCACTTTGAATCAGGCGTGATAATTATAGTTCAAAAAACCAAAAACACGTTTATAAAGTAGGTACTGCCCTAAAAGCAAACCATAATAAATGATCCTCTTCTCTCTATTTGCCCGTGTGATCCCTCAAGTAAGCCATAGTAAGTGGCTATCGTCGCCCATAGACATAAGCGACAACAAAGGCATCACTGATGTGTTGCATTACCTGAAAGAGAAAAAAATTAATTAAAATGAAAAATAAAAAAACCCGCCTCCTGTCATAAAACCTATCATGTTATTTGAAATCCATTTTTGAAATCCTTATAGTGCTCTTTAATTTGATGCCCATATTGCATTTTTATTTTATTTATTTATTTTTATTTTTTGATACTTCCTATAATGGCATCTCACAGCGACCATGTTTGCTAAGAACACTTGGTTTTCAAAACGAATCTAACGATATCTTAATTACATAAACCCGTTCAGCATTTTGAAAGATACGAGGTATTAAGAAATATTACATGCATATATACATACAAACATACATACATACAGGGTACGCGCGAAAACTTAACCCTTCCTGGCAGTTGAGTACAAAGGAAGAAAGAAAGAATTTTCTCCCAAGCCCCCAACTGGAATACCTTTGCCGGCTTACTCAAGCAAGGGTGATATGTAGCCCGGCAGGCTTCATAGAAAAATAATAATACCAGTTAGAATATTAATGACTTAATAATATTAATATTGATAAGCTGACGGCTTCTGTTGACTCTTATAACACCCTGGTATGCCAGCACGGGATTGGGATCAGCCTAAGCCGTTCCAATACGGCTAAAACTCTTATAATAGATGGATGGAGTTACAGCACGAGTGTAAAAACTTGTAAAAAAGTGAAAAAAGGCTTAATGTAACTTTACAGGCATTTTACTTTACCCCTGAGTTCTGAGGTGGAACAATATGTTAATTGCAACTTCTTGAGCACTGAATTGTCCATGTTTCATTGCTTTAACTTTTCGTGCCCTGACTGTATGCATAAAGTTTTACAATTTGTTTTCATTATGGCACTAACATTGTATCCTCTTATTTCAGTTTGTGTGTAGTTTATTCGAGTGCAAGACAAGAGTAAGTTAAGTGTTTCTTTTGAGGTTGGAAATGGTGGAGAATGGTATATACCATTGGTGGAATGGGACGGTGACATTCTTAAGCTCAGGTGCACGAATTTTTCAGACTTAGTGCACGTGGTATCATCATGATTTTAACTAATTTACATAGTATTGTACTATTTCCATCCTGAATAATTTACCTTTCAAATGTTTTTTTTAATAGATGCCGTGGTTTTGGCGATTACTTTCCAAGTAGATACAAATTTCGCACGCTGTCTTTATCACAAATATTAGTATTGATATAAATTTACCGTTGTATTAAAGTCTGGCAGGTGTTGTACATTTGGAATGTAATATCGCAAGGCTTCTTCCATAACTTTATCATCTTCAAGGTTTATAGGCTTTTAAGGAACAGACGCTAACAACATCTGAAATTTATATTTTCTTTCTATTCTCCATTATCCATAAGTGTTACTTTGACGCTTAAGATTTGATCCATCTTAAGTGTGTTTGTTATCTTCAGTATTTTCTTGGCCTATGTGTATTATTAAAAAAAAGACTGCAAACTTCTGTGCTTGTAACCGAAGACTTCAAGTAGAAGCTAGATATCAAACTAGAGGCAAACTGCTGACCGTTCTGCTTTCAACTCGTGCAGTTCCTTAACTCGGTAAATCACTTCTGACCGCCGCGACGCACGCTGCCGCAAACCATAGGGACTTGATATTGCAAGATGCACGCGGCTGGGCGCACATCAAGTGTGCACTTTTTCTGCGCCCGAAACGCTTGCTTTTTATTTTGTAAGTGGCCCAGAATAACATAATATACTAAGCGCACAGGACGCACGCCGTGCGCTTGTTGTATTTTGTTCTATAGAGTGCCATACATTTTTGTCTCACAGCGCAGCAGCGCACCGGACGCGCGCCTCGGGCGCATGGTATATTGAGTTCCATAAGGGTGTACTAACTATCGTCATTATCAAACCATGTTTCATGCCTGGGATAAAAGCTTAAATATACATTCCCCGCAGTAGGTTTTATACCGGTGGCATGGATGACACATATAAACACATCACAACAACACCCATGACCTGAGCACAAATACATATTTTATCTTTCACATAAATATCTGCACTGGCCAGGAATCGAACCCCGGACCCCACACTTTGCACACAAGGTCACTACCAACAAGGCTATGGGGTCGGCATTCCTGGGATCAATAAAATAAAATATTTTTCAAAACCGTCATACAAAAGTAAAAAAAATTTTTGAAGTTCCATTAAAGTAGAATTTTACTAGGAGTGACACAAAAAGTATGAAAAATCTCATCAGTGCGGAAACTTATCAAGAGGTCCGAGAGCCTTACAACTTCACGAGATGCAAGGCATTCATTAGTAGAAAACAAACTACATACTTCAAGTCATCTGCACACTCTGAAGGACACCTTTCTGCGCGCTTTTTGCGTCTCTTTGAAGAGTGTGATGTCTGCGACAGTCTCACTTTATAGTTCATTGCCTCCAGCGAAAATTGGTTTTTTAATCTTACCACGCGCGCGTAAACTGTGGAATAAGCTTTTTTCTGAATCGTTACTCGTAATAGAAACTCCAACTCGATAAATGAGCTGCCATAACCACATCATTTATGAAGTCTTATCTGAACACGATGTCAATATGTTCAGACTTAGATTCAAAAACTTTAGATTATCTCTCAGAAAATATATCTCAGCATTATTATAAAATTATCTTATAAAGTACTTAAGCCTATATTTAGCTGATTTTCTATAAACAGTTTATAACCACATGTTTTTTTTATTGGTATTGGTAAAGAAGAAAATTAATTTCACTGATAAATTCAAAAATTTACTTGCAACTTTACTATAAGTGATTGGAAATTTTTCTTCTACTGGTTTCCTTGCTATGACCACATTACCGTCAGGTCAATTTGTTCAGTAGGCCAGGTAAATCCAATTTAAAATATCGTTATCTTTCACTAAGAGAGATCGTAATCAACACGAACCTATTTAAGTTAAAATTGGATTCCTGACATGCAAGTAGAACGAATTTCTTATCTCCGAAAGTCCTAATGAATTCAATTGTAAGATCGTCAGCACGAAAAAAGATTTCACTTTGCTTGAGGTGTATTTATGTTACGAAGTAAACTTTTGTTAACAAATTTGGGTAGGAGTATTTTTGCTTTTCTTAAGTAAATAGTAGTAAATGAGTCGTGTTGATTTTATCATCTGTGTTTTTGTGATGCTAGGTTCGTGGGGGTACATTAAATTAGGTGAAACCTTTAGAAATAGTATTGTTGTTGTTACGGATAGAGCAAGTTCGGACTATAAACAATAAACTACTGCAATACTTTAAAATTGCATCTCATAAAATAAGTTGTAATGATTTTCTTTATAAATTGATTAAACATATAGTTATCGGTGAGGCCATGAATCTCCAGTAAAGGTCCAGGGACGGACCTCTTTATTCTACAGCTCTTGCCTGATGCAGAGGCTGGCATATAAGAAATGTCATGTCATATTTAGATTAGGGAATTGTCAAGAATGTAGAACAGATTATTATTGATCACGTAGTGTTGAAGTACTTTGGAATATTGATGTGAATGTTAGGAGAACTGGAAATATATCATGGTGCAAAGTAAAAGGAATATCATTTCATAACCAAAACCATAGAATACCTCCTTCTGCTACATAGTTATCATTATTAAAGCATATTTTTGATTGTTCTACCAATGGCTAGATTCAATCAGGGGGCTTACCATGAACTCTTAAAACAGGCCAATATTAGCCAATAATTGAGCTGTCCTGCTATATCCTACCATGACCTAGCTAAAGCACAGGTCAGCCAGTGATCACGTGACCGTAACAGGACAGCGGTCACGTGACTTCGATAATCTTCTTCTGCCCTGCGATTTGTGTACCATGAAGCGATTGTTGACGTATTGATGTCAGAAAGCGGCCTATGTCAACGTCAAAATATTACAGCCTACCGAAAGTAACTATAATTGTCCTGTTTTGGCTTTTTCGTTTATAATTTCTTTATACCGTAAGTTATTGTTATATAAAACAGTTTGAATATAAATTTATGATATTGAAGAACATTAAGTATTTGGTAAATATTAGCTATCGACCAATCTGCCTTGCCTACAATCTAATCTCTACAAGCTGTTTCCAGCTGTTGTTTGTTGTTGTTGTCTCGAGAAACGCCTTACTAAATACACCAAAGAGCATCAGCCAATAGAGCAAGCAGGATTTATAAGTTCGTATTCAACTATAGACCACATTCAAAAAGATTACATCATAGAAGGCAGCTATAGGCAAGAGAACCAGAGGCAGAACGGCCGGGTAGCCGCGGCGGAGAGATGGCTCGACGAAATTTTGTAAGCAGCGGGAAAAGAATGGATTGATAAGGCGAGTGACAGAATTATGTGGAGAAAAATGGAGGAGCCTTTACTCTATAGAGAGAGTATAATATAAAAAAGTAATATAAACAAAGAAATATATAATCTAATGATTATTGAATTAAATTTAGTCAAGAATTAAGAAAAAGGAAAGGATTAACGAACCCTAAAAATTGCTTTAACTTTAACTTGAAGACTTTTTATATATTTAAATCATTTATTTCGAAATCACAGATCTGATTCTCCAGTTTTATTATTTGTATAGAATATAGATTGCATTGCATGCTTTTTAGTCGTTATGAAATTGTAAATTGAATTTTCTATTTAAGAAATAAAAAGGTCTAATTATTAGTTTTATTACTATAGTATATTTTTATAAACATATACCATATATTTTTATATAATATGTGGAAGAAAAGGTATTATATGATAATGGTTATTCAATAATACTCCGTTTGCTTTGCACCAAGTTATGTATATTTTCAGTTATCCTAACGTTCACATCGATAACAATCTCTACTACTCCGTGATCAATGATAGAATTAGAATATCCTACGTATTAGGTATAATGTTCTAAAAAAGTGACATATTCCATATTCTAAATATTTAGTTTTTCTTCATAACTCTTCTCGTATGACATCATCAGCATCTGTATCAATCGATCGTTGTAGAACCAAAGAGGTCGCTCGCCGGCACGGCTATCCTGACGTGCGCTCGTCCTCGAGCGCCTCCGCCCTCATGTCTCCAGTGGACCCCTTTGATCGCTGGGTGCTCGTCATCAAACGCAACTTCTGATGTAGCCGTACACTGACACGGCTTCAATAGCTATCTTACTCAAGTTCCCATCTCCAATCCAATTCAACATAAATAACATAATTATTATCACAGTAGGTAAATATCCGCCTCGACTTGTACATGACCTACAGGCATTCATGAAAATGCACCACCATCACAAAATAAATATCTATCATTTCTTTGAAAGTACGTTAAAACATTCAAAATTGCACTTAACAATTTTAAATTATCGCTCCTAAATCACACATTTTATTAGACATTTGGACATGTCACTGTGTCAAGTGTCAAGTGTTGTAAGATTACGTTCAAAAATGTAGGCATCACATAGCGATTATTTTTTTTGGTAATCTTAGAGAAAGAACGGTTTTTAAGCTTAATAAATAACGACCGTTAAGTTTTTATAACAAATCTCAAAATCTTCGATTGAGATTGTTATTTTAAATTTTTAATAACATCAATATTACTCATTGATTTCAAAACCGGTAAACCGATAAAACGCTCTATTTCCGAACTTAAGTAAAACAAATTTTGTACCGTGCACAGAGTACTTAAACACTACGTTGTACCGCGCAGGTCATAGACTAAGATGCCGGACAGAAGTAGAGGCACTGCAGGCCATCAGATGAACGTTCATGGTACGAAATACACTCCTGTCAGGTTTTAGCTACAAGCTGACCTGTCCTGAACATGACACGTTTCATTATAGTTCATGGTAAGGCACCAGTTCTTTCAAAGTTAAGCAAGCAGCATTAACAGCAGTATTAAGAGCTTAAGCTGAATATTATAATTTCTACTAATTAAATTTTACCAAAAACTATGTTAGTCTTTATTTATTCAGCATATTTAATCGAGACCGGATGTCCCTATAGACCTATTGATAGTGACCTTGCCCGAGAAAAGGTTTGCAATTGAGTTAGATCCGACCCGAGACGTAAATGTATTTGGTGTCTCATTTGTATCTTGCCACTGCGTGCCTTTCTTTATCATCCTATTCTTCAGGGAGGCTTTTTATGCCAATAGCTGATTATTTTGTATGTAATAAAAGAGATAGATACGCCGTGATTATGATACATTTATTTTAACCTCAAAAGACTTCATTATTTTATGAAAACGCTGTTTTATCATAGAAATGTTTATAACCAGCACTACATAAAGACTGATAACTCCGTAGCAAGGTTGCTGCTAGTTAAAGATAACAAATTGGCATTCCCGTAGCAAATCTCTCTCAAATAAATATCAACAGTACAACAATATCAACTTTACATGCAACCGTTAAGACAAAGATAACTTTAACGACAACTACAAGCTAGAATTTAGGAAAAATACAGACTAATACCGGTGTAGTGGCAGATAACACGATTTTAAATTATAGAGGGATGAATGGGATAATGCTGAAGATAAGACTGAATCAACTGACTGAAGAAATATTGTTTTTAACCGACTTCAAAAAAAGGAGGAGGTTCTCAATTCGACTGTATTTTTTTTATGTTTGTTACCTCAGAACTTTGGATTGGGTGAACCGATTTGGATGATTCTTTTTTTTATTCGAAAGCTGATGCTTGTCATGTGGTCTCAGATAAATTTGAACGAGATTTGACAATGGCATCCATGTCAAAATCATATAAGTCTTAAATTTGCATTAAGTATGTGCGCAATAAATGGACGAATAACTCAATATCGCGCCAACCGATTTCGATGATTCTTTTTTTAATTAAAAGCTGGTACTTGTCGTGTAGTCCCACATAAATTTGAGCGAGATCTGACAATGGTATCCATGTCAAAAGTACAATGTACTTCATTTGAAGTTGGTTATTATAAAATAAATCACCATTTGAAGACCGACAACGTTTTCAACTGCACTGTATTTTCTTACAATATGTTAGTTAAATTTTGACAATAGTTCAGAACTCTTGCAACCTGAAAATCCATAAAATAATTTTTGTATTCATTGAGCAGCCACAGTAATATATAAGTAAGTTTAAAAATAATAATAGACAGGTGAACATTTTCTTGGTTGTTTTGTTTCGAAACCCTAAAAACGCCCACACACTTTAACCGCTGATTAGTTTAACAAAGTACTCTCAGGTTTCCTTACTATATTTTCTGACATAGAAGAAAGTGCAATCAATATAACACACACACCTCTGTAAACAATCTCAAAGTATACTTAGTACAATAAATGTAACCTTGATGAACCGTAAACGACAAAGTTACTTCATTGGAACAAAAGATTCATTTGCCAAACAAAAGAATATCTACAATAGGTGGTAGTAAATAATTTTAACTGAAACCATTAAGTCCGAGATAAGTTTCGCCAACAACAGCTTAAAACAAAGGAGACAGGTAAAGAAAAATCTATTACAGAAACAACCGAGCTTAACGACCGTTCTCGAAGGTAAGTGATGGAGAAATAGGATACAACTTAGATATTTTATTGAGAGCATTTTTCTTCATATTTCATTTAAGGTAATAAAAACGTATTAAAGGTTGGTTATGACAAAGAAATTAAATAACTATTTTTTGTGAACATAACCTCAATAAGAGCAGCATAGTAAAAGTTATAATGTTATACCATAACGATGAACAAAACGGAAACTTATAGGAACATTCAAACGTCCGTCAGTTCATCCGACTTACACTATGTTCTATGAATTTACTTCGACAAGTTATACTCGTAAGCTTTTACTGCGCTGAAGACAACGCAACCATAAAATGGACAGACTAAGCAAACTGAACTTGTTCTGTAAGTTAAAACTAAATTCTAGACTATAAAAGTCCACAGTAAACTGAAAAATAGTATTTCTGGGTTTATGTAACGAAATCTATCTGATTCTGTCTTGCAAGAGTTCGATTTACAGTCAATCGGGTTATAAAACGAACATTAGAGCAAAATTTACTGTAGTCACCTTCTGGCTTAGCAACACATACAGGTTATCAACTAAGACCAGACTAATTCTCACGATAAAGCATAGGAGTTTGAACTGGATAGCGTCGATTCTTTGCGCTCGTAGCCCAGCGGCTTTTGTCGATCCTAAGTGATCGATAAAGTTAATCAACAGCGGGCGTTGTCGTTCGTTGGATGGGTGACCGCATGTAGCAAAAAATTTTTGAGTGCTCTCTCTAAAGCACAGAAACGCTCAAAAATTTACATGTTTCTCGTGGTTATCGTAAGATAACAGTCGTTAAGGGCAGAGGTCCTCGGGCGACGACTTGAAAACTTGAAGCATTTGCATTGAGCCCTAACTCCTCCAATCCGCACTGGAGCAGCGAGGTGGAGTTTGATCTAAACCTCCTCGAGACGAGAGAGAAACCAGTGCTCAGTATTGTCTATGGTTGGTATAGTTGGTTGAAGCCATCAGGTTTATACTGGCCACTTGTTACGTCCATGATTTATTACAGACCGATATTTTGGACAGTGTAAATAAAACTAATCTATCATTTCCAAGTTCCAACAGCGTATACTAAAATGTAAGACACGGTTGCTAAGATTATGATAAATTTAACGATAATAAAGTACAAGAACACTTCATGGTAAGTGGCGTGCCTCTATGGCGTTTTGCCAACGTAGCCTTGTGGCCCAAATCATGTTAGTTAAACGTCCCACGTTCAACTTATATCAGCCTAGTTTCCCACAGTAGAAACTGTGTTGTTTCGTAAATTATTATTATTGGTACTTTTTAACCACTGATGCAAAAGGTGTGTTATAAGTCAGACGTATCTATGTGTCTGAGAGAGTATCAGTGTGTGAGAGTAGCAAGGAATGCACCGATTTTGATGTGGTTTTTGTTCAAAAACTGACGTGATGGTGTTTGGTTAAAATAACAGTTGGGTATTTTCCTAATTAAACATTTTCAATTGTTTGATAATTAAATGTGACGGGTAGTCACGACTTTCATTTTGATATCGACAATTTCATACTACTAATATTATAAATGTGAATTTTAATTGTGATTTATAAATAAATTCACATTTATAAACATGGATGAAAAATATGGATGTTTGTTATAATTTCATGCAAAAATTACAAAACTAATTTGCATGAAACTAAGTACATACAGACCATAATTGGGAATATATTATTACATATGGGGTAATTATTATTCCGGAAAGTATAAATAATACTAAAGCTATACTATTTAGTACTCAATTAATTATATTATTATTAATTTCTCCATAATCGTAATAAAGCCAGTAGCTTTTTCTCTTAAACATAATAGTACGCAGTAGCTATAAAACCTCTTGTAATGTTAGTAAAAACAAAGAAAATTTCAACGTTATCTGCACTTTGGGACAGACAGAATTAAGTGGAACTACGTGACCAGAGAAATGAAGACGATAATGGCTGACAGGCTCATAATTCTATACAGTGGTCCAGTACTGTAGATAAATTGTCTATTGTTACTTTATGTTAGTAGTAATCTTAATAATAGACTTTCAAAAAACGTGTAAAAACACAATTGTTAGGCAAGGGATATTATAGTGTAGACGAGTATTTAAATGACAAAGACGCATGAAAATGATTAGCTCTGCAACCAGTTCCACTCCCAATAGTAAACTTTTGTATGATAATATCTTTTTTGTAATATTTTTTTAAAAGATGTGCTGAGGAGTTTCTTTAGGCTTTTCTTCTCCTCCATGACAAAGCACCTTCCGAAAAGCCAAAAAATGACGTGCATAAGTGTATCAATGATACCTATATGAATAAAATATTTTGACTTTGACTTTTGACTTTGACTTTAAAAATATATAGTGTTACGTAGGTACCACTATATTTTTCTTATAGTGGTACGTAAATATCACTATATATACGTACCACTATTAACTAACTATTAATTGACGTACCACTATACGTAGGTACCACTGTATTTTTAGTGGTACCTACAGTTGAGTTTAAATACAATAATTCAAACCTATACCTAACAAATTTTTGAACAGTAAAATAGTCCAAATTAGACCGTTATAAAATATGTAAGACTTTCACATTAATACAAAATGGCAGAAAAGTTTTATATTCACCTATAATATAATTGTTATTAATGTTATTTATGTAGTCAAATAATAATTACATATTATTTACTTAAAGAAATTTTATTAATATCAACGATTTTAAAGCTTAATTTTTGCTATAAGAATTCTCGCAAAACGAGGAAGTATGTACATAGAAAAAAAAGCCTCTCGATTCTATTGCTATTGAGTTAATGAGTTTTTGATGGCCCGGCTTCTGCGATAATAATTTATTCTAGGAAATTCCGACCAACTGCATCCCAGTTTAACGAAATCCTTTAAATGTTTCGATAGTACCACTGATTTACTACTTGCGCAAGCTTGCAACGACATAATATACATTGCTAGAGTTTTTGATTATTTGAACCGGTCATTCATGTGCAATAAAGTATTCTTTGACTACGTTTTATCTATATGAAAAAATCGAATAAATCAATAAATAAACGCTAACACACTCATACCCCCACAGTAGGTTTTCACCTGTGTCGCGGGAGGCATGGACGACACATCGCACCTTCAGTGGAAAAAAGGCATAAGATGAAAATTGCAATTTTAGAAGAGAGCCAAAAAACTGTTAAAATATCAGTAAGTACTCATTTACTGAACTTTCTTCAATCATAGAAAACATCGTGTTAAATTAGTCAAGCTAAGAGAAACTAAAATCCTTGCAGGTTTTAGCTCATTTCGTGCCCTCATCTAGTACTGCAATCTTTTTAAAGTAAATGAACCGAATCATCTAATGGACACCGTACAACGTTTTTAATATCACAACATTACTGACGAACGCTGACAGTGCGAACGATTAAGGAATAATCTGCTTTTAAATTGCTTCCCCGAGACTGTAAGCGAAATAGATTAAAATAATTTACGGTTGATTTTAGAAAGGTAGCCTATAACTCCACCAATCCGCACTGGAGCAGCGTGGTGGAGTATGCTCTAGGCCTCCTCAAGAGGAGAGACCCGTGCCCAGTAGTGAGCCATTAATGGGTTGAAGCCAGCCAGCCTATAACTACACAATTCTACCAATAGAATGAATACGTTTGGAATTATTCTTAGTTCTTAGCAAACTCTAACAAAAGACAGCTGTTACCAAGGCCTCAAACGTTAAAGTTATCTTGGACTAAAAGATGAAGCCTAATAATCAGCAACATAATATTCACAGCTTGCATCTTAAAAAAAGATCTATGTGTAATGTAAATACATTATACATTCAGTTTAGATCCATGTAAATAAATTCCCGTAAAATTTGCCCTTGTTTCAGATAAGATTCACTATACCCTAAAAGCTAATAGAAGACTTTGTAGAGCGAAGCTCCACTTAACAATTTTACTGCTTCACGACCCAGCAAAGAACCATCTAACTGTAAATCTTTGTAAGCAGTGTTTATTTTGTGTGAAAACTCTACGTTTATATGTATACTATAACAGCTGTCTATTCTATTTTCGTTTAATTTTGTCAACGTTTACTGTAACACGTCTTTGTTTGGTTTCGGGTACTAGTTAGAGTAGTTTCTTGTAATTGATTTGTAACTAAGTTCCTGAAGAGAAAGAGACAAGAAATTGGGAAATTCAATAAAATTATTATTATTATTATTATTAAAAAAGAAAACTTCATAGAGTTCGATCGGATCAATTTACTGATTGTTATTGAAGGATATTACAGTATAGATGAATAATAAATCGATTACGATAACGCTTAGAAATACCAGTGGTGAATCCAGTTCCATTTTCTATAACTTGCCATTTATGTTTAAAAGATGCTAAGAAGTTCCTTTCGTCATCTGTCTGTGATGATGAGGATTGATGTAGCGCAGTTTCGAAACTATGGTAGAAGCAAACACTGACATTAATAAATGAATTGACAAAATATTTACATGTTTTAAAATATTTCCAATTCGAATGATATGATAAAATTCTGGTTATGATAAAACAGTATAGTTTACTTCCTTGGCTACATGTTATTTATTTGTACTGAAAATAATATTTTACATGTGAAGAAGCTTTTAAACGACCACCCTAATCAAGTATCAAGCCTGAGGACATACACTTGTATAATAGCAAAAGCAAAGCAACAACCCATAATTTTCCCTCTGCTGGGATCGGGGCTTCCTTTAACAGGTGAGGGATACAAGTCTACCACGCTGGCCAAGTGCGGACTGGTAGACTTCACACAACTTTGAGAACTTTATGGAGAACTCTCCGGTGTGCAGGTTTCCTCACGATGTTTTCCTTCACCGATGCAAGTGAAACTTAATTTATAATTCGCATATAACATGTATTTGAAAATTAGAGGTGCATGCTGGGATTTGATCTCGGGCCTCTGCGTTCGGGAGACCAATGTTCTAACCAATAGGCTATCACTGTTGTTGGAGCCGTCAGCGTCTCACGTAACAGCCGACGTAGATGCCCTGCTCTAGCCTAATACCTAACCAGAGCGGTACACTTCGCTTGATTGGGCTCCCTTTCAGCACGGCCCTCTTCACCGAAACAGCTCCACCCAACAAAACATCACTCTCTTCTAGAAAACAGCTCCCAATAAAACACTTGTATACGAAATAGTATCCTACCCACTTTACATAAAGTTCCATATGGCGCGAAAAATAGCTGTGGGTCTACCAGAAAGAAAATTCCGGCTGCCAATCGGGTCTCTGCAATTGACATATGACGGTCGGAATGTATGCAAAATGCTCTTCGCGTTCGAAGGATTGCTCCAAATGTACCAAAGGCCAGTGAAAAGAATCACGTGTGATTGAATGGGAAAGGAATGAACGAAACGGAAAAGTTATTTTAAGCTAACGAGTATAACTTGGGGAATTTTAATTATTCTAATGCTTTTAGTCTCTTTTTTGTTATAAATTGCCGTTTTATTTAAATTCTAATGAGGTTACAGTACAAAAATTAAACGCTTAAAATATTTACACACTCCTTCCTCCCCGCCTTAAGGTTTTAGATAAAAAATTCTAAACAAATCAATGACAGTTTGATCCGTTTTATGAGAACAACATGAATTATACATTACAATAAAACTCTGAATTAAATATAGTTGCCCTCAAAATATTTACTCGTACATTTCTGCTCTCGACGATTTCACCTTAATACATTATGTGTGAACGTTCTTAAAAATTCAGGAAAGGACAAATTTCGGAAGATTGAATCACAGCCGTTTCTCCGTGATAGCATGAAAATTTAATTGGCTCTCTTGATAAATAAAATTTTCTTGATATTTAGTAGAACCAGTGAACAAAAAAGGTAACAAAATGAGTTTTCCCTATATTTATCAACACTTACATCATACATAGTTTTTGTATCTATTTTGTTATGTTTAAAACATTTTTTTTATTATTCTTCAAAAGTCTTGACAACTATTTAATTGCATATAATAGCTTATGGTTCTAAAAATAACCCTAACCCGATTACCTTACCCTAACTCGAACATAATAATAAGGCCAAAATTTTCATCAAAACTGTTGTATCTATCGAAGAATACGTATATTATTTCGTGATGAAAAACTTCCCTTTCATAATTTCAAAATGTTGTATTTTAAAAAGATCTTTCAGAGATAATCTTTTGAAAGCGTTATATCCTTTTTATCTATGGATGATATTTTCTTAGAAAATATCTTAGAAAATTTATTTTACAAAATATAATATTTTTTAGATAGATAGATAACTTTCTATTGTTTGCACACCACATATTATACAATCGTACAGGAAAAACAGTTAAGATGGTGCTAAGCAACAGGCGGCCTTATCGCAAGATAGCGATTTCTTCCAAGCAACCTTTAAGAAGGATACATAAGTATTTTTTCTAGAGTTACCAGGAAAAATTTATAAATTTTCTCCAAATACTGCCAACAGAAGTATGAGAATTGGACCATTGGACATTTTGCGAATCGGACTTGAATTTGGCCTTCTAAGCCGCCCCAATACAGCAAAAATACCACCTAACCGAGAAAGGTTTTGAGAAAAATACAGAGATAAATCAATTATTATTAAAATAATTATATTATAATTATGGCAAAATACTTTTTGAGTCAGCTAGTGACGCTCAGCAAAAAAAGGCTTACTTATTACAATTTCTATTATATTATTTACAAAGTTAAGTTTTAATTTACATATTTGCCCCTATTCCGTCTTCTTTGAATACAACATTAATTACAGGAGCCTGACTCAACAATTACTTAATTTGTAAGGGAAAGTATCTTTGAAATATACTATTATTTCAATGGGCATAGTATGGGTCCATAGGAACATTTATTATTCAACTATTCATGTTGCTTTTGTGTAGTAAGCGTAGGAGGTCGTATAAATAATAATAATATTAGGCGCAAAATAGCAAAAGAAATCATGACATGACGTTATAACAATATTCTTGGATGATAAACTAATTAATGAATAAGTGGCTGAAATCAATGGCCTACTGAGAACTGGTCTCTCTCTCCTCTTGGCGAAGTCTAGAGTCCCATGATTGGGCTAGGACTTCATCTTATAGTGAGTAGTAGGACTTACAGAGTAATAGGACTAATAGGTAAATGCACAAGTGTGGGTTGAACTTCAACTTTCGTAAAAAAATGAAATAGGTATGAGAAATCGGTGGGTATGTTTTAAGAACTTTCATAAGCATCTTTTGATACGTACACAAAATAAATGATTTTTAGTTTTCGATAACTATCGAGTGTAAATAAAGGAATTATCTACCACAGAATATCTGAGTTTGAAAGAGCCTTGAAAGAAAAGTAAGAGAAGTGATATATTATAATAATTTGTAATACCTACGCATGTTTGCAACCCCGCTTTTGCATTCAGGAGAAGAAGTTTTTATTACTGGTGACAACTCCGTCACAATCTGTCTTGTTTTCCTACGACAGTGTGGTGTGCATATTAATCACGTTTAGACGTACGTGCTCAAAGTCTAAATCTTCCGCTCAGTGACTCATTTTATATAAATCTTGTACTTTTCCTCAAAGTGAGAAATCACGATAAGTAAGGTATCATTTATCTTTGAGTCCAAAAATATCCTCCTCTACTCCTTGAGCCTTCTAAGCAACGGAAAAAGCTATCGTAAACGTTTCCTCCTGCTAGAATTTGTTGGGTTTATTATCAGTATAATGTAAGTTTTTTTAAATACCAACTTCCATGCTTCAAAACTCAACCATGAAATATTTTACGTATTTCACTCGAAGTATCGAGGTGCTCATCAATTGTGTTTCTTGCTTTTTTTTCTGCGAATACATTAATAATGAATTTGATGTTGTAGCTACTGTCTAAGGATGATGATCTCATTTACCACCAGTTCGACGATCTGATGCTCTTGTTTGATAATGCACATAAAAGTAACATTTAAACCCACTAAGGCTTACTAATGAGCACGAATGAGAGGCTTCTTGTGGAGATCATTTATTTTAATGTTTAGAGGGCCATGTCCACACTCCGACGCATTGCTCGTGTGCGGATTAGTAGAGCAACAGTGTGTTATAATACTGTATATAAGTGCTAAATATAATATCTGAATAATAGTAATTTTTTTATAAAGAAACAACTGTAATAAAACTACTACCGGACTACTACTGCCGGATCGCCGCGCCAAGGGTCCTGGGTTCGATTCCCAGCGAGGCGGAAATTTGAATGATGAGTTTGAATTTCTGTTCTCGGTCTGGGTGTGAATGTCCTTGTCTTGTGTGTTGTCCATGGCACCCACGACACAGGGAATCCTAGTGTGGGGCTATGAGTGTGAAGCGTTATTATTATTACTACGTCATCCATTTCGTTCGGCTTCCTAATATACGTACAAACCGATTATGGCCAACGTGAAAACGGCTCCACAAAAATTGGCCGAGACCAGCCGAAGCTTGCTTTGGCCAAGACTCGTTCAACATGTACACAGTATTCGCCTACGCCTACTACTCGCCCACAGTATTTGCCTCATTATTTCAAGATTGAAATTCATGTCATTTCATCATGATTTCAATGAACTTTCGAAACTAAACAGAAAACCCTGAACCTTGATAAACAAAACCCAGCAAATAAATACAAGTAGTATTCTAGGTGATGTTTATTGAGCTAACTACAAACTCGATACAATAAATTAATAACAAAAGATAAGAAATTTTAACCGCGATAACTCACTAGATAATTTTCTTAAAGCAGTTACGTGATTATCTTCATAAAACCACTGCAAACTACATCCAAGATATTGTATCTAAGTGCTTGTACTTAGCTATCTGCCTTCACTCTACGTGCTCGGGAAACATCATTAATCTTGTCGTAATCTACTTTCTGGGTTATGTATAGAAACGGACAAGTTTTGGTTGAGTTTATTAACTACATGAGCATAGGAACAAGCTACACGTATATGGTACTTATTAAAGTTATAAGGCTTTGAATCACTACAGTTATTACGTGAGTACAAACTGCGATGCCTTTGGTGTCGCTGATCTTCATAGGCGAAGATAGTTCTTTCAGGTAGATCGTCATCTTAAACCGCACTGGCGCAGCGTGGCGGAGTATGCTCTAGGATTCCTCAAGAGGGGAGACTTGGTGAGGGGAGACTTCGGTAGCATCGGGCTTAGCAGAAATAAATACACAGATAAATAACAGGCAAACATTCTTAATAGTGTCAATAAATCTACATAATTGTTTTTATGTATGAAAATTGAATACTCTCACTAATTAGTTTTATCTGATAGCTTCTATGTACAGGATGTTGAAATAGTGCTCTTTGAAATAAACAGATAAAATATGTTGTTACGTTTAAATAAATGACTTACGGCCGCACTCAGAGTCAATTAACGGTTACTTAAAGCGCTTCTTGGTACATAATCATAATACAAATTATATACTATGTGACCCTGAGTGCGGCTTCAATTACACAAAATATAATCTTCTCTCAGTGTGAAAATAAATTAATATAATATGGTGGATACATTTTTTTCAGAACTTTATTTTCTGACATAAAATAATGACATTCGAATTATAACTTTGAAAATGTATCCAAACCTATGCATCACGTCTTGTGATGACTGACATCGTGGCTCAAATGTGTGAAAATCCCAATACGATTTTCATCAATCGCGATGCAATTAAATTGTCAAACCGAATCATTAATGACGGATGTATGATGTGGGAACAAGCCATTTGTTAAACACATCGATATTTATGCATTTTTATATAATAATAGAGGAGAATTATTAGAAATAAGTACTCGTATATAAACAGGATTAACCACCAATCACCACTGGGCCTCGGAATTATTTCAAAGTATATCTTTTTTAGAGAAATAGCTGACAAAAGTGCAGCCGAGCCTCCTGACGGTAAGTGGCGTTACTCATGGACATCCGTAACGTCAAAGACTTTTATGCGTTACCGGCAAAAAAAGAAATAAAATAAAAAATTAAAAAACCGCCTACTATCAAAAAATCTACGTATATCTGATATAAGTTTTTGAAATCCTTATGTTGAGCTCTTTAATTTGATACCCATATTACATTATTCGATTTATATTTATTTTTTATACTTGAAACAATTTGTAGTTTGGAAGATACGAGGTAATAAAGAATACTACATGCATACTGACATGCATATATACTTACAAACATTTATACATACAAACATACATACATATAAAATACGCGCGAAAAACATAACATAACCCTGGCAGTCGGATAATAACAAAAGACTGGCTCCCAAGACCCCAGATGGAACACGACGAATCGTTTGGCTACCTCGAGCAAGATCATTTAGTATTTTATAAGTATAAAAAAAGCAAAGCAAAGCAACAACACATAATTGTCCCACTGCTGGGCTCGGGGTCTCCCTCTCACAATGTGAGGGGTACAGGCCATAGTCTACCACGCTGGCCAAGTGCGGATTGGTAGACTTCACACACCTTTGAGAACATTATGGAGAACTCTCAGGTGTGCAGGTTTCCTCACGATGTTTTCCTTCACCGAAGCAAGTGATAATTAACTTGTAATACGCTCATAATATTTGAAAATTAGAGGTGCGTGCCAGGATTTGAACCCGGGCCCCTGCGTTCGGGAGACTAACGTTCTAACCACTAGGCTATCACTGCTTTTATAAGTATAAGATGAAATAAATATAAAAATCAGGGGTCAACATGTTAAGTTCCAGACTAACAAACTTTTAGACAAACCATTCCATGGGTCAAAGTGTGTATTTTTAAGTAGGCCAAGGAAATAAAACCACTCAGTGAACTTAAAATAAAATTGTTTATCTTGCCTTTATTTAGAGCTGTATCTTTTATCTGCAGTAGCATCTAAAGACAGCATTTCATGAGGTGAGAACTTCTGAATGTTTAACTGTAGCCCATTCAGTGGAATGTAAGCAGGAAAACTGCGCCATCTTCGTCTATAGAACTGAGAGCTAATGTATTGCGCTGGTTGTGTCAAAAGAATTTGTGTTGAGATGTTCTGGTTAGAAGATTCAAGATAAAGTTGTTTAACTTCAAATGTACTAAAATATTAGATAATTAGCTGTATTTTATTATAAACAAAGATAGAATTAATAAATCCCAAACCACGAAGTATTTAATGAACATTGAATACATAATAAATTATCGTTTTAAATCATTCCTACATTGAAAAGTTCTCTAAAACATCAGCCTTAGTGAGTGGCTAAGCTGATTGTTTTTAAAACATTGCCTGAATGTTTTACTTCGTTATAATCAAAGTCAAATTGTGGGAACCATTCACAAAATTAGCCAAATACAGATACTTAGATAAGTTATTTGGTTTCAAAAATTGATGGCTCACTATTGAACCCGTACACTACTGAAAACGTATGGTCTCTTCTCCTAAGGAGGCCTAGACCATACTGCACCACGTTCACGTATGGATTGTAGGAGAGGGTTAGTGGCCAAGCCAAGTATCGGAAGTTTTCATGCGTCCTAAAGGCCTCCGACGTGGCTTAACGACTGTTATCTTGCGATAACAACTGTAGTCATCGGCTTTACGGCCCTCCAAAACACGGAAGAGCTCAAGAAATTTTTGCCACTAGCGGTCACCTATCCGACTAGCGACCGGTTAACTCAGTCGATCGCATATGACTGATTTCTTAGATATATCTTAATTTTGACAACCCGAAATCCATTTACAATCCATTACAAGTTTCAGATGTTGTTTCATTTTACATGTAAAAGATATAAATGAACTGTGTAATATTCTTACCATATATTTATTAATTTAACGTCAGTTTCATTGATAATTTTGGCACACGATAGTAGTCGTTACATAACAATGCCATGGCGAGTTATGTGGTTATTCTGCCAAAACGGAACAGAATATCATATACGGGGAATATATTGGGCGCGATTTTATCACGCTTAAAAACAGTATGTGATTAAAATAGGCAACGAAGGATATATTGTTAAAAATTTGAATTATTTGCACATCTAAATTTAATAATGAATAACGAAAATAAATTATTTCATAACTATAATGATAATAAGCTTCTATACAAGTGTAAACATATCAAAATCAATTTAGGTGCGTATATTATAACAATAATTACCTGGAAATAATTTTTTGTTCTCGTCTTATTTATATGAGAATTATTAATTAATACTAGACTTAAATCCCACCTGATGGTAAGTGGTGATGCGTCCATGGTTAATGCATTAACTTAAAAGAAACCTATTTACTCTTGCTTTGAAAAACAATATGAAAAAAATATATCGAATTAGTATGTATGTAGTATATAAGAAGTATTTCCTTATTCATCAAGTTTTATTACTTTAGTTTAATGCTGCTGTAAAATAATGTACTATGCTATGTAAGAAAACGCAGCAAAAACTAATAAAAGCAAAGTACTTACTAACGATACCCGAAGCCAAAATCCCTCGCATTAAGATCCCCCCACCTCAGTGTTATAGGGTCTCCTAACGCAAGTCAATTTATCACCACTCAATAAAGATTACAAGACGCTCTTAAAACTTAAGTGTTGTGTGATATCGCCATCTCGCTTCTTCTTGTGAAACGTCAGTTGGTAGGTGACGTCACGGATTTAGGGACACTGGATGCGACACATTAGTACTCGAGATAGCTACTTATTTGCCCTAGTATTCCATCTCCGGGATAACACCTCTTTTTATGATAGGAATAATCGAATCAATGGATTTTAAACATCGTTTCGATGCTTGTTTTGTTTTTAACCCCCAACGTAAAAAGATGGGTGTTATAAGTTTCACGTGATTGTGTATCTGTATGTCTGCTTGTGGGGTTGTAGCTCCCAAACGGATGAGACGATTTTGATCTAGTTTTTTTTTGTTTGAAAGATGACTTAATCCAGAGTGTTTTAGCTATGTTTAGTATTAATGAAACGTTCCGGGGTTTTAAATTTTAATTTATTCAACATTTATTCATATAAAGTATCAGTGGTACACGTATTTTTGGCAAGTACACAAACCTACGAGTAGAATAGCCACATTCAGTGTCATTAACTATATCCATGTGTTCCCGAAGTAACCAGTAATCGACATTCTATGTTCTTCACGCATAAATATTGTATCAATCCGACCAAATGAGATGTGGCTAGCTCGAGAATATCTATTTTATTCGCAAGATCTTTCAATGGAACCCTGAAGTAGGGTACGGTTATAAAGTGATAGTAATATTTGTGGCGATTCGAAAGGCCATCTTGTTCAAAACAAACCCGTTTTCAGTGAAACTGGAATATCATAAACTAGTAACCGCTTATGCTTTCCTTGGGTTTTCATACAGATTTCTATTAATGATATTTTTAATAACATGATTATAACCCATAACCATACCAGTCCAGTCGTTTTTAAGTGTTCAATTAAAAACAAAGAATAATCTAAAATTTTAACAACAAAATAACCGACTTCAAATTTAAGACTTATATGCTTTTGCTCGCTAAAATTTATGTGGGACCACACGACAAGCACCAGCTTTCGATTAAAAAAAGAATTATCAAAATCAGTTCACCCAGTTCAAAGTTCCGAGGTAACAAACATAAAAAAATACGGTCGAATTGAGAACCTCCTCCTTTTTTTGAAGTCGGTAAAAAAATCAATACCTTTCTCTGTATAATGCAAGTTTAGAATAATTGTCTAATAAAGAATAATAAGTCATATAAGATTTTAAGTAATGAAGTGTGATAAGTTAATATTTCATGTGTGGATCTCTTTTTAATCAGCGTGGTGGAGATGTGAGATATATTCTAGCCAAGGACAAATAAAAGCAGTTTTAGCCCGAAAAAAAAATTTGACACACACGAACAAGCTAACACACGCTTACATACAACTTCCCTTTTACGTACTTTTATCTAATTTGCAAAAGTGCAACTTAACTGAGTGGAATTCAGAAATTGAATGACTATGCAAATAAGTTTCAACCTCGGTACTCTTTACTCTCTATTTTGTGATTTTCTGAGCATTCGCCTTAAATTCACCTGCGGAATGTACTTACCACTAATTTGTTGAAGACCTATTTAAAGTAGTACATACATTCGGCATCAACGAATATCTAGAAATGTGTTAATGCCTTAAAGTGAGGCTAATCGTTAGCTGACCTGTCCAGACAGATAGGTCGTTTATTAGTTATTAATATCGGAATGCTAACTACACCAATAACAAGACTTACGTAACTTGGAACACGTTAACTGGAAGCTAATTACATTTTCATACAGTGATTATACTTAGCTCATGTCGCGGATATAAATCGAATTCATTATAAACAAACATTATTATATTACTCCACATCTTAAGGTCGTCTGGAAGAAATCGCTGTGTAGCGATAAGACCGCCTTTTTTACTTCACATTCTAGATTATTATTGTATTATTGGTGTACAGCAAAGAGTAAAATAAATAATAATAAATAATGATACTCGATGTAGGCTCAGATTAAAGAAATAATTTAATCTGAGGATGTAGGTATTATATTGTAAACACAAACATACCAACTAAAACAACAAAATGTCATTCCTTTCAACAAATCGTCATTCCTGATCATACAATACATGATTAGGCTGTCAAACAGTTATAAATTTTGCTAGTAAGTGCTCTAAAATAGCAATAAAAAGTAAGATGTATGTTCCTACAGATCATGATCTACGTATAAATATCCAAACTTTCTCGTTTATGACATAAGTTGGATGAAATAATTAAAGAGACTACGTAAGTATTATTTAAATTCCCCAGGGCAGTCAACACATTTCTTGGCTAAAAGATTTGAAAAAAGACAAAGGAATCGACAGACACATTAAATGAAATGACAGACAAATGAAAAGTCTCCTTCTTTATGACTCAACCATAAACAAGTCATAAACTAGGTCATTCAAGATTTAATTTTGTAGGCTGAATCACAACGAAAATAATTCTTCTAAAAACATAACCAACTTCAAAATTAGAAATTACTCAAATACTACTCGTCAGATCTTGCTCAAATTTAAATGAAACCATATGACACGCATTAGCTTTCGAATATAAAAGGAATCATCTAAATCGGTGCACCCAGTAAAAATTTATGATACACATTAAAAAAATACAGTTGAAATGAGAGCCTCCTCCTTTTTGAAGTTTGTTAAAAATACAAAAGATGCCAACTTAACCACAACCTTATCGTTACAACAATCGATAAAATAATACAAATTAGAAAACAACATCCGTTAGTTGTTTCTTACGAGAGTCTTCCTTGCACGAAATAAAACACTAAAAATACAGGCGTTCTCTCCGATACATCCAATGAATTCTCATTCGTTCTGAATAAAAGATACATATTCAGTGAATATCTTTGTGGATATAAAATAAATACCCATTGCTACGAGTAACGGTCTATTTCTCGAGGACGTAAATGTCAGAGGAAGAACTGTCTTTTCATATATGTTTAAAGTAAACTAAACTTTGCGACCTTAGGTTGTTTGCGTGGAAAATCAAATATAATATAGTTTTTGACGTGACAACGTCTATTAAAACGATGAACGTCGGGTGCACGCACGAAAAAGCATGACTCACTGTCACGTTCCGTGACGTCATGTAACGTTCCGCGAGCGAGAGCGCGGAACAAGCGATAGAGAGCTACGATCGGCTGAAACGCTCGGTTCGTGCCGCATGTATCTCTCTTCCTTCACATTGTTACTTGTAAATAGTCTGTTCATCGAAGTAACATATTTGAATTAATTAGCGCAAATAAAACTTAATTTATAAATCAAAATGTAGATTTCATTTCACTCTATCCTTCGACTTTCCGTTTCCTAGTGCGCGCGCCGCGCCGCGGCTACCGCTGCGTCGACGAACTGCTGTCATTCATTCCGTCAACCAGCGGTCGGCAAGCCGTAAGCGCGGCGTCGCCTAGCCGTAGCCGAGTCGATTTGGAGCTGTTGGTCGGTTATAACGCGCTTACGTTAGGTTGACGGCGAGGCAATCCGGTGCCGATCCCTTTCCGAGTTGATATGTGCGCTACGACCATAATGGCTGCTTTTCCACCAGAGATGTTGTTGTATGTTATGTTGCGATGTGCTATGTTATGTTGAAGCTAATATGAAAGTTTTAACATTGTACATAAAACGATTTAGATCTACACTTGTCCCTGACAACTTTGTCTGATTATACATTATCGGTCTCTAGTGAAAAGCAGCCTCATCAATCATATCCTCAACCCAAATTTCAAGTTTAAGTGTTATAGATAGATATAATATATGTGTGTCGATTGTAAGTGATTAACCGAGTAAACCACTTAGGCGTGGTCAGCAGATACGGATACCTAACTAAGAATATAATAAGTGAGAACATACGTTAAACTATGTTTTTGAAATGAAACATTAATTTCAAAAGTTCCAAATTTTAAAATTTCAATAACAATTTTGGCTACGATCGACGACAATTGACGACGAGGTTAGTGATGATAGGAAAAATTACGAGTAAAATTTCATTACGTACGGTAAGCTATCGGTTCTAAGTTTTGACTACAATCCCTCTTGATGTTAGGTGGCCATGTAATCTTGTATCTTAGTATAGCGCACTGGCTTAATAAACGCCAATTTAATCTTGACTATTCCTAGAAGACTAGACTTCATTATAATCGAATAATAACACCTATGTCGGAAAGTAACTTCAGTCCTTCACAACGATAGCAGTGGTTGAATTATGTCGAAGCTCTTCTTATGCTTCGGTTAGTCCCTACACCAAAATTTCTTTTTAACAAACGTTTGATACTTTGTTATTAACCATAAGTAACTTATCTTATCCTAATATGCAACACTAACGGCGGAATAGCAACAATATTTTGTTGTCAGTCTATATCAAATTTTATGTACAAAGATTATCCTGCTAATTGTTTTGACATGCTGTTTCAATAAACATTTGCAGTCCATTGACAACGACCAAACATTGAACGCGACGGATTCGTATCAACACTATAAGCAAACAGCAAACAATAACGAAATGGGAACATTGTATTTAATTATCAAGTGCATTCGTCGTTCGTCATTTATTTATTATTTATATCACCTTTAAACATAGGCATTCGTCGTTCGTCATTTATTCTATTCGTCATTTATTTATTATTTATATCACCTTTAAACATAGAGGATACAAAAGGCGTACTTAATGCTAAATGCTTAAAAACAATTTCTGTCAGTCAACGGTATGAGAGAAAAAAGAAGGCAATGGTACAAATAGACAGAAAAAGAACAAAATCTGATAAAGATTATAAAATGTATCCATCGATAATATTATTATGCTATTGTTGAGTTACAGAATAAATAAACGTCACTTTTGGAATAAAACGTTCCTTAAAGAATGAGTAATGTATGATAGGAGCTTGGTACGAATTATGGGTATGGAAATGGTAAAAGTGAATAAGTAAGTGCGAGAGATAAGAAGATAGAAAAAGAAAAACAAAAGATGCAATAAAAGGTATAAGAATAAAATAATGTAATTGGTAAAATATAGAAAAAACGTGGAAAATAAAGGAAAAGGTATCCTTTGTTTTCTTAAATTTGACCCAAAAATCATTCTACAATAGATACAATTTTTTGTCTGCCTGGCTGACGACCGAATTCATTTTAAAACAATTTTCAAATATGTATATTTGCATGTTTCAGTTAGTGTCAGAGAAAAAATCGAATCTCTTTTATAATTGCTTATGTCGATAATGTTCGTATGGTGATGACTATTCGCTGATTTGCTTGCTCTTTTGTGAACTATTTACATCAATAATGCACTTTCTTCATTAATTTACTTCAGAAACTCAACCTCAAAGAAAAACAGCTCTCTTTGTTTAAAAAATGTATACCTACATGCTTTAGTAAAAACTTTTTGACCAGCTTCAAATATCTAAGCAAGCGACGTCAAAGACATGCTTATAAAATAAAAGCACGGAGCTAGCCTTAATAAAATAACTAAACGTTAAGGGCCAAATCACCATTCAACCGTTAAGCCACAGTTTAACTAATAGTTAACATTTAATATATTGAACAAGTTACAGTTAGTAATGTCAGTAACTACGATTAAAGACAAAACTAATCTTGGCCACAAAATTACTCTTGTTCCAGCCAGGATGTTCTTGGATTCCACCAGATTGTTGTTTGATAAGTCAAGACTATAATATTCAGAGAACATGATCGATGCTTTGCAATGAGTCATTGATTCCGCAAAGAATTAAGTCAAAGGAGAAAACTCTAGACAATTTATAATAGATGGGAATCACATTATTTGTAAAATAATGTTTAGAAATATTTGCTGTTCTATGTGTGTAGTACGTAACTTAATACAACTAAATTTTAAGTCATTATAACATACCATCGGTAGCTAACTAACTGTTAAATTAACTAACAAAAGATTTAAAAATCGGCCATAAGTTCATAAATTCCTTTCAGCCTTAGCTTCGTAAATTCTAATTATTCAAACCATTCGGGCTCTATATCGCTGGGAGTGCCATAAATATGAAGTTATTAAGTTAATTACCTGTTTGTAAATTTAATGGTTCTGTCAGCGCTCAAATACAAATTAGGCAATGAAATCTTCGTAATTTGGAGTAGATTATACCTTCTATAGATACTTAATTCAATAAGGAAAATTAAATTAAATTAAATCCTGAATTATAAATAGTACTAAAATCAATATTAATTAGTTTTGCAAAGCTATAATTATTGAGCTTTACGAAAGTAAATAATGTTATTAGTTTCATATAATCATTAATAGCTAACTAAACCAATTTTTATTGTACTATGAAATGATTCCCTGAAGTTTCGAACTTTGAATACCGTAAAAGAATCGGCCGCCTTCGTTGGGTGAGAACGCCAGAGATCATCCAAGCAGTACGGGCGCGAATCCAACGAAATCTCGTCCGGAAGCAAGTCATTTTGGCTCTTCATGTTGGGATAAGCAAAACTGCCATCAAATGAATGTTCAATGAAGACCTTGAAATGAGGTGTAATACCTCGTTCAATATTCCTTGACTGGCATTTTTCTTCTAAAATTGTAAAATCATGACAGTTGGTTTTTACAACCAACGGGGATTTTTTTCATATACCTTTCTTTTGATATACAAAAACAAACCGTACGTCATGACTCATGAACAACTGTAAACATTTATAAAAATGAAATGTCCTTATTAAAGGAACAATATTATAACCTGGAAATTGCTTTCCTTTGATAGGCTACATTCCTCTCCACGGAACTCATAATACAAAGCTTTATTAATTTCTGTAATCATTCTAATTTTGTTTTACAAAGAATATTGTAATTATTTTTTGCATTAACTTTCGATGTTTATATTCTCTGTCCAGTAATTCATGGCGATCTAAATTAGCTTCACATACCTGCGTACAAAGTGTAAAGATTACCGGACGGGGACGTCACAATATTGTTATTTAATAGGTTTACCAACAGTTTTACAATGAGTAAATCGATTTATTACAAAAACAGCGTCTTAAGTTACATTTAAACCAATTATAAGTAAACACAGCATACACAAAGAAACTTAAGTATTGCGTAAGTAAGTTGCGCATCCTAATTTACAAATTCAGAAAAGTGGTTTTCGATTTTTGTGAATGAGATTTAAATTTGATGATTGAATTTAACCACTAATTGGTAGTTATCATATATAACCATCGGTTGATTGTATATATATATACGACATATGTGATTCAAAATGAGCGGATATCAATGTGAATATTTACCAAAAAGTGAAGATTCTAATGATACTGTTTATTTGAATAAGCTGTATATGTTTTATCACTAATAATAAAAATCTTTACAGAAGCCAATTTAAGTCAACGCGAATCTTTGTTTTACGTTTCTCTTAACAAGTCAACAAGTTCTCCGTTTCATTCCTTAAAAAAATCTTTCTATCCTTTGATGATCTGATAAAATCCAATTACCTGCCTCATGGCACAATTTTGTAGCGTTTATTTCCAGAAAATTTAAAATAATTGCGTTTTGGCAGAGAAGTGGTACTTGCACGATTTGAAAAATAATGTCAAGGGCTAGTTACCTGTTTAAATGAAATCTGAAATGTTATTTCGCCTCTAAAATATGCGATACTTTGAAATCTGAATACTTGAACTCACCACATCCTTACACTACTATGTGAAACACTGAAAAGATTGAATTCCTGACACTTGAAAGTTTAAACATCCTCAATTTTGAATCAGTGTCATCTAGCGAGATCCAAAAGAACCATAATTTTATTAGAAGTTATGTAATAGTTTTTAGGGCAATTTTGGGATATTAATTGAAAGGCGTATTCATCTTTCCAAATAATAACAGAATCTCCACCATGCCATTACTGAGAAACACTTCTTCTTTTAAATATGACCATATTATTAACCGACTTCAAAAAAAGGAGGAGTTCTCAATTCGACTGTATTTTTTTTATATTTGTTATACTACAATATTTATCTTTTGCTTTTATTTGAACTAGTGTGAGGCACAATCACGAGTTTTATATTTTATATCGATTCTAGCTGATTCCCGCAACATTGCATATGGCAATTATGTTTTAACTTAGTGAAACTGTTATCATGTTTTCTCGGAAAAGTTTTAATTTTCCGGGATGAAAAGTTGTCTAAAATATTACCCAGAGTATTAGTAACAACTTTACCAATTTTCATAGAAATCCGTTCAAGGGTTTTTATGTGATGCCCGAACAGACAAACAGACACTGAGTTTTATTATAGTATAGACTACAGTTATGAGTACATGAATCAAGGTTACGACAAGATTGTTATGGCGAGAAACGCTTGACTCGTCGGCTAGTTGAGATAAAAATTATGATGTCCCGACTCGACTCACAAGTCTCATCGTTATGTCCTTAAGCTCCTGAAATCCGACAAGGCTTAACGACAGCAATCAAATGGTAATAACCGGGGCCGTCGTCAACGTGCCCCCAATTACGTAACGAATGCTAATACGGACATTATACCGTCACGCCTGCGACGCTCCTACTTTATTCCTACATCATGATCCTCCATTTAGCAGATTATGTTTACATTAGTGATGTAACGGTGACATCGATATTTTTGAATTGGTAAAATTATGCTTGTGGCATAACAAAATCATCAGTTCGTCAGCTTTTTGGAGTTTATTTATTCACTGGAAATAGACGGAAATATACTTAAGCTCTTGCTTTCTTGCACATTAAGCCATGTTGGAGGCCTTCAAGCAAAATGAAAACTCCAAACAATTTCCACTACACAGCGTGGTGATGTTCTCTGGGCCTCCTGAGTTATACAGAGAGATCTGTGCCCTGTAGGATTGGGTTGATGCCAGGCTTTTATCCATATAGAGGCTACAATATTTGTCTATACTAATATGCGGAAAGCATTCAAAAGATGTAGATAATATTTAATATATTTTTAACTTTCGTTCATTATCTAAGAGGAATAAATTATTCTGTTTCTATTTAGAACTTTATTCTATTGAATTCAGACAGAGGTATACAGCCACACCTGTGATCCTATGATAGTATCAAACCCTAATAACCTGATATCTACATGTTGTTGTCATTCGTGACCGTCCATTTACCAAGCTTTATAATGTCACACGCAATATGATGGCGCCTCATAACTTGTTAATATTATCCTCTTCTAGCTACCATAGATTAGGCGTAAAACAGACCGAATTTCTTAAAGTACTCGTATGTCTTGATAATTGTTCAACATGATAATTTGCTTAATAAAATGATATTAGGCATTTCACAAAACCAATTCATCATAATTTTATTTTTACCTAAATCATTAGATTTTATGTAATTTGTATGTTTAATTTGTAAAATTTCGCACTTTAATAAAAAATACGAAACAATATTTAATGTCTTATCTCCACGTTTATAATGTATTGAATTTTTTTAAGGTAAATTAAGAAGTGTCAAAATCTAAATTATGCTGTTATGATTTTCTACATTGATATCATGTATATAAGTTCCTTTTAAACAATCGAAACACGAGCGCTCATAGTATGATCACTTCTAACGGGCGAATTTCTTTTTCTAAAATAGTAATCCCGAAAAATAATATTTTCTTTCTTCTCCTCTTTTTCTGGTCCGGCACCGCATCAGTGACGCCTTTGGTTTCACTGATGTTCATAGGCGACGATAGCTTACTGACTTACTACTACTATCGTGGTGGATCGTCACATCGTTTGTCGAATTCTTACATAAAATTTATTTATTTATTTATTTATTTACTTGCGCCTACAAGGTGTACACTATTACTTACCTATGCTAAGTGTCATAAAATAATCGTATTATAACATAATCACGATAAAAACGTTTATTATTTTCTACTGACTATTACTAGCATCATAATATGATATTTTTCGCAATATCCATAAAGAGAAACGGCAAAGAGTTATTGAGCCACTACAAAGGCTTAAATTAAAAAGGTTTAACAACGTCTTGGCAGGGGGCACGAGTGCACGCTGTTTCCGCTTTACTGTGCCATAGCACGAAGTGCCAAGAATAGCTCCTTTCCGAGCTGAAGGATCCCCTATTACAACGGATATTGCTTGGGCAAACGTTTTGTAAGAGCGTATCTAACGAAGTCAAAGATTGTTAGAATTTAATTGGGAATTAAGTGATGTACACTAAATTGTTCCTGATTGTGTGCAAAGGACAAAATGTTTATCTTAATTATTATGATTCTGTTTCCAATCTTATTTCGTTTCTTATTAAAGAAATATTTAAGAAATGCCATGAATATATTAAATTATTTTTATTTTGTAGTTAATTTTTACCTAATGTAGTCATTTGTAAATAATATGATTTTTTTACCTTAGAGACATCCAGTTGAAATTATCATTGCTTTATAGCGTTAATACAATGATTATTGTAACTGCAAATAAGATCTACAAATTAAATATGTAGACTAGACGTTTGATGGTAGTAGTAAAATGCACGTAATTTCAAGTAGGACAACATTACATAACAGAGTTCTTGAAATTGCAAAGTATAAGAAACAAAAAAACTGACATATTAAAAGCATTTATTTCGCTTCAAAATTCTATTAATTATGTTTCAAAAGTCAGATCATAATATATGCTAAAGCTTTCTTTAGAGAGATTGATGAATATTAACTTAATGCGTAATTTTAAGGGTACGCTAAAGCCATGGCTTCTGCTTTATTTAAAACTTTTAATTACAACTCTCCCTATAGTGAATGAAATAGTGAAATTTAAACTATTTCACTAGCGAAAAGATGATTAAAAAAGCAGAGGAAACACTAACTTTAAAACTTATTCTCAGAATGCATACGAAAGACGTGCATCTTGCCTCACATGAATTTATTATGTGTCGTCATACCGCATATGAAGTAGGTACATACATTAAGTTATTATTCGTAGTAATTTTCGTGGCTGAGATTATGTTTATAAACATTATTATGGTTAAATTATAAAAAAGTACTTTTATAATCCATGTTTATGTGCATATATGATGTGTGTATATTATGTGTACGCAAATATGTCTACAAGGAATAATAAACAAATTATTATATATCACCCATGCACACAGCATGTGTGTAGAACAGAGGTTCCCAGACTTTTTTCTCATAGACCACTTTCAAAACTTAGCTGGATCCGGTTGACCCCCTGAAGCTACATTTCTACCATATTCCCAAAACTCGACAAAAATTGTAAAGATTAGATCTAACTTTGAAAATTTGCCTTACTTCTGAGTTTAGATCATAAAGAAATTAATAGTTTTTGAAACAAGAGAGAGAGAGAAAGTTTCGTTTCGAAACCACTCTACCACGGGCGAAGCCGCGGGATATTGATAGTTTATTTATACAACAGGCTTTTACCTTGAAGCATTCTACTTTCATTAAAGTGATAAAAACAAAACGTTTATCAAATGGAAAAAGCTAAAAAATTCAAGAAGCACCTGCAAACGTTGGAAAGAAAAGCTCCAAAACAAAGTACTTAGCTCCGTTCAAGAGAAACGTTCGTAAATTACACCGAGAGAACCTGTCAAGTACGATTTGAATTCATTGGAGTGTTCTGTAGCTGTTTATTGGTTTTTCTGATAATATATTTTTGTTTTACTAGCCGACAAACAAGGGGCAAGTCATCTGACGAAAAATTGCTATCATGACCTGTGATTATCTGTAACAAAATACTATAATCTGCCGCCATTTATACTCTGTTAATGTCACTCTGTTCCTTCGTCTGATGTCATTTTTGAAAATACAGGCAGTCGTTATCCGAAAGTCATTTGTTTTACTAATAGGTTATTAACGTTATCCAAAATTTTCAGATGAATGTGAAAAAGTGTTTAACCAATGGCTACAAACGATATCTTAGAGTATTTCAAAACTAAAAGGCCGGTAAAATTACAGCGAATGGTGTTTCGCGGCAGAAAATCCGTTGTTGTTCGAGGGGTTCACTACATTCAAACATGGACATTAGTTACACCTTGGCGTCATTGGTGTACTGCCGGCCAAGAATGAAGAAAGATGAAAAAAGATAAACAACTTTTTTTATGGAAATAAACCTGATGGTAAGTGGCTATCGTCACCTATGGACATCAGCAACACCAAAGGCATCACTGATGAAGGACGAGAGAAGAAAAAGAAAGAAAGAACTGGCTCTCAAGCCCCCAGCCGGAACACGACGAGTCGTTTGGCGACTAAACCAACAACTTTCAAAACAATTGCCATCCGTTTACTTTGAACGTTTTAAAAGCTGTTTTAGGATTGTATCTAGATATGTTTGTTATTAAAAAGATAGATACAGTAATATTATCAATTCAGGTTCTATATAATCACGTACCAAAATATTCCATCTTCTATGCAGACTCGTTTATAAAAACAGAAGCGATTTCTACGAGCGCAGGTAGTGCAGGTAATATTCTTAAACATAAAATATTCACTGTTTATCTGGAAGCATCATAATGAAATATTCGTCATATTTAAAAAATAAAATCTGGCTAAACACAACGTAAATCTTTTATAGTTCACAAAATATGAGACACTTAAAGTGATTGTTTTAAGCGCTCATCATAAAAAGTTTTCAGCGTACATTTTTGCAGCGGAATCTTCAGTCAAGTACAAGGGCATTTGACATGCTAAATGGTGATAAGTGTTGTCCTCAATGATCTACGGTCACCCTCCAGCTATTTGTCTCATTCAACTTTATGTTGACAAAGAGGGACAGAAATGTCGCAGCTAGTACAGGGTTTCAATCTTTTTGTGAATAATATTTTATTCCCATTTTGGATATTTTCATTAGAGGTGTTATATCGATGTATTTCAAATTTTTATTAAGAAAAATCAAATTACAAAGCTTTGATGACATTCATAGTATTAAAGATGAGGAAATCATTTTTTACTCAGCACGAGCAGAGCTTTACGCTTAAATGTTCTTTGTGTCTTTTATTTACTATTGCCCTCGAATGTGGTGGCCAGGTCTCAGTGCATATTTAAACTGGGTTCTGGGTTCACTGGGGTCAGAAGATTAGGTGGCGCCAAACAGAGAAAGCATATAAGGTGTATGACCAGTAGTGGACTTTAAAATACCCTTTGGATAGATACAGAACTTACAATTTGTAACAATAATATTTCTTATGAGCTTTACATGAATTTGGCAGAAAACGACCCGCCAGACAGAAAATTTGCAGAAAATCATATACTTAAATGATGACATAACATGAAACTTTAAATTAGTAATACAAATTAGTAGATAATTATAATTCAAAAGTAAATTCTACTACTGCTTCCTGACTATTTTAACATTCTTGAACCTCGTATCTTGAAATCGTAAAGCTATTAAGTCAGTAAGAATTCATAAAACGATGATAACAAAAACAGTGTTATCAACATTACACTGATAAGACGTAAATTAAATCTCATAAAGCGTGCGTTTGAAACGCATTCATGAGCTAATTATTGCTTCCGGCTGTATTTCCTTCAGGTATATAAAATATGCTTTAATTTAAAATTTATCTATCAGATTTGCAAAGCTGGCTGACTAGATATTGGATAAATCACATAAAACTAAAAAAGATGAGCTATGAACTTATCCTGCTTCATTTGACGATTGCATGCAAGCTGCATAATCAATAGGCAATGGGCAATGGGGACAATGCCGCTCCGTGGACAGGTTTCGTACTTTTACTATACAAGATGCAAGCAAGAACTGAAAATAGCGTGCGTATCACGTAAAGAGAAAGATTAAGTTAGCAAATAGTCTAAAGGATATGTCTAACGGAAGGACGGGAGGGAGATGGGGAGGGAGAGGGAGAAGGAGAAGCAAAGGCAGAAAAAGAGGGAGAGGGGAGAGGGAGGTGGGAGGGTAGAGGGAAAGGGAGAGGGAATTCTATGCACTTTGATTTGTTAAACCTAAAAAACTATAAAACTTGAAACTAACAACAAAGTACATTTACTGATTGTTAGGCGTAACGACGTTCGCCGAGTCAGCTAGTTGATTATATTAATGTTGCGAATAAATTCCTTTAAGCTAGTTTGACTGCGACATTCATTATTAGCAAACATGAACGCATGGGATCCTCGACAACTCAGTTGACGCTATAGTTGTGGTGTAATTCAGTTCAGTCAGTTAAGGTAACGTTAAGTTTTATTTATTTTACCATTAGGTGTATTGATGACTGAAATAAAATTTATTTCCTTACAAAAATTTATTCGCATTGAAAATTACATAATTTTATTATAATAAGTAATTGCTTAATTTAAAAAAAAGATACTGAATAAGTCAAGTTTTGTGGGTTTCACGTATAAAATTTAATTAGAATTTAATTCTTATTTCAATTTTAGTTCTACTGTATTCGGTGTGTTTTTTATATATTCACATTTTATTTTTTCTATAATCGTCAAAAAAAATGTGTTAATACAAATTTTATTAACTTATCAGTTCAACTTTACTGAATCTTCATTTAATTTATTTTCATGGACTCTAATCCAATGAAAAAGATAAAGTAATAATGAAAAAGATCCAATGAAATAGCTAAATTAATAAGGCCGGTAATTTATACCTCTACAAGATATATATCTTTATATACACAAGTCAATCAATGAACTATGAACTTTTGAGTTAGCCCAAATATATGGAATTTCGTTAGTTTGCTTAATCAATATTGAAAAAATCAAAAATTAATTACTATGAGCGGCGTTAATACCAAATGGCATTTCTAAAGCTGGCCATTCACGATCAAGTGTACTTGTCAAGATTGCAGTTTGACTTGATGCAGCATCCAGTTTGCAAGAGATAGCTATACAGTCAGATAGCCATAACGTGGTCATACACCGTCAAGTTTACTAGATGCCACGTCTAGTCCGCTACAAACCTGACAAGTATACTTATTACGTTACCAGCATAATAGTCACTTGAATTTTTCTGCTATTATTTTGTACCCTGAAACCAAAATCTTCTAGTGCGTAGTATTATGACTTACCAAGTTGCTTATTACACAAGTAATTAACATGTATAATCGTTGGATCTATCTCCCATTAGAATCTACTACATTTTAACTGTTTATATAGTAGTCTAAGCTCTAGTTGTTGTTTGAATGTTTCGATTGCCTTGTTAATTAAAACGGTAGAGATATTATTATGTAGCCGCCGTCGGATATTCATGGGTTTATAATTATATTAATAGGTAAGTATTTGCAGAGATCGCCTACTACTAAATGAACGAGACCCCACTGTTAGACCTGAAAGTAGAAATATTTATTAATATTCATTTAATAAAAAATGTTTCATACGTAACGTATTGCCTCTTACGCGTTATAGTACTATTATATCGTTCTCCCTCTTTTATTTTTAAAGTAGACAATCTCTACTACCTATAAAAAGGTTATTATTGATGTGTTTATATTTATGACAAATATACTAAGGAAATCTTAATGAGTTTGAACAAACAAAAAACAAATACGTTTTCACCCTTAACGTATACCATGAGGCTTATTTATTGTACGGAACGCAAATGGTGCTAAGTAAAATAAATATTTTAAGAATGTGATCTTTTACTAAGGTATAGACTTCCCGAATCTTCCCGAACGAAGTCGAAAGTGAAGGCGGCTACTAGTAAATAAATATTATTTTACTTGATGTAAAGCAAACCTACACTTTACCTTATTTTACTTTATTTTTCGTTGTTTGGGATTCAAGCAGCCGTTTTAGCTACAGCAGTTTTAACGGTCTAGTCTATTGTTCCTCATTTCAACAAAATTATTCAACCTACACAATGATTTTTTGTAAATTTTTCTAGCTTATTAGAAAACTTAGTATTAAGAACAAAAATAGTGAGTACCACTAACAGTTAAAATGTATTCGGCTTTCACGACTCAACCCTCAACTACACCGGCTTGTGAATATTAGCAAATTAACCCACAATTACTGCCAAAAAGAAAAGCGATTTAACGTAAACTATGAAAATAACAGCCAAACGTGGCCTTTTCAAATATTTACCGAGAATTATTGAAAGGGCCGAACGAAGGCTGTAAATCTAAAATTTTCATGCTTTCGTGCAGTCAATTGCATAATGATGGTCCGGAGTGATCCACTTGTGTGACGACTGACTGATGAGCGATAAAATCAATAATGGTGAATAAAATTTGATTAGTACAGTTGTATTGCACAGACATGTATTTGAGTCAGAAGTACCAAAGACATCACTGATGCGTTGCCAGCCAAGAAAGAAAGAAGAAAAAGAAATAAAGAACTGGTTCTCAAGCCCCCAGCCGGAACACGACCAGTTGTATGACGACTCATGCTCGAGGGTGGTATCTATCCAGGCGAACCCTATGGAGAAATAATAATAGTAATAATGGTAATAATTAACAACTAAAATCAATATTACCAATATAATCCCTCCGAGGCCACTACCACCAGCGGGCTGGATTTAGTCGCCTTTAACGACACCTATCTAGCGTTGGATTGCGGTTAGTATTCTAAGCCGCCCCAATATAGCAAAAATATTTGTGATGACTTAAAAGTTCTCAAATCTAATTACAAAACTCAACTGTGTAATAAAATATTGTATGTATAATAATAGTGTAAATATACATAAATATTTTTGTGAGCTTAGCGTAGATTAAATAAGTACGAGTATAAAATGGAGAACAAAAAACCCCTATCATAATAAATGGCTCCTGAAAATTTAAATTGCTTTCATTAAATAGATTTTCTCAGTCTACTCTTCCGAATTTTGACTCTTTAAGATGTCTATTTTTATCCATGAAGCTACAAAAAATACTTATGTTCCAATGAAAAAAAAAATCTCTTCCCTCTTCTTTCTTGGCCGGCAACGCATCATGATGCCTAAGGTGTTACTAATGTCCATAAGCGACGATAATCGCTTGCCATAAAGTAGCTCATCTGCTTGTCGGATAGACTAATGGATTACGATTAGACCATACATAGCTTCTCGCTTTCACTAAGACAACTGTCCGAAATCGTCGGAATCGAAATTAAATTCACGATGGCGATTCGGCTGGTGAACAATTTTGCCAACGAAGCAAAAAGTTGTGACGACAAAAAGAGTCGTTAAATTGATCATTTCTGGAATTACCTTTCCGCTGTTACCTTAACTTTTTGCAGGATGGGAAACAAGTGGGATTAATTGATCGAGAAGTAAAGGTGGAAGATTCCACGTGATATTTTTTGGAAGTATAAATTAAGTTCTAGAAGCGTCGTATCTCACAATCGCTACTGCGGCTTTAATAATATTGTAAGTTTTGTTACTTATTTGTGTTTTAGCAGAATGACCTGCATCTATTTGCTGGATAGATTAGTGACTGTTTATGTGTTCGTAATTAACCTATTTGAAATTGGTCAATTTAAATCCTATCCTCATACATCTGAGTAATTCATGTTGTGATGTGTAGTTGCAAAACTTCACGAGCTTCTCAGAGAATTGCGAGTGGCCTAGGTAGTTTTGAAACAATATCATGAACATTCTAAGAAGAGTTCCACTGGCTAAGGTAGTTTTAAAACTAGTGTTGGCCAATATATTAGTCACAGATGATAATGCATACAAATTCAAAATAATTTATTCGTGTTGGTATCACTGATATACTTATGCACATCATTTTTAATCTATTAGCGTTTCGGAAAGGTGCTTTATCATCGAAGAGAAAAATGCCGTAAAAGAACTCATGAGCACATACTTTAAAAATAAAAATACAGAGTTACCTTTATTTCAAAAAAGATCACTAATTCCCGAGACTTAAGTTTAAGAATAGCCCTGATAGCCCTATATTGTTGTATGAAAATTTGTTCTATACTGCCTGTTTTACCCCACAGCAAGGTGGTATAAGACATAAAATTGTAGAAATGTGCAAAATAAAACCATACCAGCAGTTTAACTGTCAGTATACTGCCTTACTTTTCTAACAGCATGATCAGTGCAACCGAGTTTAGACGCGTGATTTGTTATATGTGGGCTAGGGTGGAGTGAAACAGGGCAAAAAAAAATTTTTTTCACATATCATTAACCCTGTATTACCAATCGTTGTTATGGATAAATAGCTGCTGAAAAACATAAAATTTTATTTTTTTACTCGTCATCTTCAGGTGGCGCAGAAGACTTGTAATATGGAACAGGACTGATATTTTTAAAATATTTAATTAAATAAAAGAAATATATTTATCCGTTTTACCTATATTATTTGAATTAAGTTACAAAAAATGAAAAGATTAAAACACGTTTTTATTATTTAAGCCTTCAGTCATATCATCTGCATGCGGGGTAGCTTGTTGAACTTCGGAGAAAAACTGAGATTTTGTGTTAAATTTTGGCATTTGTTGTCTAGATTTTATTCTTGCTTGGATGTATCCATCACGTGCTGCAGTTCCACAAGCAGCCAAACTTGCATTAGTAAGCAGTGTTATGGCTCTCTTCCATAGCCTATGTGTTACACGAAAACCTTTCAATGCATATATTTATATTTTCACACATAATTTTGTCCCATATTTTACTGTTACTATATTATGAAGGAAATGGCAGCTTGAATATTTTTTCTGTTGTCCAGTCTATCAAGTCATAATAGTAGTTTGCTTCAAAATTCAATTTCGGAACTAAAAACTCTCTTACTTTCTTTGCCTTTGTAGTTTTTCGCGCTTTAAGTATTCGTGTAAGTGCTAATTCTTTAATATGTTACCTTGCGTCTTGCATCCTATGATAAAAAGATGCTCTTATTTGAAAGATGACCTGAAAACAATTGCATTTCGAATAATGCAGTGGAACTATTTCTTTGCGCATTCCGAAAATATTTCATTGGATATGCTGCAAGACGATAGGCGACATATTAAAGAATTAACACTTGGACGTATACTTAAAAAGCAAAACACTACAAAGAAAAAGTGAGAGAATAGTTTTGAAATTGAACTTTGAAGCAAACTACTATTATGACTTCATAGACTGGACAACAAAAAAAAATTGAGTCACCATTCATTTCAAAATATAGTGATAGAAAAATTAATATTTAAAATGGGACAAAGTTATGAGTGAAAATATAAATATTTGCATTGAAAGGTTTCTTTGTCACACACAGGCTGCAAAACGTGTTATAATCTTTTAATTATTTGTAGTTTAATTCAAATAATAAAGGTAAAATGGATAAATATATTTCTTTTACTTAATTAAATATTTTGAAAATGTAAGTCCTGTTCCATATTACAAGTATCCAGCGCCACCTGAAGATGACGAGTAAAAAATAAAATTTTATGTTTTTCAGCATCTATTCATCCATAGTAACGCTTGGTATTAAGGGAACGTGGGTGGGCGAAGTGTTTTTGATGTTAAAATAGATAACAAGCGGTGCTAGCCTACATGCAATTTCTGACAAAAAATAACTTCTTTGCAAAAGTTTGGGGTTAGTGCGCCACCTCAAGATAATGTTAGAATTTGATAGTATTTCGCGTACGTTACAATGTATCGTCAAGTCATCGATTGGTAATACAGGGAATTCAAAATTCGAGAATAAAAATTTTCACTCCACCCTAAATTGTGGGCCCATTAAAGTTTATAATCCTATGTCACCCCTAAAAAACCGTGGACTTTTGGTAACTTTTTAAACAATAGGTAGTACAAACTCTATACATTTAGTTTTTTGCATTTATATTAATAGTAAATTATTAACAGTGAACCAATGCGAGACATGCGAAAGAGCACTATTTACGTCGTCAAAATTTTCTTTATTCCTTTCACACTTAAATATTAATGAGGTATTATCAGCAAATAGTACAACATCCGATTGTTTTTTTACATAATGTGGTAAATCATTCATATATACCAGAAAAAGAAAAGGACCCCAAGATCGAGCCCTGCGGTAGCCATGTACAGCGAACACAGCCGGTGACCCCGATTACTTAATATCATTTATGCTATCTTTTTGTATTTTATTACCTACTCCAATAAGATGCGATCAAAGTAAGGGCCTTATTTTTTATGCCTTACTTTTTATTCAGATCGTTTCACCTTTATTAAAAAGTGGTATAATTTTCCTGCATTTCATCAGATCTAGAAATACACCTAGATCTATAAATTTATTAAAAACTACGACTAAATAAATAAAGCTTTAATATGCTGCTTTATTTTTACAGTGATGCCTTACAAATCACCCGTATTATTTAAATTCAGAGACTGAAATGATAATAATTAAATTAAATTATGTATCTGGTTGTAATACAAATAAAATATTAAATTTGTTAATATTATCTTTTAATATAGAAAATGATTTAATCGGTAAAGAAGCTAGTGCACTGCTTAATGTTATAGGAATATTAAAGAAGTGATTTTCAATAATAAATAATTCATAAGTAATGTTATAGGAATATTAAAGAAGTGGTTCTCATTGCTAGGTAATTATTTTCCAAGTTGTTTTTGTTTTGTTCTCCGCGTTAATTTTTTATTGTTTATGTACATTAACTTCGCCAGAATGCAAACGATTTTAAAGATTTTAGAATAATTTCTCAAGTACTCCTGAGAAGTTGAAGAAAAATTTTATTGTTTCTCGGCATAGCGATCACACATCTTGTTCGTAC
>OZ010695.1:1388146-1452073 GCA_963932265.1 Thymelicus lineola
GCCCCAATATGGCAAAAATATTTGTGAGGACTTAAAAGGTCTCAAACTTAATTACAAAACTCAACTATGTAATAAAATATTTTATGTTCTCACGATGGTAAAAATGCTCAAAAATAAATATACTATACACGGTAATGTAAATATACATAAATATTTTTGTGAGCTTAGCGTAGATTAAATAAGTACGAGTATAAAATGGAAAACCCTATCATAATAAATGGCTCCTGAAAATTTAAATTGCTTTCATTAAATAGATTTTCTCAGTCTACTCTTTCGAATTTTGACTCTTTAAGATGTCTATTTTTATCCATGAAGCTACAAAAAATACTTATGTTCCAATGAAAAAAAAAATCTCTTCCCTCTTCTTTCTTGGCCGGCAATGCATCATGATGCCTAAGTTGTTACTAATGTCCATGAGCGACGATAATCGCTTGCCATAAAGTGGCTCATCTGCTTGTCGGATAGACTAATGGATTACGATCAGACCATACATAGCTTCTCGCTTTCACTAAGACAACTCTCCGAAATCGTCGGAATCGAAATTAAATTCACGATGGCGATTCGGCCGGTGAACAATTTTGCCAACGAAGCAAAAAGTTGTGACGACAAAAAGAGTCGTTAAATTGATCATTTCTGGAATTACCTTTCCGCTGTTACCTTAACTTTTTGCAGGATGGGAAACAAGTGGGATTAATTGATCGAGAAGTAAAGGTGGAAGATTCCACGTGATATTTTTTGGACGTATAAATTAAGTTCTAGAAGCATCGTATCTCACAATCGCTACTGCAGCTTTAATAATATTGTAAGTTTTGTTACTTATTTGTGTTTTAGCAGAATGACCTGCATCTATTCGCTGGATAGATAAGTGACTGTTTATGTATTCGTAATTAACCTATTTCAAATTGGTCAATTTAAATCCTATCCTCATACACCTGAGTAATTAATGTTTTGATGTGTAGTTGCAAAACTTCACGAGCTTCTCAGAGAATTGCGAGTGGCCTAGGTAGTTTTGAAACAATATCATGAACATTCTAAGAAGAGTTCCACTGGCTAAGGTAGTTTTAAAACTTGTGTTGGCCAATACATTAGTCACAGATGATAATGCATAAAAATTCAAAATAATTTATTCGTGTTGGTATCACTGATATACTTACTTATGCACATCATTTTTAAAATATTAGCGTTTCGGAAAGGTGTTTTATCATCGAAGAGAAAAATGCCGTAAAGAAACTCCTCAGCACATATTTTAAAACTAAAAATACAGAGGTATCTTTATTTCAAAAAAGATCACTAATTCCCGAGACCTAAGTTTAAGAATAGCCCTGATAGCCCTTTATTGTTGTATGAAAATTTGTTCTATACTGCCTGTTTTACCCCACAGCAAGATGGTGTAAGACATAAAACTGTAGAAATGTGTAAAATAAAACCATACCAGCAGTTTAACTGTCAGTATACTGCCTTACTTTTCTAACAGCATGATCAGTGCAACCGAGTTTAGACGCGTGATTTGTTATATGTGGGCCCCATTGAAGTTTATAATCCTAGGTCACCCCTAAAAAACCGTGGACATTTGTTAACTTTTTTAACATTAGGTAGTAAAGAAAGAAAGAAAGAAACATTTAATCCGACATAGGTACTGCAACAATGTTAAAAAACTATTACTTATAATAACAATTACAAATTTCATTCGGAGTTGCAGCCACCAACATGCCGGAAAAGGGTCGCACTCAGAGTACGGCGTAGCAAGCAGCAGGCACTTCCTACGTCCTTCGATTTTCAGTGCACCCGTCAGTCGCACAAACTCTATACATTTAGTTTTTTTGCATTTATATTAATAGTAAATTATTAACAGTGAACCAATGCGAGACATGCGAAAGAGCACTATTTACGTCGTCAAAATTTTCTTTATTCCTTTCACACTTAAATATTAATGAGGTATTATCAGCAAATAGTACAACATCCGATTGTTTTTTTACATAATGAGGTAAATCATTCATATATACCAGAAAAAGAAAAGGACCCAAGATCGAGCCCTGCGGTAGCCATGTACAGCGAACACAGCCGGTGACCCCGATGACTTAATATCATTTATGCTATCTTTTTGTATTCTATTACCTACTCCAATAAGATGCGATCAAGGTAAGGGCCTTATTTTTTATGCCTTACTTTTTATTCAGATCATTTCACCTTTATTAAAAAGTGGTATAATTTTCCTGCATTTCATCAGATCTAGAAATACACCTAGATCTATACATTTATTAAAAACTACGACTAAATAAATAAAGCTATAATATGCTGCTTTATTTTTACAGTGATGCCTCACAAATCACCCGTATTATTTAAATTCAGAGACTGAAATTATAAAATTATGTTTCTGGTTGTAATACAAATAAAATATTAAATTTGTTAATATTATCTTTTAATATAGAAAATGATTTAATCGGTAAAGAAGCTAGTGCACTGGTTAATGCTATAGGAATATTAAAGAAGTGATTTTCAATAATAAATAATTCATAAGTAATGTTATAGGAATATTAAAGAAGTGGTTCTCATTGCTAGGTAATTATTTTCCAAGTTGTTTATGTTTTGTTCTCCGCGTTAATTTTTTTATTCTTTATGTACATTAACTTCGCCAGAATGCAAACGATTTTAAAGATTTTAGAATAATTTCTCAAGTACTCCTGAGAAGTTGAAGAAAAATGTTATTGTTTCTCGGCATAGCGATCACACATCTTGTTCGTACTTTTGAAAATACCTACAGTAGCAAAATCACTGAATTTACTATTTTTTTAATATCCGATGGAGATATAGTTATCTACATCGGATATTTAAGATTAGGTACTTAAATATCCGTTAAATAGTAAATTTGTTATTAACGTTATGATGAGACAATGTAATATATTATGTAGATTAATAGGATTTGCTGTTAAGTTAAATGCGTACGCATTTTTAAATGATTTTAACCGTTTATGTACATTCTCCAATGTATGTTCACAAATAGTAGTACAAAATACAAATAGTCAATAGTGCGCTCAATAGAAAGACTAACAATGTCTTTACCATATTTACAAGACATTTATTATTGAGCACCAATAAATATTAGTGATCCACCATGAATAAAATTGTAGTCTCTCTTAAGAATGTACTTGACAATTTATAATTACCTATACTTAGAGTAACATGATTCTGAATGCTTGGTATCCAATTTTCCGTTATATATAAAACATTTATAGTACAGTATTTTATAAATAAGTAATTCTTATTCTTTGCTGGATAAGCCTTGTATGTTCTAATGAACAATATTTAAAGAAGAGCGTTTTTCCATTGACTGTTTTTTCAGTTTAAATTATTACTTATACTTACTATAATATTGCCTTGTAATAATGTTTTTAAATCCAAAGGCTAACGAAATATTGACAACAAACTGACAACAAATTACAGAAGTTCAGATCATTTCGCAAAACTCAATGACGTCGCGTTTTATTAAATACATTTTTCATATTTGAAGTTTCTGATTTAATGCACCGACCATGTATCATTCAAATAAACAGTATCGACTCAAGTTTGCCATGATTCATGAATTAAATTTTAAAATTAATTTCTAAATGTTTTCTTGTTCAATTCAATGCCCACAGTTGTACTTGTAAGTTTAGATTCCAATGCGTCTTCTGGTAGTTTACATTAAAGTTATTGAAGAAAAAAGTCTTACTGACCCATTTAGTGAGGCGGCGGCGTCCAGTTTTGGCTATTTGCCACCAACTTCACTAAACTGGGCCTTCTTCGACCAACACTGTACGACCCTATATTTCAGAGACATTCAATAACCGACCTTAAACTTTAGAAATTAAGTTGGAATTGCCGTACGCAATTTATCTAAGTTATCTGCCAAACTACATTTACCGTAACAATCTTAGGAATTTCAGAATATGGTTGAAATTACTCTGGCAGCTGAGTTTGGATAGCCAAGATATTGTTAAATAATAGGACACTCGTGGTCCAGTCTCGAAAAATGACTTATTGTGTTTAAAGAATGCTTTTTGTTTCCGTTCCTTTGTTTCAAAAGACAATAAGTACCAATATTGCGATCTTTGTGATAGGCCCAATTGCTACATTTTTTTTTCAAATTATGACTTGTAATAAAATCTTTCATTGAGTCAGATGAAATGACTTATGTAAACAACTAAGCAACTAAATGGCTAAAACGGATTCTATAAACTACTAAAGTGTCGAGTATAAGCTTAATTTACGTAAGAATCCCGAATAAGAATTTGATTCCAGCATTATATCTGTTTAAGTTCTCCAAATATAATATTCATAAATATTTTGGTCATTTACCTCAAATGAAATTAACACTCGTTAAAAGTAACGATATAACCAGTACAAAAGTGTTTTATTATTTTCGTTATGTAATGAAAATGAGAGATAAGATAAATTTTATTATACATAACAAATTACGATACCTAAATTAAATACCCTAAAATTAATATTTGACTTGATCTAATCTCCGGCCCCACAGACATTATGAGATAAATTTCGCTTTAATGTTTATTGCTTAATCTCACTCAACACGAAACTATTAAATAATTTAATGTTGTACTGTGTACTATAAAGACAGCTATGCTATGTTTCGCTAAGCGAGTGTGAAAGATAAAAACGTAGCTCACAGAATAAGCTTACTGAAGCATGAATGGTCAGCAATTTTACCCCATACACCGCGCTACATTCGTAACTTTTAAAGCAATATAAACATAATATTTGTTTAGACTCTCATTTGACGTCTAGCCTTGGTTAACAAATTATTTCCTCTAAAGCACAAACTAAATTGCCCTGCTCATGAATTGCCATGGAGTTAACCTTCTTGAATATCTGCCACTCTTTTGCTGTTGGTATCAGTTATCAAATATTTTTTATCTCAATTGGCATCAACCCATGAACGGTACACCACTGAGCATTCTATCTTAATATCCAGAGCCAGTAATAAAGTGGTCCCATGCTTTTTTTGGCAATAAACGTACCTTTATCTAAAAATACGCAGCGGTGAACACACTAGAACATCCGATGGCCTGCATGATAGTTGGTCAGATATATTTTTTAACGTGAAGTGATGACCTGAAGAGATCATTTTTTTGATCCGGATATTCACAAAATACTATGTATTTTGGGTAAGTTTATAGCATTTTGGTCAAACGTGGGATCCTCGATACACAAAAGTGGCATCTCGTCTGTGAAAATTTTGTAATAAGGTGATAGTCCTAAAACCAGTATTTTAAGCTTAAATGACTTTCTTCATAATATGTAAAGCTGGGGTCATTATAGCGACAAAGTGCGCTGCTCGCAGCAAATGCCTCGGCATTTCGCTATAAGTATTTTGTATAGATACTAGAAACTTAATGGAAAAGTCTTACATAACACGACCTTTATTGAGTCATTTGCCTATATTAAGCTCAAAGGCATTTCAAGCTTTTGCGGTAAATAAATTTACTTTCAAATGAAATGAAATGGAAACACTTTATTGCACTTTAAAAAATAAAATAAGTGGGCTTAATACTTACACAGCATTTTCTTCCAACCAACCAACACCGAATTTGTTTTAGAAATTCTCGAATCACTATTACTTTACCTGCCCGCTAGCTGGCATATGAGTTACATAAACATTTCTCTAATATTGGTTTACCCATATTATGCTTCGGTAGAAACTGCTCTCCTCATTTTATCGTTGTCTTCTTCGTCGCCCTAACCGCATAACAGTGGTTAACCTATTCTTGTTATTTGTTTAGTATGCTACCGTCCATTTACCTATTGGTATAATCTAGCCATCTTTTATATTGTTTACTTTTTTTGTTTTTCTCTGTAATTGACTATATCCAATCTAGATCCATTCCCTGACAATGATAGAGTGGTAGTACTCACGCACGATAGCCATAGGTATTAAATTGGTACAGCAACCGGGAATTTAATTAGTCGTCTGATTCAGCAGGGGTCACCAGATGCTGGGGAGATTTACTTGCATCTCAAGGATAGGTGGAATTTTTTACATTATTAATGAACCAAATGCTGGGTCTGTTAGTTCATCAGTCCTTAGCAACTAAAAGAATCCCTAATCTAATAAACCTGGTATAGCTTACAAGCAGTAACCTATTTCTGTATAACCATTGCAAGTTTTAATACAAACGGAACATTTCCTTTCCGCTTTATTTGGGACTATTCCACAAACGTCACTGATTCATTCATTAATTTCACCAAGCGCTTGTGGACAGCTAGTTCTAATTGAACTCGACCTACTTGTATTAACTAATCATTTCCGTTCACATTTCGTTTATTATATGACATTGTAATTATATTTTGTTAATTTTCTATTTAATATTGAGTATCGTTTCATGTAAAATCTAATGGATTCATATGCTTAAATTACCTACATAAAAGAGGACGATGAGAAATATAGATTATTATTTGCTTAAATCATACAAATATACTTTTAAAATACTTTATCTTTAATTCTACTATTTTTAAAAAAATACTTATTTTATTGCTATAAAAACATTCACATTATTTTAATGCAAAATTCATGATCGATTCCTGACACATGCGGATGTAGCCAAAACCGGTTGCTACTCAACCTATAAATGTCCAGTATTATTTAGTTTGGGAACTATCGTTCAATATTCATTACTCAGGATGGCCCAATGTCTCGTGATGAAGAAGGAAGACGTATAAGCATGCTTGTAAAGACCGATTGCGCATTGAACCCAACTGGGTCTCATTTGATTTCGGTTGATTAGCCTTATTCAGATGGGATTTATTCTATGAAACCGAAGGATAAGTATGTAGGTATGGATATCCAATTGTGACTATGTCGGAAGGATTTAGGGAGAATCCTTTGAACTGTTGTGTTAAGAAGTATGTAAGATAAGTGTGTATCTTAGTAATATCACAGAAGAATAGTAATAATAGTAAATAATATATAATAGTAGTAATATTACCAACATCATGATTTTGTCAGTATCCTGTTTTTAAAATTAGTACTGACGTTTCTATTGACAAAATTGTTACCATAGGTTAGGTTTGTGTAGTACTTAGACTGTTAATATATACATACAAGTAATTCAATTGACATGCAATCTATTCCTCAACTGCTGTAAATTAATTTGTCACGCTTGTCAATACTAACCACAGTAGCGTTATAATTAGTTGTATTTGTACGGTTTCCAAGGCCAGCGTTTAAAATACATTATTTACGAGATATGTGTAATCTTTGACGTAATCACGCATTTTACCGAATTTCACCATTATTATTATCATCACAGCACTTTTTTTGACTTTTTTCTTCACCAAAATTTTAAAGTTACTAATAAAGTATAATTGTTAGTAGGTGAATTTTGAGTTTGGGTTGGATACATTCAGTTCCATTACCGTACTACGTTTGATTTAACATTTTAAATTCGCAAATTTTCTACTTGTTTAGATAGTCACATCACAAAGTATTATAATTTTATATTCAGAAAGTAATTTCTGCGTCGTTCGATACAATAAGCTAATTCTACAATCTACCTATGCATACAAATTTTTCAGATTTTTTTTTATAAATTTTGTGATGATAAATGTAATAAGTTTTTAATTATTATATTGAATACTGGGATGATAAGAATTCTACTTCAGGGTGTATAAAGGACGTGTGAGTGCGGCGCAGTCACTCGAAATGCGGCAAGCAATTAAAAGTCTCGCCGTACGCACTTCAAATGACTTCTCTTTGCTTAAACATGCATTTACTAACGAAGTTTAAGCAACTTTCACTCTGCCGAGTTAGTTGAATCCTTATTATGACAATTTCTGGATATTGTTAGTCTTAATTATTATATTTTCTGGAATATTTTATGCAACCACATATTATTTTGTTAATTGGTGACAATTTAGTGATACACCTATTAGGTGTTTATTATTTTTCATTATTATTATTGAAGAGGTGCTTGGGTTAGGGAAACTAGCTATATATTATAATATAAAGCTAGTTTTGTTAGCCATCTTACAATTCAATACTATTATAATAAATAATATAAGTTATATTCAATATTAACGTTACTTAAAAAGTATTATGTAGGTTTACTAATTTTGATATTTTTTACGAAAAGTTTATTTGCTTTTTTGCAATTTCTAAAATAAAGCAACCAAAGCCTTATTATCTTTTACTAAAATCACAACCCAACAAATTCCCCAGTTTTTATCCATCATAACCTTTTGCTTGAGTCGGCCACCAAATGAATCGTCGAGTTCCGGCTGGGGGCTTGGGCGCAAATTCTTTCTTTTTTCTCTCTCTTCAGCATTGCATCGGTGATGCCTTTGTTGTTACTGATGTACATAGACGACGATGGTCCCTTACCATCAGATGCGATGGTCCCTTATCATCAAGCGCGTTTGTCGGATCATCACATAAAAATATACCTCAAGCGAGAACTTCTAGATAATCAGGAAACTGCCGCAATAAAGTTAAACATAAAGGCTTACAAGTCATTTCTGCGAACTTCGCGTCGCGTTTATACGTAAGGTGTACGATAACTTGCTACGTTCGTACTTAGGAAATCCTTATATGTTGCTCATAAGAGTAAATTTAACGTGAAACTCAACTAAAACTTCCCACCAGGCCCCGAAGCTACATGTTCGAGCTCGTTACTTGAGTCGTTTGTGCAAATGTTGCAATGGCTTTTGTAAACGTTTACTTTTACTAGATTTCTTCTTCACTCGTAAACTTCTTCCTTACTTAAAGTGACCCACTGAATCGTGTTTCTCCTGTTGTAATAAAAAAGGTTAAGAATTTAATTTTGGAGAACATAATTGAAAACTGAGTGCAGGTTTTTCATGATAGGTACAATATTTTCTTGCAATGAGGCAATCGATATTTAATTTAAAATCTCATCCGAATATAATTTGAAAGAAACTTTGGTTGCAAATATCTGAATGGGAATGTTGTTACAGACTGATTCATGGAAGCCTAGTCATTGGAAATTCGAGATATTTTAGGGATCATACGAAATGTCGTGACGCGTCGTCCTCTTTTCCTGAATCATTCCTTCATGTATAATTGCAGGCCAAAAATAATTTAAAGCGTAACTTTTCGTATTCAGTGATGTTAGTTTTTCTGGAAATACTATCCCAAAATAATAATATTTGTAATAACAATTAAGTAATATCATATAACTCTGTAAGCAACGTAATTTTTTCGGAGTTACAGTCTTGTTTGTTCTTATTCAGCTTTCTGTAGGTACTGGTAATTTTGACTATATTTTTTTGTAGTAAAGCTCAGGATTGCGTATTCCTTTTTATATGCATTTATTTATCTGTTTATCTAAATGCGACAGTCTCAGAAACTAATGCATAGATTCATGTGGTTTTTACCAATAGATAAAGGGATTTTAACGGTTTTCTAAAACCTTATGCAAACATGATAAAATTATAAAATGCCTGATAAAAGCAAGTAGCAGTTGTATTTGATGTTTTCTATGAACCTAAAGCTGGCCATAAATGTGCGTTCACCAATATGTGTATTCACCATAAGGGTCATATTTTTCTATAATTACTAAAGCCTAATGCAGTGGATAATAATAAACTAATTTGTGTATCAAATACAACAGCTAAATAAACTATTAGCATTAACAAAGCGAATAAATAGTCTATTTCGGATACTGTACACATTGTTCGTGCAACGCAAATATTCTGAACACATCAAAATTTTGCATATCACGTTTACAATATCTCATATAAACTACTTATCTATCTAAAGAATGTTTTTGGTTATTAAAACTGTTCAAATAATGAGATTTAAGGAAATAATGATAACATGAGAACATTAATATCAGTATGAGTCTTCCCGCTTACACGTGTACTTACAAGGTGGTCGCTGTAGAAAGGAAGGATTTAGAAGAAAGGATTATGAAGCAGGTTTACTTACGTTTTCTTTTCTTTTAATATTATATTTTTCTAAAATACCTTGGGAATTTTACAAACAAATCCTACGATTTTGTTTGCAAAATACAATGATGTGAAAAAATAAATTGATTTATATAATGTCGTTTCGTTATTGGCTGATTTTCGATCCTGTCAGGGGATAATTAACAAAATAAATATTAGTTAAAAAAAACTAAAAACAGCCTTTTATAGAAAATCCAACTTAAAAAATTGAAAATAAATTTAAATTAAGAATCGTGTAATTGTAATAAAAGCGTTTTTTAAAATATTATCAAAATGATAATCGTAGAAGGATTGACATCACTGACACCATGCACCCCACTTTGAAGTGGGTCAAAATCAAGTCCAAAGGAGTCAGTTACAAGTTACAAACAAACATATTTACACAAGGTGAAGCTAATATAAAGCATGTAAAAATTACAAGGATTTTTTGTGATCTGATAAATTCGATAAAACGTCTCTTTTTACTTTTCCTCATGAACACTTCATTTGTTCCGTTCTGTGAATTTCAAATTATCGCAGTGTCACTTATTACTGATACGACAAATAAGCTGGTTCAGTCACAGTTATCGCGCGGCGTCCCGTCGCCCACGGGAGTTGTTTGCCTTTGAGCTACAACGATATCTCTGGAAGGTGACAAAAACATCAAGCTGCATACTTTTTACGATTTGGAAAATTTTAATACTTAAATATGGAAGTTTGTGAAGATGTTTGGATGTTTGTTCCTCAATCACGCCACAACTGTTTAACCGATTTGGCTGAAATTTGGAATGAAGATAGCTTATACCCTGGATTAACACACAGGCTACTTTTTATCTCGGAAAAATTCAGAAATCCTGCTGGATTTGTAAAAAATCGATATCCACGCGTGTGAAGCCACGGGCATATAAATATTTTATAAATTAATTAATTAAAAATTTGTTTCGCGACCACTGTACCGCGAGCGAAGCCGCTGGCAAAAGCTAGTATATAAAGGTGAAAATTTCTATTGATGTTTGTTACTCTTTCACGCAAAAAGTAATGAATGGATTTTCATGAAATTTAACAAACAGATAGACCGTGATCTGGAATAAGATATAAGGTACTTATTACATCGGAAAATGCGGGTAAAGTCGCGGGCCGAGCGCTAGTATAATGTAAATGAAGAATGATATAATGACACTAACCTATCTTCTTGAGCTATGTATTCGCAAATTTTGCTGTAAATTATGTTGATGTTCTAAATATTTAAAAAATAAAAAAATAACAGTAATTGGGTCTCCCCAGATAATTTAATAATCTTACAGTGTACTATCATAATTATTTGAACATAATAACGATCATAAATATAAAGAGCGGGGTGCACTACGCAATAGTTGACTGAAGAATCCATTGCATTATGGGTAATTTATTATAGTCAATAAATTATTATATTTAAAGTCATAGTCCATAGTTCCAACTGGCTGTACCACTAATAGCCTGCAGCAGACAGTGTCACCATTTAGTTTTAATCTGATAATAAAAGATGCCTGATTGTAACTTGTAATAATTATTACGGAGAAAGGAATATTTTTTAAAGAAAAAAAGAATTGAAGCTTTTCTAAAACAAGCGATACTTTGCATTATTTATAAAAATATTTTTAGATTAATTACTTAATGTTAATAATCTTCAATGGTTTATCTGTAAAATGTGTGCACTAAAAATATTAAATTATGCCTCAAAGTCTGTCTCAAATCATATATTAATATTGTCGAACTCAGTTGAAAACTTAACCGCAAATTGCTGTTGTATCAGTTTAATTATAGAAAATTAATTAAATACTATTCATTCATCGTTTGATTTAATTTGAGGTAGGTATAGTTGCAAATCGAACTTTTAAATAAATACCCATTTATCCTTATACTTATACATATAAATTGCTAAGAGATCTCACCACTGACCTGCTTTTGTCATTATTAGACGTCAGTGATAAATATGTATGTAAAAAACAAAGAAAGACTGGCCATAGATCTAATTCATATTGTCATTTAAAGAAGAAAATTTTATTATACAAACTGATATACCTAACTAATGACATAAGGCTTAAGTCTGATAAATAAAATACTTCAAGCATAATTAATAAAGAATATGTACAAAACAGTTTGTGTAATAACCAATTTCATTCAAGCTAAAGGTTAATCCCAGAGTTAAAATGGATGTAGGTAATATTTTATAATGAGTTACATCTGAATCGGTTGTTATTGAAAAATTCTATTAAAATGTTGTATAATCGAACTTTTTAATAAACGAAATATTTATGGAATATTTTCTTATATCTCGAGTGGTATGAGGTAGGAGGTTGGTAACGAAATATTTAAACGTTAATTAAATTAGGCTTATACAAAGTCCAACGTCCTTGAACGGGAGAAACCTGGTACTATGACCTTTTTCTTTATTTACCAGGGCTTCAACTTGTACAAGTTAGAGTTTTTCTTTTACATTATATGACATTATTTTTACATGAAGGGAAATCAAATGACTTTGCGATGGTGGTATCACTGATAGATAGACCCCTCAAGTTTGGATTTAAAATGTATTCTACTCTTTGTTTCAGGCACCAAAACCACAGACATCCAGGATGGTGTACAAATTCTCCAATATGAAGTATATGCCTTTAATGGTATTTCAACTGATTCTAATGGTGTTATACTTCATATTCGCAAAATATGGCGGTGAAAAAGACTACAATATCAGAGGTAAGATTTTAATCTTTTACTACAACTACTTTACATCATGCATCACTTTTCGTACGGCCTTATCTTTTCCACTAGAGATGTGCTATGCAGCTATGCTGCGAAGATGTGAAATCCAATAAATATGATTGGTTCAATAAATTGATTGATTTCCACCAATGAATATAATTCGTGGATATCAAACGCATCCATAGCAACGTAACATAGCACTTCTCCGGTGGAAAAGCACCCTTAGCCTAAAAGGGCAATCTAGCTTTTCAGATTAAGGATATTATCAAATGATGTTAGGAAGAACCTTTGCACACACCTTTATACAAGGACACCAAAAAGCGATATACAGCAATGACAATTTTCAGAATAATTATTGCTGTGTTTTTGTTTCCGTTTTCCTGTAAGTATAGGTAACAACAATGCTTAATATTGGTGCCCTTAGTTTGATCTCAAATTTACAGACGATTAGAAGAGTAGAAAATATTAAGTTTTCAGAAAATATAAATCAAGTGTTTTCTTGAAATTTTCGATATTATGATTATGGTCAAAATTTGTCCACAGAGAGAACTCTCGTCCATGTTTACTACTTTTATTTTTCATTCATGGATATATGAAATACATACATGTATATCATATACATATAAAGGCTTCGTTGTAGAGCCAGGAATAAAATTTATTTCGTGGCTTAATTTCAATTGATACAAATGAACCTGCCATACTCAAATATTTCACACAATAATTTCTGCCAGTCCTCACGCGTATCATTTGTATTCATAAAATCACTTTATAGGTTGGCCTGGTCAATTACAATTCGCACTCTTCTCAAGATATCGCATTACATGAAGTTGGATTAGTTAATTTGAAACCTAATTCTTTGTCCTTGTCTGGCATGCGAACGTTTTAATTAACGCAGATATTAGTCTTGACATCATCGCTTGAGGAATTTCTGGTATGATGGATGGAGGAATAGTTTTATTGTACTTAGCACGATTTGAATTGCTACTAACTTATACGATATTTTATTGGATATACTCTGTCGAACAACTTTATAAGGAATTAATAAGGACCCTGTTTATCTGACTGCCAATTGTAATTTTTTTAAAACATCGAAATCAAAAATTAAAAAAAAATATATAAGTGTCCTGTTAATCGTAGGTGGTGACGATAATTCCATAAGCGACAAATTTCAATAAGCTCTAGAATAGAAAATTTTATTAAACGATAAGTAGTCATAATACGAATAAAGGTAAAGATGTATCGTGAAGCGATTTAAGGGGACCAAGTTCAAAATTAATTTTAAACAATTTGTGGATAAAGCGTTTTCTTGGTGATCAATATCTCCTGTGAAGTTGTGGGGTTCTCAACTCTCTCCGTTATGTTGTAGATTTAGTACTACAGACTATATTATTATTTGACTAAAGTCGACTCATTTACTTTATTTACTTAATGAATTAACTACTGAACACGAGTCTCTCTTTAAGGGGGCCTAGAGCATACTTCACCATGCTGCTTCGATGAAGATTAGTGGAAGGGTTAGGCCAACACAAGTTTTGTATGTTATAACACCGCCTGAAGTCTCCGACAAAGCTCAACGACAGTTATATTACAATAACCGATGACATATTCACATTCCCATCCGAAGCACGGAATGCCCAAGAATTTGTTCCTATTACTACTGACAATATAATTATATTTGCAAAAATCTGATCCCTTGCTCAATGTTATGATCGAGTATAAAATCCTTTGTGTTATACGCTAGCAAAGGAAAATAAATAAAACATCTGGCTTCCGGCATAAACATTTTAACGCTACCAATGAACATACAAAAGTCCTTATTACCATTCGTAAAATAATAATACGTATGGTAAAAAAGTAATGTACATAATTTTAATACAAGTTATAAAAATATACTGGCAGTACGAAAATTTTGATTAAATAAAGTGTCTCACTTTTTGTGAGCAACTTTGTGAGATTATGCATCTGCACTAAAGTATCCTAAACTTTATTAAACTTTGAGTGTATGTGTATAACTTTAAATAGCATTTCAAAAAACTTTTAAACATAGACTTTGTTGATCTGTATGTGATAATCTTACTTTAAAACTACAAAATTTAACCACCAAAAACAAGAATAAATGAAGTAATATATCAAAACCTCTACATAAAATGGTTTGTTTATCTTTATCAATACAGCGCACAACTCGCGTCGGCTTTGACGATTCATATTAATTTCACATAGGGTGACACTGACATGTCGAGAAGTCAATTTTATCGTCGTTCACACGGACAATCTAAACGTGCCGCCGAGAGCGCCAATCGAGACGATTTAGTTGCTTAGTGATAAGCGGAGGCGGAAGCGGTTGACATCAACGCAATAATGCAATAGAGTAAAATATCTTCATCACAAACAAATAAGACACATAATATATTTAGAGTGGACACATTATTATAAGAATTACGAGTTTATTGATTGATATTTACAGGTAAAGTTTGAAGAATATTTTAGGAATCGATGCTAAGAATATTGTTTGTAATATTTGCCATTTCACCTTTAAAATACATATTATACGAGTACATGATTTGTTTTGTACGTGCATTGTAAACTAAGTTTTGAATCATACAAATTTCCAATAAATAAAAATTTGTTTTATATTGTTTAAAAAAACATATTATTATCTAACTTTTCTGTGTTCTCATACTAAATACTTGTATAGCCTGAGCATAAAGTTACTTCTCGAAATAAAATAAGAACAGGAACAACATAAAGCATGTTACAAAACGCTTCGCCTATCACTACAACCAAGTTTTACAATATACAGCAAATAATGCACCCGTTTAATTGAAACGCAGTAAGGAGCGTCGAGCAGTTTTAGCTCTGACGATGACGGTGTGAACGGAAAATCCAGGTCAATAGTGGAGCTCCAATATGTTGGAGCTAATACACATACGGTAAACTAAACTTGAATACTGAGCACTCTGTTGAGTCGCTTTATAGAGTTCTTATTTTACGGCACAAATCTATTGTAAGGTTGCGTTGAGCTCTCAGATATTATATTGAAAAGGTCTGTAGGTTAATCCAATGCACTGGTGCGTTCACGTGAGCTTACTTAGCACTTATAGACCCCAGTTGACCCAAAAAGTCTCCCAAATAGGCCAGATTTTTTTGTAGTACGTTAATGCTTGACTGCAATGCCACTTGGTAGCGGTATAGTAAGGTAGGATGGTAAGAACACTAACTTCATAAGTCTTTTCACTCTTCTCTTCATTCACTCTTCATTCTTGAAGATTCCCACATCATAGTTCTTCATCGTAATATCTTTAGATTTATCTGTGTGATACCTACCTAAAAACTACTGTATAGCATTGAAGTATAATGACATAGAACAGATATCTCGAACAAAATGTGTGTCCGAAACCGCGATGACGCGTTCTTTTTTCAAACTCTAGATGGCGATTTACACACTTGCAATAGAGTAACTTTGAATAAGACACTTGCCGAACCATAACAAACAGTCAACGACTCTAAATCTTTAGCTCTTTCAAATGTTTGATTTAATGTTTAATTGAATTCACTGAGTAATGTAATACACATAATTTATTATTTACCAAAGAGTAGGTACTATAGTCATTATTATCGGGCTTATTTATTTGTCCATTAACACGCTTACGGCTTGCCAAGTGTGTAAGCCCGCCTCATGATTTTTTTTAATTCAATTCAATTCCATTCAAGTCAATTTATTTGCATTTCATTCAAAAATGGCGGTAACATTGCACAATAATTGAAATAAATTCGTTTTAGTTGATTTATGGTCGTAGCACACATATCAACTCGTAAACGGAACGTAAACGTATCAACTCTTGCATGTCAGTATTCTTTGTATGAAACTCCCTACTGTAAAGCACACTTATCGGATTCGTAACGTAATCGCCTCGCCTCGAGACAAGCTCACAAACCGCGGTACGGTGCGTGGACGACTTGCCGTACCCGCGCTTACGTCTCACCGTACGCTATCCTTCGACTTTCCGTTTCCTCGTGCGCGCGCCGCGCCGCGGCTACCGCTGCGTCGGCGAACTGCTGTCATTCATTCCGTCAACCAACGGACGGCGAGCCGTAAGCGCGGCGTCGCCTAGCCGTAACCGAGTCGATTTGGAGCTGTTGGTCGGTTATAACGCGCTTACGTTAGGTTGACGGCGAGGCGATCCGGTGCCGATCCCTTTCCGAGTTGATATGTGCGCTACGACCATTAAGTTAATATTTTGTTTTCTTACTGATGAAAAGTAATACCATTTTCTTTTTTGTTTTTTTACGTGCAATTGTGACAGGTTTATATCACGCAAGACGGCATTTTTTCAGTTTGTTATTAAACAATTTTGACATGCGGCCGCAATGAGCGCAGGCGAGTGACAAGTGAGTGAGTGAATGAAGTAAGCCACCCTGGCTGCAATGCATTTCCCCGACTCGATGTTCGGGATGTCTGTTCTATACGAAGTAATAGTACTTCAATGCTGTATAGTAATATAATTATTAGCTTCGCTGACATACATAAGTTCTAACCTTGTTTTGATGAAACTGCTTGACGCGAGATGTGTTTATCAGTTTATGTATGTATGTATGTGGCGTTGTAGAGACTAAACGTGTTGATCGATTTTGATAATTCTTACGTCAATCGATTCATCTTAACCTTGCAAGTGTCATTAAAGACATGAAAGTAATCAATATTCATCACAGCGACAACCACACGTCATATTGTCAAAATGAAAAAAAATTTTTTGATAAACTAAATCAAGTGGGGTATTCATTAATGATATTTAAGTTCTTTTCATCATTTTTAATTTTAAGTAACAGTTTAGGATATAACGATTAAAGTTGTTTATATAAACATTCTCGCTTATTCATTAACTTCTTTAATGAAATGGCAACATTGCAAATTTGACCCGTCTTATAATCCTAATAAAGAAGTCAATGAATCCTAATTAAAACATCAATTTTTTTTACATGAAATAAGTTAATGCTTGACAACGATCCCACCTGATGGTAAGTGGCGATGAAGCAGATTTACAGAGCTGCTTGTGAGTAAACAAACAAGATTTTATTGGTTGAAGAATGGGTCCCAACTGTTAATCCTTCTAAGGTGTAGTGGTTCAATATTACTTTTAACAATATTCTAAGCTACTGGGCTAGTTTTTTACTTTTAGTTTATTTTTCAGGTTTTCTTGTTTTTTTAATATTTTTTTTAAATTGTTTGGAGTATACGTTTACTTAAACCTTAAAACTGAAAACCAAGTTTGTACTCGAAATAAAATAAATATGATCTACCCCAATGACATTATATACAAGACATGCCAACACGGCGCTAGAAGTACGCCAGTCAAATGTGCATAAGTATAGCGATTTCAATTCATACAGTTGATAGCTGCCGTGAGTGAGGCCGTCTTTGGGCCGTCTATAGTTTCACCAAAATGCCGAGTTGTTTTGAGATTTCGAAAAAATCATATCTCCAAATTGAATAAAAATGATGGATTACATACCATAGGTAAGTACATAAAATGTTATGTTAAATATTGGTACTAATATCGAATATTTCTTTTAACTTTTACTGACTGTTCCGTACTGAATTTGTTAGTGTGCTAAGTGTGCAAATGTGTGCCATTTGGTCATAGATCTCGTGACGCGCTGTGACGCGAGCGACCTCGAGCGACAAACACTAGCTGTCTTTTTCACTATTATTATGGTTTTAGTAGTGCCATCCCTTTTACATAATTTATCAATGTGTGATCGGTTTAATGAAACAAAAGATAAACGTGTGTGTGTTGAAGCTCGATCGGAACAGATTTTTTGGTTGATTTCTAAGGGCATAACGTATCTTTAGTTATAATATCATTGATCTACCCTCAGTATAATATCGGTACATTTTATACTATGCCATTGTGATTTTCACATCTAAATGGCTCAGTTGTCAATACAATCTCATTCAAATACCTATATTGTACTTAATTTAGGACAAAATTCCTGAAACGTCAAGTTTAAATCCATTTGACGACCTCGCATGTAAAAATAAAAGCGTTAAATGGAAAATCGCGTACTGAATCGCACAATACCTGTTAATGGGCCCTGAGGGGACAATAGAGGTAAAAAATCCTTTCACACATATCCACGGTACATTGCTACACAGCGAATCTTTTAATACTCAGCTGATGTTTACAATGGACAAAAATATTGTGTTCCAAATTCTATGCCTGTTATGTACAATACTCATAAAACTATATATTCTTTACACATTTGTACACATTACTTTCGAAATTAACTACTTATGCTAATATAGCCGTGATAGTGGTCCTTGTCAATTCATCATATAACCCCTTTTTGAAAATTTTTTCACTTGTCCAACTCCAACTGCTTAGCCAGCAAGGCAGGAGACACTTGACTGTAACTAAAATTAGCACTTTAACCATAACATTTTTGGGAGACTTTTTAATGATATTCCACACTATAGGGTACGAATAAAAAAATCATCCTCGCGTTACCTGTAGGGGAGGTAGGTACCCTAAAAAAATATTTTTCAGTATTTTATTCTACAATACGATTCTGGAATTTTAGTAAATATATTGTATATCCATGCCAATGTAACGAGTACATATAGACTACTGATGCGTCAGCTATGTGCAAGCGACGTCATTCAGTAGTCCCGTTACCCCGCAGTGTACGGTCGCGCGACCCGTGTAATACCTAATCCGAAATATATATAAGTTTATTTTATATTGACTTTTAATCAGTGGCCTATACCTGAACACTATATAATATATAAATATATATCCACATATAAACGGGACTACTCAACATTGGTGACCCCGACGTGATAATCATTCATTTACTTACCTCTCTTTTAATTACATCTGTTAACGATATACAGTGCTATTTAATTAAAATGGGAAATTATCAGACAAAGGAAAATAATCTTGCTGTAGTCCAAAATCAAGCGATGAGTCATGCACAGATGGAAGACAAAATTAATATTGTTGGCATAATACTAATGGTCATCGCAGCCTTACTACTTTTGATTATCCTTTATGGCGTAAGAGCACATTGCCGAAATAAAATAAACTCATGGTTAACAAGGCAAATCATAAAGATGAATCCTCCAGCAGCACCCAAGGTAAATACAGTGCAACAGCAACCAGTGAACGATTTTGTGTAATTTTTTCCTTTCAGACTTGTTTTTATTTTTTTAATTTTCCGGTTATATTATTAACATTAATCTAAAAGCAACCAGTGTATTCCAAAATTGTTGTATTCTAATATAGTCGTATTTATTCCAAAAATGTTGTATTTTAATATTGTTGTACGTATTCTAAAAAGGTTGTATTCCAAAAATATTGTATTCTAATATTTTAAATTCCAAAATTTTTATATTCTAGTAATGTGTATTCCAATATTATTGTATTTCAATATTATTGTGTCCTTGTATCAATAGTTTAATATCATTGCCTTGTATGCTTATATTGCGTAATCTTAAATTCATAGTATGTTCACATCTTGATGTATAGAAAAATGAAACAACAAAATAATGTATTTTAAAAATTTATTAATACTTGTTTTAAAAATTAAAATAACCATTTCATTTTTGTTAATACAAAGTAATTCTGTTTCTTTAGTAAGTAAGAATGTTTGTATTTTTTTTAAAGAAGGGGGATGATGTAACGAGTACATATAGACTACTGATGCGTCAGCTATGTGCAAGCGACGTCATTCAGTAGTCCCGTTACCCCGCAGTGTACGGTCGCGCGACCCGTGTAATACCTAATCCGAAATATATATAAGTTTATTTTATATTGACTTTTAATCAGTGGCCTATACCTGAACACTATATAATATATAAATATATATCCACATATAAACGGGACTACTCAACACCAAAACACAGCTTTCTAGCACTATAGATGGACGGACGGATCGACAGACATGACGTAACTTTAAGGATTCCGATTTTACTTCGGAAGTTACACACACACGCACACACACACACACACACACACACACACACACACACACACACACTCACACGTACAATAATGCGTGCCGGACGCAAATCTTTACTTAGTTTAGTATTTATGTTTATGAGAAATAAAGAACCGAAAGATTATGAACATAATTTCTATAAAGACATACAAAATATATTTAATGTGCCTTGGTTGTTTGTTTATCACAATTTTGCGGTATCTTACATTCTCGAGTACTATCACATTTTGTTCAAAACATTTCAAAATGCCTTCGGGCATTCCGTCTTTGCATGAATTCCGATAAAATACAGCGGTATGTAAGCCAACGACGAACAAACTTTGGAAACACAAAGCGTGTACGTTATATCCGACCAACAAGTAAACAAATATAATAAGTAAATAAAAAAAAATCGCACCCTCAATGGAAAAAAAGTATAAGTCGTTACGTTGAATTTTAGTTATTAATATGATTGGAAAGAAGGACAAAGCTGCATGTGCTCAATGTTTTTCGATTTTCGATCTTAAGCTTCGATAAGTAGGTTAATTTTTTAATTTAGTTTTCAAATATTCTTCAGCTGTCCAAATATCTCCGAAGGTCAATAGGTCGGTTACCTGGAGGCCTAACTTTAAAATACGATTACAGTGCGTCTTTTTTTAAAAACATATCTGAAAATGCGTGAGTTTCATATAAAGATATGTCGTATTATTAAAAGTCACTCCTTGAACAACACTTGCAATATGTGGGCACGATAATCTTCTAAAAAATATACTAGTAATTTACGCTTCTAATTCATGATCCTTTTCGGTAACTAATTGACGCGAAGTCCCTTCAATCGCACGCAGAATACCCGACGCTAAAGCAAAATCTCTTAAGATTAATGCGATCGTACGTGGCGGTATCTGGTATTCGATCATTCGTTCTTATCCGTTTCTTATTAACCGTTGGCAGATGAAATTAAGGTGTATGGCTCAGAAAGAGATGTAGATAATGGGATGACGGTTCTGACTTAGCCAATTCTATATATCAGTTACACAGATAATTGAAATGTATTGGCTGGGTTGGGATTTTGATTACAGTTGATATGAGACGCGTTAAGAGATGATTAAGTTTATTGTAATGCCTGATGTAGATTCTCAGGTTATAATATTATCACGTTTGTTATTATCAAGTCATTCCACCTGGCCAGCTATTCTCCTATAGTTACATGATTTTTATTTCTTTGTTAGCTGGCAATGCAAAGGTGATGCCTAAAGTGTAGCTGATGTAGAACTTCATTTTATATCAGTTTTATTGAATTGCCAGGGAATCCTTGACCAATCCAATCTAGTCTTAATTACAAGGAGATGAGATAAGAGAATCATGAAAAATTTTCCGTAGCAATATTATTAGGATAAGAGAGAATATCCTAATAAATATAAAGAGGAAATATTAGTATTTTTATTTGTACCGAGTACTGGTCTAAAACTGCTTGGCTAATTTTACAATTTGTTTATTATGAGAATGAAAAATCTTAGTAATATGGGCTATATTTTATCTAAAAATTAATTAAGACATTTTATTATAATCAGCGCACAGCACATGCATTTTAGTCATATTGCCAACTTACCCCAAATCACATACAGTTTCACTAACCATACCTAAAGCCTAGGACACAAAACTATTTTAGACTCTCCTCCAAGACAAAGCACCTTCCGAAAAGCCAAAAAATGACGTGCATAAGTGTATCAGTGATACCTATATGAATAAAATATTTTGACTTTGACTTTGACTTTGACTTAGACTATTGATTTGAAAAGACTGCCACTTACTTGTATTACCTCTTATGTACCTAACCTATAATACTAAAGACTCATGTTCTCCCGAATCTCATTGTAAACTGATATCGTTTAATCCACTAGAAGTAATTTTGCAAACGAATGGTCTTTACGCTACGACAGGAGATCTAAAAAGGTCATAGTCATAAGCTTGTATTAGTTATCAGCCTTCAATATCCATCCATCAATTTAGCCACAAGCCAATCTTGAGGATTGCTTCTCGGAGCCTAGGTATTAAGACGATGAAGAGTATTTATAATTTAATGCTATAATAATTAGACGAAAGATTGGTTTAGTGCCTTAGTGAATGATTATATCATCAATGTGAGAATTTACAATTGGGCAGTTTTTTATTTTTCGAAAATAAAAAAAAAAACTTTCATAAATAATAAGCAGAATGCCAACTTGATGGCAAATAGAGATTATCATCAAAAACTGGCTCCACAAGATGTTGCTAATCCAGAGACAAGGTCTATTTTAAACAGGTAGGACTCCAATCTAATACTCAAAACATCTCAAGAACCTCATCATCAACACCAAACATCAGCAACACCAAAGGCATCACTGATGCGTTGGGTCAGAAAGAGAGAAAAGAAAGAAAGAAAAAGAAAATTTTAATCACATCCAGGTCTAGTCACAGGAATGACTTGAAGTCATAGACTCGGCCGGTACCCAGCATGATGCAATACGAGCGGGAGATTTTCGCTTGGATTTAAATTAAGTGAATACAAAGTTATGTTGTAAATAAATAAGTAAATAATTATAAATATAAACTTGTAAATTTACCACAAAAGTTTGTTATCGATTTCTTCCTGAGCTCATAAAGTGATATCCAAATTGTGGGCAAGTTTGGTGTTAGCGATCTTTATCAAGAATTTGATGTGAAAAGTTTATGTAAACTGATGGCTTGCTTTTCTGGGATGTTTATGTCATTAATTTTTATGTGTAGCGAAAATACTTGTATTTTATTTATGTAGCACTTAAGTTTACTTTTACGAAAGTTTCGTGAAGTTCTTGCCTTACGTATTATTTTTGAAAATGTCAGGAATCAGGAAATACAGATCATTTTTAAATAGATTTTAACAAAAATTAACATGGCAATAAGGTATTTTGTAATAACATTAACACCTATTTTTGTATGGTCACTGTATAATTTCATTGTTGTTAGAAATAAATATCGTTTAAAAATTATTATACAATAATTTTTCAACAGTTACTTTTGAAGAAAATAATGACTTTGTGAGACTAATAGAGTCAATGAATCTATGAATCAATAACCCATGGTGTCTAAGATCCAAGAACATTGAATCTTTTCGAATTAACAACAGTTAAGCTAACTAAGGTAGTTGTCCCACCAACCTGATAGTCCTTAGCTAGACGGGACCCTTCTTTCAATTCTACTCAACGGCCTCCTATATTAAGAACTCTCATTCTTTAAAAAACTATAATAAATTGAGCTTTGTATTAGTGGATATTGACAAAAATATCTTCTACATACGCATGAGCATACATGACACGTGTAAATATAATAGTGTTTAAGGTAACAAGAAACCCTAGATACCCATAATCTATCGCAGCAGAACGTAATTTTCAATGTACAGTCACGTGTAATAATATGTATACATTGTCACGTTTTCAAAAATATCTAAACTTGTAACAATCCAGAAAGAAGTGAACGACAATTCGTTCAAAATTAAGTAACCATTAAACGATGTCAAAATAAGGTATACACGTTTATTCCACATTAATGTAATCGAAACAAAATCATAAATATATTCACACTTCGAATATCATTTTTAACTATCCATGACAATTTCTATAACATGTATACAATTGTACACATGTAATAGACATTGTCATGGCTACATTAAAATGATATTGGAAGTGTATACTTACTTTTGCCATTTTTGTAACTTCCTTTCAAACCTAACCTTCCAAACTAGGCTTTTTATTTAAAATTTACCAAAATGCTTAAGTAATTAAGTAGGCTGTGAGCAAGTCGTAAACTTCTTTGCGTTGTTGATCATTAGTTTTTAGTAAACCAAAGGGCATTCAAGATTTATTTTAAGATATATGAATATTTTAATTTATTTTTATTATTTTAATATTTAATTGTTAAAATGTAATTTCTACCAATAACTCATTCTGCATACATTGTGCCTTATTTTATTACTATAGTATCTATCCCTTTTTCATTTTAATTTTTACCCACAGCGGAAGGAACGAAACGAACGCGGTATATGCATTAGGGTTTAGAGGTTGTTTGTTAGTTAGTTTGTATGTATGTTACCGTTTTTTATGAAAACTACTGGGCCAATTTCATTGCAGTTTTTTGCATTCAAAAGGTATCACTAAAGAGCGGGTTTATAGATATATTTTATGTCGGTATGCCACCAGAGGGCGCTGCAGTAGCGTGATACGAGGAGGGGTTTTTCAAAATTTGTATTTTTATCCTCTGCTGTCTGTACCTACACGCTGCTAACTATTCCAATTTTTTGTAATACGCTTTTATACACACCCTCGTAGTAAGTTTTTACCTGTATCGTAGGTGGCATAGATGACACATAACACATCCCAATAACACCTATGACTCGAGTACCAACAAATATTTAACTGTTTCATAAATATGTGCCCCAGCCGGGGATCGCACCCGGGAATCTAATCACTTCGCAGGCAGAGTCGCTCTCGCTACCAACTAGGGTACAGATAATTTCTACTTGGAAATTTGCAAGTATAATAATAATATCCAAATTCCGAATAAAACAATCAGGACGCCTTTTTATTAGTACAACATTAATTAAGAAAGTTACACGTCTTATTTTGAATTGCTTTATTTACAAAAAAAAATCCTTTCTCCAAATTAATTAAGTACGCCGTAAATATGCTATGCTCACCAAAATGTGGCACTTTCATTGGTCCAATTGGACCAAGGCTACCACAAAGTATGTATTTTATTTTTAACCGACTTCAAAAAAAGGAGGAGGTTCTCAATTCGACTGTATTTCTTTTTATGTTTGTTACCTCAGAACTTTGGACTGGGTGAACCGATTTGGATGATTCTTTTTTTAATCGAAAGCTGGTGCTTGTGGTGTAGTTCCACAAGGAGAACCCCAATTTTCGGCCTCGAACCATATGTAATCTGTGTTAGAACATCGGACTAGACAAGAGTAAACTATATACCAAAAAATTGGTCTTATTTATAAGATAAACATATTTAAATCTTAGCTTCAGCTGCTGTTGCCAAATGAACAAAATAATGCAAAAAAGTTTTCACAGTATTTACCTCATTACATACGATTTTATAATCGATTGAATCGATTGATATTGATCGATTGATTTAAAGATTAAAGATTTATTAAAAGTTTTTATTTTTCATAAAAACAGTTTTACAATAGACATAATATGATTGTAAACAACGACAATAGTTGAGACTGTGTCGCCGCTGTTTACGCCCACCTCGGAGAAGCAAGAAATACAAAAAATACCTTAAATCTATTACAATGACATACTTATTTGTGTGGATGTGCGTGTGTGTGTGTGTGCGTTTGTGTATGCATGCGTGTGTGTGTGTGTGTGTGTGTGTGTGTGTGTGTGTGTGTGCGTGTGTGTGTGTGTGTGTGTGTTTGTTTGATGGAACATAATAATATATTTTATGTATTATTTATTGATTATAATTATAATATTAATTTATTTTTTACATATTTTCGTATTCCATATAAATCAAAACTATGTAATATATTATAATTACCATTTAATCGTTACGCTAATTTTATTAAATTACATTTCGAATATTTTGACATCGATTAATCGACTGACAATAAAGATGATGTAATCCCTAATAATGTCATTTAGGTAACCATAGTATTTATAAATAACACCACTGTATTGTCATATTTCTCATCGATCTTTCATCTTTCTACGCGTGTTTTGTATATTTTTTATTTATTTATCCAACTTTATTTATTTAATTCCTGGAAAACTAGTGAAAAAACACTGACATAACCAAGCACAGATTGTCATGCAATTATTCAAAAATGATTTGCCATACGTAATATTTATCAGTTCTCATGATAGAATTTTCAAAAAATACAAAACCACGGTAACGGATAGTGGAATTCCACCCGAACCCTTTTTTGAAATTCATTTTTAACTCTATTTTCAGCAAATTTTCAGTACAAAACAGATTAAAAATTGACTTTTTTACAGTGTTGACATTCAGTTAATGTTATTTATCCCCAAATTTGAATGCTTCCGATCAAACAAAACATGTTTTATCGCATGTTTTATAATCGAACGCTGCAGGGGACATCGCAAAACCGATGGTATTATTTTGTTAAATATAAAAATTTATATTAGGCAATAATTGCAACTTTTGTTGGTGTGACCGTAAATTTTATTAAAGAAGTTTACAAAAAAAATAAAATTTTATCTTTTTGAAATTTTATTTAATAAAATTCGAAGTATGAAGTCAGGGGACACGGTAAAAACGCAAGTTACAATTTTTGGTGAAAATGCCCAAATATTAATTTTTTGAAGGTAGTATGAATAATACGCTTTAATAGTACATTATGATACAAGTGTGGTATGTTGGTCATTACACTCGAGGTGATATTGCACAGCGCGAGCCGAAGGCGAGTGCAGCAAGAAAACCGAGAGTGTAATGACCAAACCTCACGCGTGTCATACGACGTTTTTCAACACACTTACGAGTAAAAAAACAAATTATTGATTATTCTTACTCAAATAAACAATGTTCACAGACCAGACGGAAAGTTTGTTAAAAATGGCGCGCTCCGCACTGATTTTTTTTTTCTGCGCGCGGCGTGTTAGCTATGCGCGCGCAGATTGGAGCGTAGGCACGAACAATTACGCTAAACAGCCAAAACGCAAAATGTAAAAAAATCTAATATTTATGTATTTATGAATTAGTTTCACGTTGAATTATTAATTAAAGTAAATAAATTGTTGAAAATTTATCACATTCAAGGTGATACACTTTTTTTTACAAAAATAGTGTTATTTTTAGTCTTATGTTGAAACGAAACGTATCTAAGTCAAAACTTTTTTCCGAAATTTAAAAATAAAACTATAACCCGGCTAAGTTAAGAGCAAATAGAATGCATAAATAATATCTTTCAGCAAGGTACAAACTTAATTTGATGGAATATAAAATAAAACACTAGTGCGATCAAGAAAAAAAGCACAAGTGTTTAATACCATGGTTTATGAGTGTAAAAGCCATGTGATAAAAACCAATTTATGAGCAAGGGTGTTGAAAAAATTATTATAACACTAGCTGTTACCCGCGACTTCGTACGCCGAAAATAAAGATCCCTTCATTATAAAACATGTTTTTCGTAAATTGACTAACGAATAGTTTGCAAACAGACCACTCAATCGAAAAATGGACTTAGCAGACCCATATTATTTTTGAGAAACCTTTTCAACGATGCCCCGCACTATGGGGGAAAAAAATTATCCCCATAATACCTCTAGGAGAGGTACCCTAAAAACATATTTTTAAAAATATTATTCTACCAATTTAAAGTTTAAATAAACATGTATATTCTTGCTAAATTACAGCTTTCTAGCACTAAGGGTATTTGCGATATGCTACGGACGGATGGATGGATGGACGGATGGACGGGTATGACGAAACTCGGAAACTATGAGAATTCTGTTTTGACTTCGGAACCCTAAAAAGAGTCATAAAAGGCGCTTCATAAATAACGAATCACTCAACTACATATAGCAAAATTTTACCTTATCTCTCAGGAACAGGTTTATTTTCCGGGATAAAAAGTATCTTATGTCCTTTCCCGACCTCAATTCTATATCTGTACCAAACATCAAAATCGGTTCAGTGATTTAGGCGTGAAAGAGGTATCCCTCAGGAACAGGTCTATTTTCCGGGATAAAAAGTATGATATGTTCTTTATGATATGCTCAGTTACATATCTGTACTAAATTTCATCAAAATCGGTTCAGTGGCTTGAAAGAGTTATCCCTCAGGAACAGGTCTATTTTCCGGGATGAAAAGTATCATATGAGGAGAGTCTTTTCAAAACGGGATATGTGCATGTTAACTTATTTTTCAGAAAATAGAAAAAACTGATTGTAGGAAAACCTTTTAGTGCACAGAAAATAAATGTTACTATATAAGAACTGCTTATTAAAATGCTAAGAATTATACCTTTTTTTAATTTAAATTCCTTCTGGTTTATTGATAATAAGGACATGAAAAATTAAAATATCCCCTTTTGTTAGGACAAAATCGAAATATCCCCTTTTGTTGCATCTTTCATGGAAATATCCCGTTTTGCAAAGTACAGATTATACATTTATCCCCTTTTGAATTTAGGAGTATAGTAAAAAACAGGTTACTTTTATTGTTTTTTATTAAATTAAATAAATATTGCTTGACAATAATAAAATTAGTCATCATGACTTAAATCCTCACTTCACCTATGTAACCCATTAATTGGTGAAAGAATGTGTGTACAAAATAAAAATGACTAGGTAACTTGTTTATTTATTTACGATTTCACTTTACGAGGTTTTTTTGCAATTCTGTCTTTTCTTCCACCACTATTTAGCTCTCTCACTGTTTTATCATTCATTTTAATTGTTAAAATAATGGATTTCCTATTTTAATAATTTTACTTATTGCTGAAACCCGCCCAAATTAGATATTTTTTTCGATTTGACATGACATTACATTGACAACTGACGAAGGGAAAAAATATGAACTCAGAAACCTATAGGCCTCAATCCTCATTCTATGTATTGCGATCCATTTTACAAGGTTACTGATTCCAAAATATGCTTAAAACTATGAAAAAATAAACGCATCGTTGATACGAATATTCTGTGTAAGAAAATGTCCCCTTTTGAAGAGATCAACCTGATAAGTAACCGATACCCTTGTAAATATCCTCTTTTGTTACGTAATCAATAGATTGTGAACTATGGCGATTTTTTTGGAGAAAATATCCTGTTTTGTTCGGAACACGCTTTTTTAAGTCCAATTTTCTAAGTAGCATATCATGTTTTACATTCATTTGAAGTGTAAAATGATGTATTTTAGCATAGGTAAGAAGACCTCATACTCAGTTTAAAAAATTCATATTCTGGACATATCCCGTTTTGAAAAGACCCTCCTCATATGTCCTTTCCCGAGCTCAATTCTATATTTGTACCAAACATCGAAATCGGTTCAGTGATTTAGGCGTGAAAGAGTTATCCCTCAGGAACAGGTCTATTTTCCGGGATGAAGTATCATATGTCCTTTCCCGAGCTCAATCCTATATCTGCACTAAATTTCATCAAAATCGGTTTAGTGGTTTAGGCGTGTGGTGCCGGGTCCACTTTGTAGAATAGCACCACTCCTACTTCTTCCTGGGATGTCGTAAAAGGCGACTAATAGGATACTCCAGGAGACGGGCAGCAGCGTCTCCCTGCGGACTAAAAACATCTACTGCGGTCACCAACACGCACTGGCCAAGCGTGGTGACTACTGGCTTAACCCCCCAATGATAGCCACAACTAAGCCTCGGCCCCCAGTCCCCGGCAGCCCCGCTATTCCTAGTTACGGTAGCGGCTATGGTAACGGCGGGGCAGGGGGTGCTAAGAATCGCCAGCAGAGATCGGGCTACCAATCTAAAAAACGACTTCTGCACCTGGCAACATACAACACCAGGACACTGAGGACCGACGACAAGGTAAACGAGCTGGAAGAAGAGATAGACAAGTTAAACTGGAGTATTGTGGGTTTATCTGAAGTCCGAAGACAGGGGAAGGACACGATAATACTCAAATCCGGAAACTTGTTCTATCACCGGGAGGGCGAACATCAGTCCCAAGGTGGTGTCGGGTTTCTCGTTCACAAGTCCCTCGTCAACAACATTGTGCAAGTTGGGAGCGTGTCGTCCAGGGTAGCGTACCTTACACTCAGAATATCCAAACTGTATTCGTTGAAGGTTGTACAGGTATATGCGCCGACTTCGACACATCCTGACGATGAGGTTGAGGTTATGTATGAGGACATAAGCAGAGCCATACATACCTCTAAAGCTCATTTTAATGTTGTGATGGGGGACTTCAACGCGAGACTGGGCACGCAAAGCGGCGCCGAGATGAAAGTGGGTCCCTACGGAATTGGACGACGGAACCACCGAGGACACTTGCTGGCTAACTTCTTGGAGAAGGAAGGTCTCTTCATGATGAACTCCTTCTTCAGAAAGAAGCCGCAACGCAAGTGGACTTGGATAAGTCCTGATGGTTCCACGAAAAGTGAGATAGACTTCATTCTGGCAGACAAACGGCATATATTTAATGATGTCTCTGTGATCAGTAGGTTTAAAACCGGAAGCGATCACCGACTTGTAAGAGCCACATTGAATATCGACCTAAAGCTGGAACGGTCACGCCTGATGAAGTCTACGCTTCGCCCAACACCTATCCAAATCCAGGGATCTGAAAACTTTCAATTTGAGCTGCAAAACCGTTTTGCGTGCCTAGAATCGTGCAAGTCAGTGGACGAGTATAACACCAGGATGGTAACAACTGTCCACGAGGTAGGGTCGAAGTATTTCAAGACCCACCCTAGTGGTAGATCTCAGGTTCTCTCAGAACAAACTCTCGGTCTTATGCGGGATCGACGAGAACTATGTGTGCAGTCTCCAACCTCTATGAGGGAATACCGACGGCTCAATGAACAGATCTCCAAGTGCAGGCGACGCGATTTGCGTAAATACAACGCAAATCGTGTAAAAAACACTATTGAGCAAAACCGGGGCTCAAAAGTGTTCGCCAGGGATCTGTCTATTGGGCAAAGTCAGCTTACGAGGTTGAAGACCGAGTCCGGCACCATTGTTTCGTCGAAACCCGAAGTTCTGAGAGAGACTGAGAGATACTACGGACGGTTGTATACCTCCTCTCAAGCTCCACCTCCTCACGACGAGAGTGACAAGCGAGCTAAACTGACCCGACACTACACAGAGGATATCCCGGACGTCAGCCTGTATGAGATTAGAGAGGCTCTCAAACAGCTTAAAAACAACAAGGCACCGGGAGATGACGGAATCACAACCGAGCTTCTAAGAGCTGGAGGGAAACCCCTTCTAGTGGCGCTCCAAAAACTGTTCGATTCCGTCATTAATACTGGAACTACCCCGAAAGCGTGGGGCAGAAGTGTGGTGACGCTGTTCTTTAAGAAGGGCGATAAAACCCTTCTGAAGAACTACAGGCCCATTGCACTTCTGAGCCACGTTTATGAGCTGTTTTCGAGGGTCCTCACAAATCGCATTGCACGCAGGCTTGACGACTTCCAGCCTCCCGAACAAGCAGGATTCCGAAAAGGCTACAGCACCATAGACCATATACACACACTGCGGCAGATTATACAAAAGACCGAGGAGTATAATGTGCCGTTGTGTGTTGCCTATGTGGACTATGAGAAAGCCTTTGATTCTATTGAGACCTGGGCGGTACTAAATTCTCTCCAGCGGTGCCGGATCGACTACCGGTATATCGAGGTGTTGAAATGTTTGTACTCATCTGCCACCATGTCCGTCAGAGTACACGACACGGCAACGAACCCCATCCAACTGCAGAGAGGTGTCAGACAAGGGGATGTCATATCCCCAAAACTGTTCACCGCTGCGTTGGAAGACGTGTTTAAGCTGATGGAGTGGAAAAGACGTGGCATTAACATCAATGGCGAATACATCACACACCTGCGATATGCCGATGATATAGTCATCCTGGCGAGTTCCCTGGAAGAACTTGGTACAATGCTCGGGGACTTGAACAGCGCCTCACAACGGGTGGGTCTTAAGATGAACATGGACAAGACAAAAATCATGTCGAATGTCCATGTCACACCCGTACCGGTTGTTGTTGATGGCGCTGCTCTCGAAGTTGTAGACGAATACAATTACCTGGGACAGGTGATCCAGATGGGTAAGTCCAACTTTGAGAAAGAAGTCACTCGTAGAATCCAACTCGGATGGGCTGCGTTCGGGAAACTGCGTCATATCTTGTCGTCCAAAACACTACCTCAGTGCCTGAAGTCGAAGGTGTTCGAGCAGTGTGTGTTGCCAGTGATGACATACGGATCCGAGACGTGGTGCTTTACTATTGGCCTAATCCACAAGCTCAGAGTAGCGCAACGGGCTATGGAGAGGACTATGCTCGGTATTTCTCTACGTGATCGAATCAGAAATGAGGAGATCCGTAGACGAACAAGGGTAACCGACATAGCTCAAAGAATTAGCCGGCTGAAGTGGCAATGGGCTGGCCACATAGTGCGAAGGACCGATAACCGTTGGGGAAGAATGGTCCTTGAATGGCGCCCACGTCTCGGAAAAAGGAGCATAGGACGCCCCCCGACCAGGTGGACTGACGACCTGAAGAAGACAGCGGGTATCCGCTGGATTCAGAAGGCTCAGGACCGGTCAGAGTGGCGCAAATTAGGGGAGGCCTATGTCCAGCAGTGGACCTCCAAAGGCTGATGGATGGATGGATGGATGGTTTAGGCGTGAAAGAGTAGCAGACAGAGTTACTTTCGCATTTATCATATTAGTATAGATTGAGAAACGAATTAAAATAAACTGATTATATAAGCTCTTGTTTTATTGCAGTGGTCAACCAAAGACTGAGATGATTATTAATAAAATTATTGTTGATAAAATTATTTCTTTGTTTCGCAGATTGGCTTCAACCCATTAATGGCCCACTACTGGGCACGAGTCTGGCTCTTGAGGAGGCTTAGAGTATACTCCACCACGCTGCTCCAGTTTTGGAGGGGTTAGTGGGCAACCCGAGTGTCGGAAGTTTTCAAACCGCCCGAGGGCCTCCGACATGGCTTAACGACTGTTATGTTACGATAACAACCGGGACCGACGGCTTTACGTGCACTCCGAAGCACGGAAACGCTCAAAAAATTTTTGCCACTAGCGGTCACCCATCCAACTACCGACCGCGCCCGCTGTTGCTTAACTTTGTCGATCGCTTAGGATCGACGCAAGCCGCAGGGGCTATGAGCGATTAATAAGAGTAAATTTAAAATATTTTCAAAAAAATAATATTTTAATAATAAATTATGGATCAATATAAATTGAATCACAACAGCCTAATAGGGCTTATTTGCAAAATCAGTAAATATCTTTAAAAATTAAATTGCCTATGACTGTATTTGTCATGATCACTGAATTCGACTAAAATAATGAGTAAAGTTACAAAAACGGCAAAAGTAAGTATACACTTCCAATATCATTTTAATGTAGCCATGACAATGTCTATTACATGTGTACAATTGTATACATGTTATAGAAATTGTCATGGATAGTTAAAAATGATATTCGAAGTGTGAATTTATTTATGATTTTGTTTCGATTACATTAATGTGGAATAAACGTGTATACCTTATTTTGACATCGTTTAATGGTTACTTAATTTTGAACGAATTGTCGTTCACTTCTTTCTGGATTGTTACAAGTTTAGATATTTTTGAAAACGTGACAATGTATACATATTATTACACGTGACTGTACGTATTGAAAGGATTTTGGACCTTATAGTCTTACAAATAACAACTGCTTAGATGGTTTGTTTGCATTGAGACAGCTGTGGTATTACAATTATGGAATGTATTCCCGAACCACTCACATCAGATCTTTATCGGCTATAATATCGTTTAACGTTTACGGTTTAGGCACGTTGTGTGCTATAACTTTGGAATTGTTCAGTCGAATTACTTCAGTTATAATGTGATTCACAATGAGCCAACAGTATTAGCAATGAGAATAGGCGTACCCGCTAAATCTATGATAACATTGTGGGATATATTGATTTTGGATTTACAATAGAATGTCAAGTAATAGTAAGTCATGCATGCAAGTATGTCCATGATCAGTAGAAAAAAATTTTCATACCATAGTCTCCCCTACTATGGTGAATGTGTGTGTGGTAGTCAGTCTATTTACTATTGCCATAAAAAGAATACAGTAAGTTTACTTTATTAAAACACGACGAAGATGAAACTGGTCTTCTTAATAAGACAAAAAATCGACTTTAAGTAAATGCGGGTTAACAGATTTGTATTCAACCCATTTATTTAAAACCAAGCACGGATCTTTCCTCCTGTGAAGGCCTAGAGTATACTGTGGAGTATGTTGCTTCAATGCGGATTGATAGAGCTTATCATTAGTAGCCAACCCAAGTGTCAAAAATAATTACACCGCCCGAGGGTCTTCGACATGGCTTAACGACTGTGATCTTACGATGACAGTCGAGACTGACGGCTTTGCAAGCTCTCCAAAGCACGGTAGCGCTCAAGAAAATTTTGTTTCTAGCGGTCACCCATACAACGACTGACCGTACCCGCTGTTATATCACTCGGACGATCACTTGAATCGACAAAAGCTGCTATGCGCCTTCGCTTAACAGATTTATCAACAAAAGTTGTGATACAGTAGATTAATTCTCGATACATAATTTCAGGTTTTGAAGACACTCATTTGATGATCTTCGTGGGCTTTGGATTTCTGATGACGTTCCTGAAGAAGTACTGCTACAGTGCTCTTGGCTTCAACTGGTTCCTCGCAGCGCTGGTGGTGCAGTGGGCCCTGTTGTGCCAGAACTTCTACCATATGACAAACAACACAATATTAATTACGAAGAAAAGCATCTTAGGTAAGTATATCAACTCTATTTTGTAGGAAAATTCTTTGTATACAAATTGCATATTTTAATCTTCTAGACACGTCTTTATCATCATAGTTACTTAATTAAATTTAACTGAATCTTTTATTGAATATTTATATTAAGAACCGTTAACTTCTTTATTTAATACATCATTATACTCGTAGAAAGTTAAAAACCTGAGTGGACGCATTCATTTGAGGTATTGTTCGGGGAAATTACGATCCAATGAAACTGTTGGAAGAAATAATAAATCATCATAAGAATAAAATATTTATCGTCCATAAATGAAGCAGATTTAACCCTGAATATTATTGTAGGTAAAAATTAAATGCCGACACTTCCACAACATTTGAAAAATTAAATACCTCAATAATATAATAAAAACCATTAAGCAGAATAATATAATAATTGACAATCAGACAATACCACAGAATCATTTATAAATTGTTTACACTGTAATTACCTTCAATTCAATATACAAAATTGATTGAGAATCTGTACTGTTATAGTGACTATTGGTAGTGATCATTGTGTATTAGATGCTAGCGATGTTTTAATGATACGCAGGACACAGGTAAAAGCAATGAACTAATATACTAATGGCCTGGCCAGGGGTCGGGCGGCGTGAATAGCGACGCATGGCGGGCGGCGCAACCTTTCGCGCGGCAATGTTTAGTTTTTTGGTTAATGTTTAGTTTTTTGGTTATGTAGGAAAAGGACGAAGGACAAAAGAATCAATGTTTCCAACCTAATTAGCTCACCTATCCACCAATTACGTGCACGCGCTTGACAACATATGGTGGAACCAAACCTAAAATTTATCCACAGATGTGACGATATAGAAAGTATTATCAACAATGTATTATACAAGTATTATAAAAACAATGAAATTCTTTTATATGAAATTCATTGCATCGAACAACGCAATAATAAAAAGGCAATAATATTTATACACTTTTTTTATTCTCGTCTAGTAATTCAACTTCACTCGTATCGAAATGGACAGAAAAGCTTCAAACAATACAAATTTGCAAAGAAATTTCATGCTGTGCTGTATAAACGTTAAACTTCAGATTCCGTTTCGAAATCTATTGAACGCCAATTGAAGTATCAATTTGTTCCTCGACACTCGATACCGGTGTATGGCCGATCATGGCCGCTATATAGGATCGTATAGCGCTCGATAGCGCTTTACGAGACCAGTGGACTTTTACGAGTATGTCCTATCCAGATTATTGTATTTTGATTTTAGGACATTCTAACGTAAGAAGAAACAGCGGCCTCTTTAATTTGATGATCCCGTAGCCTAGTTGGTAGTAACCTTGCTTGAGGTTCAAGTTTTGTTTTTATGAAAATAGCCGGCAATCGAGCTGACGTTCCACCTGATGGTAAGTGGCTATCGTCGCCCATGGACATTAACAACAGCAGAAGCATCACTGATGCGTTGCCGGCCAAGAAAGAGAGAAGAAAAAGAAAGAAAGAACTTGCTTTCAAGCCCCCAGCCGGAAATGACGAGTCTTTTGGCGGCTGACACATGCTCAAGGGTGGTAGCTATCCAGGTGAAACCCATGGAGAAATAATAATAATAACAATGGTATTAATTAACAATTAATTAATAAATTAATACCATTTAAAGTTTGTTTCCCAACTGGAAAAGATGTTTATAATACGAATAATATATTCTCGGTGGACGGATACTATGAATGTTATATTCATGTTTTTACTCGCATTTTTAAGTTTAAGAAACTTAATTTCCTAAAATTCAATACCTGGTTAAAAAGTCTAATTTTCGGTCCACTACAACAAGTAAAGCGTGAAACGTGATTTTTCAAGTAGTGTTAAAATTTTTGAGATTTCTGAGCGCTTTGATGCTTCAAAGCAAAGGGCACAAACTAATAACTACACAGTATTCTGCTTTATCGGATTACTCTAACTAAGGTAACAGCTTTCCACGCTCGGATTGACTTAATTAAACCGTTCTTGAATGAAGGAGCATGATGATGTACATTTTAGATCTTAATCGCAAAGTGATCCAAAATTAAGCCTCTCGGTTACAAGGACGGATCTGAACACATTAGTCTTTAGAACGGATCCATACTAAATAATGTATTAATGGATTGTAATTACCCATAATGCACGCAAGTAATCACGGTGGCCACTCAAATAAAAGTACATATTCACATAACTGTACAATGTAGTATCTACGTATATAATGGCATCTCTCAGTAACATTGATTGAAAAACAAACGATGTGTGTTGTTCATGATTGATTCATTTAATTCGACTGCATCTCGTCTTCTTCTTACAAATAGGTATGTGTCTCAAGTAAGTGGTTCGTTTCAAATGCAACTAAATGCCGTGATTTTTCGTATCTTTAGATATCTTAGGCATGGGAAAAGTAGAAGGTTAAAGATAACTATAGCATACTATGCTACCCTAACACATAATATATACATAATATATCCATACCATACCCATACATACATACATACACATATATACATGTACCCTGGCTTACCAAAAGCTATTGAAATATGTATTATACTAAATCGATCACAGCATTTTTAGTAACTAAATTTAAAAATAATATAACTAAAATTTTTTGGGTAACTTTTCTCTGAAAACTGTTTAATATCGCAATTAAATTGACAGACAATATACCAGTCTATTATACCGGGTTTTTGAATACTCTTCACCCAGTATTATCAGTGAGTATACAAAAATTGAAAATATTCATTTATATTCCACATTCAGGGCAAATATTTAAACGTCCGCCTCACCAAATATGTATAAAGACGCTTTGTTAAAATTCATAGAGTAATTTCAGAAAGGAATTCCCCTTGTTCTCCATAGCTGGAGGCGACACGTTCGTCTGGAGTAGATAGTAAATACCCGCCTTGCATTCTTTAGGAGACCGTCATATTTGTCTTAAACGGTTTCAGTACTTTGCTACCTACACTTTATGATAAAGAAGACTTTGTGGTAGGTCGTTTCATTGCGGAAAATATTTAAATTATTTTTTGTATCATTTTTTTGTTCCCGTGTCCATGTCGACTTCATAGTGAACTCTCTTCTTTGATGACTCGTCTTGATCTTCTTATTTCCATAAGCAACGGTAACCTTTTAATATAAGTTTCCAGATTTCGGCAAATTTTTATAACTAAAAAAGCAAGCTTCACATTATGAATCAAGCCTGATTTCTTAAGTACATAGTTTGGTAATATGAACGTAGTATCGATTCCAAATTGTTTTTTGATGTTGGAAGTTTACGCTAGCCGTACGTGCCAGTGTTGCCAAGTCTGTTGATGTGATTTTTATGGTAAATGAACGTATTTTGTTTAAAGGAAACGAGATACTATTCGTAGAAATATACTCAGCGACACTTAATAGGGTCTTTTGAAGAAAACTTTGTGATTGAGCCTATAATGCGTTATAACTTGTAGGTACTATGTAAAACTCATTACTTTTGATGAAGAATTAAATTTATTTAAATTTCAGAGAAATAATAATTTAGTATGTTAGCAATGACAACAAATAACAAATCCTAGAGCCTATATTTTTTTCGATGTATGTTATCCATCAAAACCAACGTTGAAAGTCGAACATAAACAAACAAACAAACAAAATACTCTTTATTGTGCACACACTATACACACATTGTTGTAAATATCAAAATATAGATACTTCTTGCAATTTGCATCTTGTGACATACGAGAAAAACTAAATTGTTTTTTTAATGTCATTGTGTTCTTTTCTGAATAAAATGTCTGTCGTATTTTGTTCTCTGAAAAAGTACGTTTTATTATAGGTTATGGGCCCAGATCCCAAATCCTTATATATAAAATAGCTAGTTATTACGTTTATTGTTAGAATTATCTCCGTGATGAACAATAAATGATTGTGTGATACTAGCAGACTTGGGAACTACAGACCGTATGTGACATGGCTAGCTCAAGTTATTTAGTTAGCGTGCCGAAACTAAAAGGCCGCGAGAACTATGGTGAGTGGTGTTTCGCAGCAGAGAATTTTCTGGTGTTAGAAGGAATGGTTGGGTGTATAAAGCCCGAGCCTGGTCAAACGCCAGGAGCTGCAGATGATGCGAAAACAAAAGCCAAGCTGATTTTAACAATTGACCCGGCTCTCTACGTTCATATAAAAGGCGTTAAAACGTCGAAAGAATTGTGGAATAAATTGAAAATGTTATTTGATGACTCTGGATTTACTAGAAAAATTAGTCTACTGAGGAATCTAATATCTATTCGATTAGAAAATTGCACTTCGATGTCGTCGTATGTTACACAGATTGTTGAAGCAGGTCAGAAATTGCAAGGGACAGGTTTTGACTTAAACGACGAATGGATTGGTTCGATCATGTTGGCTGGTCTAACTGAAAAATATATGCCCATGATAATGGCCATTGAACATTCTGGTATGGTCATTACAACTGATGCTATTAAAGGAAAGTTGATGGACATGGAACCGGAAGATAACGATGTCAATAATGCTTTCGCATGTTTTCGTAAAAAGAATAATCTGTCTAATCAAAGTCAACGTTCGAATATAGTAAAATCTACACAGTCCGTTGTTGATAAAGACGGGAGGAATGCGCAATCGTCGACGTATGTCAAAGGAAAATCAAAAGTCAAATGTTATGGTTGCAAACAATTTGGTCACTATCGCTATCAATGCACTAAAAGTAATAGCAAAGAGTATAATAACAATAATACAAATAAATCTGCAAAAACATCTAATGCGTTTAGTGCCGTATTTTTTAATGGAATATTTGACAAGAGTGACTGGTATGTTGACTCCGGTGCGAGTTCTCATTTGACATGCAACAAAAATTGGATGATTGATACGTCATGTTATTTTGGTTTTACCAAAGAAATAATTGTCGCTAATCAGAATAAAGTTCCGGTGTTGTGTTGTGGAAATGTAAATATTACTACGTCGACTGAAGATTGTGATTTTAACATAACCGTTGAAAAGGTTTTATGTGTTCCTGAGCTATCTACTAACCTGTTGTCTGTGAGTCAATTGATAGAACAAGGCAACAAGGTGCATTTCACAAGTAAAGGGTGTGAAATATTTAACAGAGATGGAACTCTAGTGGGAACTGCTTCACAAGTAAATGGCGTATATAAACTGAACATGTCTACTTTTATTATTGCGGCAGTGGCAGAGTCTCCGGCTGTTTGGCATCGTAGACTAGGACATGCCAATAGCAATAATATGAATAAAATGCAGGATGCTGTGGAGGGATTAAAATTTACTGAGAAGGCCAACATCAGCAAATCTAATTGTATCGTGTGCTGCGAGGGAAAACAAACTCGATTGCCTTTTCCTCACGAAGGCAACAGGAGCACTGAGCTGTTGGGTGTAGTACATTGTGACATCTGTGGCCCGATGGAGAATACATCCCTTGGAGGTTCGAAATATTTTTTAATTTTCGTTGATGATTACAGCCGAATGACATATGTTTATTTTCTAAAAAGTAAGGATGAGGCTTTGATGTACTTTAAAGAGTTTAAAGCTAGAGTTGAAAATGTAATTTCTAACAAAATTAAGATTCTAAGAAGTGATAATGGCAGAGAATTTTGCAATAGGGATTTTAGTAATTATTTGAAGAAAATGGGTATAATTCATCAGAAAACAAATCCCTATACGCCTGAACAAAATGGGCTTTGTGAACGAATGAACAGGACTGTCATAGAAAAGGCTCGATGTCTTTTGTATGATGCCAAACTTGGCAAGGAGTTCTGGGCAGAAGCCATTAACACAGCTGTTTATTTACAGAATAGAATTGTCAAAACTGGCTTAAACAATCGAACGCCATATGAGTTGTGGACAGGTGTCAAACCAGATGTAAGCCACATAAGAATTTTCGGCAGTACTGTCATGAAGCACATACCCAAGGAGAAAAGACGTAAGTGGGACAAGAAGTCTGAAAAATGTATTCTTGTTGGTTATCCGGAGGACGTTAAAGGATACAGAGTATATAATTCTTCTACAAGGATGATAACAACAAGTCGCGATATCATCATTATAAATGAAAATAACTCTCATCAGGAAACGATGATTGAAGTGAAAGACACAGAATCTGATGACAAATCAAAACAGAGCAGACCACGTCAATCTTCAGTGGGAGATCAAGTAGACAGCAGTGAACAGGACTCATTTAATTCACTGGAAAGTGCTATTGATATGGACGAATCATATGTGCCAAATGAGGATCCCTTGACATCTGATGAAGAGCTACAAAGAAGATATCCACAAAGAGAGAGAAAACAACCTGACAGATATGGATTTATGTGTACAGAAGAATATAATAAATCTTTTAGTGATGAACTAACATTAGAGGAAGCACTACAAGGGCCAGAGAAAGAGCACTGGGAACAGGCTGTCAAAGAAGAGCTACAAAGCTTTGAAGATAACAATGCTTGGGAAATTGTTGACAAGCCTGATAAAGGAAATATAGTAAAGTGCAAATGGGTTCTTAAGAAAAAGTGTGACTCCGAAAATAATGTACGTTTTCGAGCCAGGCTTGTGGCTAAAGGTTGCTCTCAAAAATATGGTGTGGACTACAGCGAAACATTTTCTCCTGTAGTGCGACATACAACATTGAGATTATTATTTGCATTGTCAGTTCAGTACAACCTTGATGTGACTCATCTTGATGTCAAAACAGCTTTCTTGAATGGTGAGTTATCTGAGACTATTTATATGCAAAAACCTATGGGTTTTGTCTGTACGGATGATAAAAAGGTTCTTAAATTAAAGAAAGCAGTGTATGGTCTCAAACAGGCATCACGTGCGTGGCATAAAAAGGTGGATGGATGTATGTTAGCTGATGGCTATATTAAGTCTAAAATTGAGCCATGTTTGTATATAAAATCTGTTGGTAGTAGTAAAACTATTGTTACATTGTATGTTGATGATTTTTTTGTTTTTTCGAATGATTTTAATGAAACTAATAATCTTAAAAACATGTTGAGTAAGAATTTTGAGTTAAAAGACTTAGGAATTGTAAAAGAATGTCTTGGTGTGTCAGTTTGTTTTGATAAACAGAATTCTACTGTTACTTTATGTCAGGAGAGGTATATTGATAAGTTATTGGCAAAGTTCAATATGACCGATTGTAAAACAGTGAATACTCCAATGGAGGCAGGTTTGAAATGTAAAAAAGAGATTAATTGTAACAGTCAGCATCCATATCAGCAGCTTATCGGGAGTTTGATGTATTTAGCTGTTCTTACGCGACCAGATTTAGCTTTTGCAGTATCTTATTTGAGTCAATTTAATACAAGTAATACTGAAGAGCAGTGGCATTACGCCAAAAGAGTATTAAGATATTTGAAAAAGACAAAAGATTTAGGTTTAAAATACAGTAAAGGCAAAAATGTTAATATTGAAGGATATGTAGATGCAGACTGGGGCAATGATATTAATGATAGAAGATCATATTCAGGTTTTTGTTATACTTTATCAGGATCAGTAATATCTTGGAGTTGTAGTAAACAAAAATGTATTGCACTTTCTAGTACAGAAGCGGAATATGTCTCAATCTCAGAGGCCTGCAAAGAGGCAGTATATTTGAGAAACTTACAGTATGAAGTAACTAAAAATCTGTATACAATTACCTTGTATAATGATAGCATGAGTGCGCAGAAACTGTTGTTGAACCCTATCTTTCATAATAAAACTAAGCATATTGATGTTAGGTATCATTATTGCAGAGAAATTGTAAATGAAAATATAGTTTGTGTTAATTATATATGTACATCTGATATGCCTGCGGATTTGCTCACTAAAAGTTTAGGTGCTGTAAAACATTATAAGCATTGTAATGCTTTAGGAATTGTTAAAGTGTAGTTACTTTGTTTATTGTTAAGTTTGGTTTATTTTTAGTTAAGCATCTATATTTTGAGTGGGAGTGTTGTAAATATCAAAATATAGATACTTCTTGCAATTTGCATCTTGTGACATACGAGAAAAACTAAATTGTTTTTTTAATGTCATTGTATTCTTTTCTGAATAAAATGTCTGTCGTATTTTGTTCTCTGAAAAAGTACGTTTTATTATACACATAAATTACCTTCACAAAAAATATTGTATTTATTTACTTTAAATTTATCTATTTTATGTGAAATTTTAAAGTTCAAATGTCGAGCTTAATGCTAATTGCATTACTAGCTAATCATTAGGCCAAACCGAAAATTACAAAGTGTGGTGTGAGAGAAAGAAAGGGAGTAAGTTCAATATTTCTAAGCAAATGTTTCTACAAAAAAATTAAAATGTGTGCAATTCACACGTGGTAGAAGTGAAACTTTCCAAAATTTTGGTTTCAAGATAATGAGATGAAAAAGCAATAAATCGAATCTTCTACCTTGTTCCTCGCGTCATCTATGATTACAACTAAGCACTTTTTAAAAGATAACCACGAACATAAGAAAAAGAAAACAGTGGTAACTAACGCCATCTCTTAACATAATATGAAGAGTAAAATGAGCAGCTAGCGCTATCTATCTAGCAATAAAACGAATCTTCTATCTTATTCCTCGCGCCATCTATGAATACAACTTAGCATTTTTACTGTCGCGATGTCGTTTTTATTTATTTTAACTGACGAATATTTCTGTCTCATTCTTTCCTGGCTTCATCCTACACATTTTTGTATTTGTGTCTCTTACCTGACGTTTTTTCCGTTACATCCGGTTTGAAATCACAACGATTCTTAAGAAGTTTCACTTCAAAAACCTACCATATTTTCACAGAGGCAGACATCATGTCAGCAACTGTGCTGATAACGTTCGGGGCGGTGCTCGGAGTAGCCAGTGGGCTTCAGTTGCTTGTCATTGGCATCGTGGAGACTGTCATCGCTTGCTTCAACTTTTGGCTCGTTGAACACATCTTTAAGGTAGTCTTCACCAATTCACCTGTTTAATAGGTCATTTTTATGGATTGTAGCTGATTCAGCACCAACCAAAGTAAAGGACCTAATTTCGCGGCATTTTCACCATAAATAAATATAATAGAAAGAGCAATAAAAATTAAGTATTTATCAAACCTCTCTGTAGTGGTGGCTATTTTTATCAGATGCGTTATTTATCTTATTTTTGAAATATCCTCACAATTTGACGATAAAAGTTTCTAAAAAATGTTAAATTATTTAAAAACGTTACGTTAGTTACGTTCCGAGGCATTTAGTTCCTAATTCCGAGTGTACAGAATACAAAGGAAAGCAGATGGGGAGAATAATACATGATGTTCAAAAATCAAGTCTATTAGTCTTTGGATTTTTAGGGTTCTGAAGTGAATTCGGAACCCTAAAAAAGAAAAGGTGCCGTTTTTAGAACCCTGTGGAATTAGGTGCCTTTACCGTACAAATAATTCTTTTATGGGAAAAATATAACGTTGATTTGTAATAAGTACAATATTACACAGTTAAGCCATAGTTAACCCATTGTTATTAAATTACTGTTGGTCTACTTTGTAACAAGGTAGACTAATACTAACAATACATCGAAATTATAAATTAGTAGACTGATCGTTACTTTTCCCGATACATTTTTAATTTTTATAACACCAATGACGTCAACTCCGTGTTGACAGTCAAGAAAGAACCGGAAATTCTAACATCCAGCCTTATACTACGCCAATGTTTCAATTCAAACCCATAATGAATTCATGACGGCTGAGTCAAGGAGTAGTTGCTAAGCCGACAAAACTTCTATCATACATTAAAACCAGTGCAACTTTTTTAACAAACTTCTTCTTCAGCTTTAGAATGTTGTAACTTCTTTATCACTAAACTTTTAGACCAGATTTCCCACATTTAATTGTTGTAGTGCGAAGACTTCGTAATTTGTTCATATTACTGTAGGTATTTTTCTTATGAATATGAAGTTGGTATTATTAAGTTATTGTAAGTAACCTATCCATGATCTGGAAAGCGATCTATCATTGTTACTGTACATACAAGCCGTGTTTGTTTGCCAATATTTTTAGTCAATTCTCAATGGCTAGTGTTGTCCCAACAATAGACTTCCGTTGCAAGGGTTCAAATAAGAATTCTAAAGGTCTTACAGCTTTTAACACTTAAATCCTTTACAGGCAGCAGACGTGGGCGGTTCGATAGCTATTCACGTATTTGGAGCGTATTTCGGCCTTGGTCTCAGTTGGGCACTAACACCGAAGAAGGCAGCCGAAGCCACTGCTCCTACTACTAACTTGAATGCACCAAGTTACACTTCTGATGTTACTGCTATGATCGGTAATGTCATGTCGGTTTTTAACATAATTACGATAATAAACTTTCGAATTGAGTCTAATATTAAATAATAAATTAAGCAAATAAATAATGTTTGTATTGTTATCAGATCACTTCGGGAACTTAATAGTTTTAATGAACTGTTAATTATTTCTCAATTTCAATCAAATTTTCTGTTGCTTTCTGCCTTACTGATATTAATTATTTGCCAAAGATTAATCTGAGATTAGTTCTACTTTACGTTGGAAATATTTTGTAAAAGCTGTCAAGCCATATTTGCATTATTTTTCTAATTAAGCCCAAGCATAGATATACCAGTATTGAATAATTGTGATGACTGAATTATGTTACACAGGATCACTCTTCCTGTGGATATACTGGCCGTCTTTTAACTCGGCGTTAACGCAGTCCAATGCTGAGTACCAGAGAGCAGTCATTAATACTTATTTGGCGCTTGCATCAGCCACGGTAACTATCTTGAATACTTTCGAATTTCTTTACTGCTATTATATAATAATAATTAATGTAATAGGTATATTAAGATTTGTATATTAAGTTTGTATATTATGTAAGATTGGTATATTAAGTTTATAATTAATGTAATTGGTTGTTACCGTTTTAATTATAGTAAATAAATAAATAAATAAATAATAATTTTGAACCAAATAGCCTATACACGAATTGACGAGTCTGTTGGTAGGCGTCTAAAATTGCCCATGGACATCAGTCACACCAAAAGCTGTTGCGTTCACGGTTATAGAAAAAAATGCTTATAATAATGTAAGCTCTGATAATGCAACTCTATAATTTAAGCACGACAATTTTTCACAATCGATATCAGCAGGTTATTAGAAATTCTGAGTTGAGTTAGTTCTTTCTTTCTATTTCTTTGCCGGCAACTTATCAAGCGAGAGGCAAGCTATGGCATGGCGTTGTATACTATAGACGTCACTCGCCAATATAACAAAATGAATAATTAATTTTATTATTCGAGAAAGGCGAGTTTTTCATTATGTAATTGAAATGCTGACAAAGTTACAATGTTAAGAAATTATGTAATTCTCAAATATTTTAACATTATACCGTTACCACAAATGCCAGGAATTTGAACACTAGAATTATTACTACATTATCCCGAGACGGAAATTAATCTGAAGACGTGCGTCCGGTCAATCTTGCGTGATGCATGCTAACGGTAGCTAGGTGCGATTATAGAGTTGTCAGATTTTGAAAATATGGGCATATATAATAAGACTTTAACCAAAGTTTAATTACGTAAGGTTAATATTTTGTAAGTCCAAAGTACGATACATAAACATCACAAACAAATTTAATAATAACAACCATAATATTATACTCCATATAATACTGCATTATAATTTTTAATTTTTCCTATTCAATGTAACATATTTTAAGGAGTTCCGAATGTGAAGAATCACTATTACTTCTATGTTGGCCAGGAACATGTCTGTTATATGGTAAAAAGTCAGATAGTTAATAGAATCGTTTTATCTTTTTTTATAGAAGAATTATCGGATGACCGAGCTTTGCTCGGTTTAGTGTTGCTTAATAACGCCATTTACTGAAGTAGCTTTAGTATTGCTACTTACCAATCAGGAAGAGTATATTGTAGAAGTTTATCATTGCCTGAAACACCGATAAAACGACATTTTCTAAAAATGAATCCTAGCTAGATCGATTTATCGCCCCCGAAACCCCCTATTTACTAAATTTCATGAAAATCGTTGGAGCCGATTCCGAGATTCCAATTATATAGATATATACAAGAATTGCTCGTTTAAAGATATTATATACCAATCTCTGGTTTCAGGTGACATCCTTCATAATGTCCTCGCTAGTGAGCCACCACGAAGGCAAGTTCGACATGGTGCACGTCCAGAACTCGACCCTAGCTGGTGGTGTGGCGGTGGGCTCAGTGTCCAACATGTTCATCACGCCGGGAGGAGCTGTTGCCATTGGCATCGGCGCGGGAGTACTCAGCGTGTTGGGGTACCGGTTTCTTACGGTAAATGTTCACAATATTATCAACATCTTCATCATAATCTGTCTCAGTGTTGGGCTCGGGTCTCTACAATGTTTATATTCCCACGTCCAACACACTGGTTAGTCGTGGATTGGCGGACACGTTTGAGGAAAGAGAAAAAAATGAAGATAGTGCAATGGTTACCGTGCCGGATCAACGTGCCGAGGGTCCTGAGTTCGATTCGTAACGAGACGGAAATTTGAATGATGAGTTTGAGTTTCTGTTCTCAGTCTAGGTGTATACGGTATGTTCTTATCTTTGTGTGTTGTTCATGGCACCCACGTCATAGGTAATCCAAGTGTGGGGCCCATAAGTGTAGCGTTATTTATTTCATTTTGAAAATATTTTAGGAGATCATGTTCCTTCCCCGTAAAAAGTCCTATTATTATCTGTATATAATAAAAGGAATGTAAATCTAAATTAATTAATGAAAACTTTCGTTTAGAAACCACTTTACCGCGGGCGAAGCTAATAATAAATAATTTCTAATACGCACGTAACTTTTTGAAATTAAAGTTGCTTGTTTGTTCAATCAAATTAACGTCAATGAAATTAACGTCCAAACCGCTAGGGTGTTACTGCTCTCCCAATCATACAATATAGAATAATTTTGACCTTGAATCTCGATTGGTGACTTGAGTATTCCTGGCAAGCGAAATATCCGAACCATTTTGCGGTGAAGTGCGTTTCCGGGTCTTGTTTGTTCATTGTCTCATTTGATTATATTGCTCGCCATATATTCAAACGATACTACAGGAAATTTTAATTTAATTGTATGGGTGTCTCCAAGATATACATTTTATATTAATTAATTAATTTATTTATTTATAATCTTTATTGTAAAACCTACAAACTAGGCTTACAAAGGGCGGACTTAATGCCATGGGGCATTCTCTCCCAGTCAACCCATGGTGTAGGTGAGAAGGTGTGGTAGGCGGTAACAATAATTAATTGAACAGGATGCTATGCTGTAGAAAAACATTTTAATAATAACAATGAAATGTATACATACATAATTATAAATAAAATTATTTCAATACTTATATAACTTTATTTTAATATACTATAATAATAATACTACAATAACATCTAAATAAATATACTAATAAATATATTATAATAATAATATAATAATAATAATAATAAATATACTAATAAATGTAAATATAACCTCGTTTTATACGAATCCGTGACGAAATCTAATCCACGGCAGAGGATTTAAAGAAATGATTTTTGATCAGTCTCTTAAAGGTCTCCTTAGTGGGGGCTTTCTTAATCTCCAGAGGCAGGGAGATTAATATTAGTGGATACCTGTGCCCTGTTTAATAAACATTACAATTCTACAATTTTGTAAATAAGTGACATATTTGTTAAATTTAATGACAAGTGCTGTTTAATAAACCTTACAATTATGTAAGAATTTTACATATAAAAATCCTACAAATATTAGAATTGTAAATGCTGTTTAATAAACGTTTACATATGTAGAAAACGCCTGTAGATTTCGATGAAATATTGTATCTACAAATTTGTAATTGTAAGTCTGAGTTGTAGGTTACAAATTACATAAAAATGTAAATTTTTGTTGAAGAAATTTACGAGGATAGATTTCAAATTTTTTTAAATATTTAGAATTTGGTTTTACCAATTTGCTTACAGAGTGCTTTCCTATTTGTTTGATTTTTAACGAAACTCGTGAAACACAATAACAAAATTACGTTTTTGTCTATAATATACAATAATGTTTAAAAAAAAATGTAGATACGTCATGCCCTTACAAATCAACCAAAAAATCTGTTCCGAAAAGAGCTACAACATCTTTTGTTTTACTACACCAATCACACTACAATAATACACGAAGGCATTTTAACGTTGTACTTATGTCAAATCTTAAGCACTTCTGACAACAAAAGCGTCCATATCGTCTTGTATTGACAGAACGACTACGAACAAATAGAGGTCAATTGACCTCTCTTACGATCTTCATCTTCGGTGCGCTAGTGACATATCTACCTCTTTTTTACTTATAATATCATTTATAATATACCTTTAATTTGACAGTGACGTGTTAGAATCGTATTTAAGATCATTTCCTATTTTTGTTACCAAATATTCGACGGTAGTTTTGCTGACCCAAATTTTTTCGTTGAATGTAAATACTTTTCTATCACATCAAAAGTAAAATACTTTTACGAAAAACTCGCCGCCGCCGCCCTAATAGATATATTCATCGTCACTACTGTCACTACTTCCACTACTAGTTGTTAGAATCATTTTTTTGTGTAGGTATAACAAATAAATTTCGTTACTTGAGACACTAAATTGTAAATTTCTGACACAAGACGAGTCCACCTGTCGGAAAAATTCTACAATTTACAAAATGTGTAAACTTGTAAATTACAAGTATTGTTCAATAAAACAGTTTTTTCCCTACAAATATGTCAATTGTCACCTGTAGAGAGAAAATGTTTATTAAACAGAAATATGTAAAATTGTAGGTACAATTTAACAATTTTGTCAATTTTCTACCATGGTAAAATTGTAAGTTGTATTCTTTATTAAACAGAAACTTGTAGATTTGTAACTTGTAATTTACAATGACAATTTACAATTTGTAAAGTTTATTAAACAGGGCACTGGCGTGTTCCACTGCGCAAAAAAAATCTGATGACAATGACAGATCAGTGTTTTTTGTGTTTATGTACAGTTGTTTATGCGCCAACTTGACATAATTGATTAACAGTTTGGTTGATAAGAGAACTAGTATAAACAATAGGCTGATTTGATCGTCATTGCGCGTACTACTTCGTACTGCTTCCCTGACCATTGAAACTGTGGAACAACTAAAAGCCTCTTGTTCGCTCTCACTTTTACCTTCTTTTTTTGCAGCCAAAGCTAGAGAAGATCGGAGTCTCCGATACATGCGGTGTTCACAATCTTCATGGCATGCCTGGTGTTCTCTCTGGGCTACTGACAGTTCTCTTTGCTGCGTTGGTCACTACTGAACAGTACGGCTCTGAACTACCTAACATCTTTGAAGCTATGAATACGGTGAGTATTATTACTTTATATTAGTTGTATACTCGGTGCCTGTATGCCAGAAATAATAATTAATATTAGAAAAATATTTTGTTTTGATTTATTGTCAATTTACCAGTGACATGACACTACACCGGATAGAATCGAAAAATAATAACGGATTGATTTTACACCACTAAAACAATGCGTTAGGCACATTTCAGATTTTCGACTTTTTCCATACAATTTTTTTTGCGTTATAACGCTATTATTGCGTTATTACGTTATTATTATTTGTGCTATTGCACACGCTAGGTATCTAGTATAATACCTATTAAATTCGTGAACGCGGTGATTCAGCAGGCTTGATCAGTCGTGCGCTGGCATTTACCGACGACGGAAAATACTTTTGTCGGAATACCTGGCCTTAAGTATAGTGGAAACAAAACTCCAGCTTTATGCATAACATGAAATCCACAAAAACATAATATGTATAGACTTATTTCATTCTGAATGAATTGCATTCAGCAATATAAAATTATGAATTATGAATTTAAAAATACAATCATTTATGTAAATTCCTTGAAGTCTCATACAACAGGTCTTTTTAAGAAAATAGCTCTATAAAAATAAGACCGACTATTGTTCAGATTCGCAGACAATCGATGTTAAAAAAATTAGATGAATGAAAACACTTTATGGCACTTAGAAAAAGTACAATAGGCTGCATTTTCTTCCTACCAACCCACGGCGATGAAGAAAAATGAGGGGTAGTGCTAACCACTGGGTTTATATTTCATATAGTTTTTTTTTATTTATTGACATTTATTCACCTACTAGCTGTTGCCCGCAGCTTTGCATATGGAAATTATGTTTTAACTTATTCAAACTTTTATCCTGTTTCCCCGGGAAACCTTTTAATTTTCCGTGATGGAAAGATGACCAAAATATGACTCAGGGTATCAGTAACAACTTTATTAATATTCATCGAAATCCGTTCAAGGGTTTTTATGTGATGCCCGGACAGACAAACAGACACTTTGAGTTTTATTATAGTATAGATTAAAATTATGGTATAGTAAAGATTGTTAAAGATGTATTATTATAAATAAATCTCCTATTTCAGGAAGGTACGGGAAGAACAGCTGGAAACCAAGCATTGAACCAGTTCTTGGCTCTCATAGTGACGCTAGCGGTTTCAACGATTGGTGGTATAATAACTGGTAAGAGTTTTCCTCAGTACAATATCATAACAAGGAATTACACCTTTCCTTGCCATGATATCGCTTTCCTTGTTAACGATTATTCCGCAATAGTGAATTATTTCGCAATGGTGGTATCATTTCAATGAATCATTTAAGTGAATTATTTTACAATGGGCTATATTTCACAATGGTGAAATTATTAATTTGCCATCGCGTAATAATTGTTAATAGCACTAATATCCATATTATTGTATTTATTTTACGCCAATTTTATTTTGCCTTAATTGTTGTTAAAATCATCATCATATTAAATGTTTTTTTTGAGAAAGGAGAATCTTATTTTATCAGTGAAAAATTTAGGTTAGTGAAAGTTTTAAACACGAAGACTATTATATTGATAAAGCTTAAAAGTTAGAACTATAAAATATTAAATGAAAATACTAAATACATTAAATTGTTTGCTAACGAACGCGTTAGACAACTTCACAAAATTAATTTATAAATACACTAACAACCATAAATATTATGTTTAGTTCAAAAACAGTTCGGACCCTACATTTGGCTAAAACAATAAAATACGAGACAAATGACACCTCTAAATTCAAAAGGGTCAGGACACAGCCCACTTCACTGCCTAACTGAGCAAATTGGATGGGTAAAATTAGATTGAACTAGTTCTTAGGGCTTTATGTCATCCCGATATCTATACATATAAGTAAAATCGAAGAGTCGGTCTGTGATTTCAAAATATCTGCTTTTTCTTTTATGCTTATGTTTATTTTTCACGATACTAAAATACAATCTTTTTTTATGTTTGTATGTCACATTTTCCAAGCTGATCTCTAGAACGGATGAACTGAATTTAATTGGAGTTTCACGAGAAGATGGAGGATGTCACAGGGCAACATATAGATTTTTATTCACGCAAACGAAGTCGCGGGCACTGCTAGGTAAAATTTTCCAACAGAAATATCAATACTACACATTTTTGGTAATTAGTAGAATCTATCTATAACTATCTATGAACTAACAGTTGTACATGTCCATAATTATATGAATGAAGCACTCTGCCCGCTGCTTTACCTGCTTTTTCTAGCACAATAAGTACCTTATATCTTATTCCAGATCATGGTCTACCTGTGTGCAAAGTTTCTTGAAAGTTGGTTCAGTATTTTGTGCATGAAAAAATAACAATCATCCTGTTTGGATGGAAGAAAATAAAACCAGAATTATTTATACAAAAAGAGTTTTTATTACCTAGCAGTAACCAGTATCTACCAATATATTAATCGAGAAAACAAAATATTATGTCTCCAATATTATTCAACAACAACAAGAACATAGTTGGTAGGTGCTATAAATAGATGCCTAAATAACAAAAACCTAAACTTCTTCAAGAAAAACAGTCCAAGACAATAAATCAACAAAAAGGTCTACAAGCATGATTATTTTTATATCTGACTTTCATAATAAATTAGTTTCGAACGAGTTTATTCATAGGAACATTAAATTTATTCAACAAAGATATTTTGCTAATGGAATAATAATAATAGATCAAAGTTCAGAAATAAAATAAATTTGCCCAAACTACATGATTATTCAGTCTGTACCACTGACATTAAAATATTAAACAAGACTACCTTATTGTTTTACTAGCTTTTGCCCGCGGTTTCAACCTCGGTACAGTGATTTGAAAACGAAATTTTTAATTAAATAATTTAGATTTACAGCACCATATAAGATATAATAATTGTGATACCCGAGGCTTTGCGCGCGTGTATATCATTTTATTACAAATCCCACGTGAACTTTTCCGGGATAAAAAGTATCTTATAATTATTTTAATCCAGGCTATCTCCACTCCAAATTTCATTGAATGGTTGGTTGAAGAACAAACATCCAAACATCTTCACAAACTTTCACATTTATAATATTACTAGGAAATTGCCCTCACTTCGCTTCGGAAAAAATAGTAAAAAATATAATATAGCCTATGTCACCCGGGGAAGGTTGGGAAGCTACTTCCCAACAGTGAAAGAATCTTTCAAATCGGTACGGTAGTTACGGAGCCTATTCAATGCAAACAAACAATCAAATCTTTCCTCTTTATAATATTAGTATAGACAATAGGATGTTACTATATTGTCGACTTTTGTAGTCTCTTGCGCCCGCGCCGCCCCAATATTATAGGACAATTTTTTGCATAAAGCTTCACACTCATAGCCCCACACTAGAACTCCCTGTATCGTGGGTGCCATGGACAACACATAAGACAAGGACACTCACACCCAGACCGAGAACAGAAATTCAAACTCATCATTCAAATTTCCGCCTCGCTGGGAATCGAACCCGGGACCCCTTGGCGCGGTGATCCGGCATGGTAACCATTGCGCCACGCGAGTCGTCTAATAAAATGAGTACGTTGCACGTGTAATACCAATTTTATCTCGTTCACCTTTTTTGTCACAGACCTATAATATTTCAAAGTTAATTCAAGTATGTGAACTGTAGTTTTGAGTAGAAAAACTTATCGCTAACCCTTATTTGGAACTTTTACCCGGTTAGTGTAGTATGAAGTATAGTGTAAATAAAGTGCAACCATCCAGTTTTGTTTAAAAACAATACCAATTTATTTTTGATACTAAACATCAATTAAAAATAACCAGTATAAATAAAAAAACCCCTGCTATCAAAACAGCTATCATGATAAACCTTTTTGAAATTCTAATGGCATTATTGCATTTATTACCATTATTGCATTATTCCATTTATTTTTATTTTTTGATACTTCAAACAATGACATCTCACAGCCACCAAATTTGTTTTCTTTAATTTCACTTATCTAAGAACACCTGGGTTATCAAGACGAATCTAACGATATCCTAATCATATAAATTGGTCCAGCGGTTTGGAACATATGAGGTAATAAAGCATATTACAGACATACATACAAGATACGTGCAAAACACAACTCTTCCCGTTGGGTAAAAATAAAGTCAATAAAAATTGCTATGAAAGAAAACCTACAAATTTTTCCGTTCGGAAACTACCGTGCCTATTACATCGGAATTTTAGGTTGGGAAATTAAACGGTTACGGCTTTTGGAAGAAAAAACGTGAAAACGTGACCTTATGTTAAATGGCGCGGAATCATACAATAAACCGGGTAAAGCAGTGAATATATATTTTTGCCAAATAATTTTCAGCTTTACGACGTTTGTTTCAGAATAAATAATGTTTTGAATCATTTTCTCAGTCAGTTTCTCATAAAATCCAGTTTAGGCGTTCACTGTTGCAATAATAAATTAAGTATGGAATCTGAAACCGAGAAGATTACAATATTCTCGAGAGTATATCGAAGCACGAATCTTTGTCCTCGTAGAGTATTTAATGTAACACAGTGGTAAACGAATACATGCGGTAACTCATTAGAATCCGATCTGAATGCGAGATTTTCCGTTTGCGGTCAGTGATTATTTTTTTGTTTACAGTGAGACTTCCAACATTTAAAGGCGAGGCTACATCGTACTATAGCTTACACTAGATTGCAACCGCAGCTTCGACAGACGAAGAGTGGCTTCATAAACATCATAATATAAACATCCAATTCCACGGGAATGTATGACGGGGATGAAATCTATCATATAAGTTAAGTTTGGACATGGTCTGTCTGAGTGCCAAGATTCATCTTAATTCTCAACATCCAAACATGTTCACGAACTGTCGCATTTATAATATTAGTCGGATGGTATTTTTATTCTTTTTCGAGATACTTAGCTCCGTGCCAAGAAGGTGCCGTTGACTTTAAAACTTTCTCCATGTAAATGAGGCTTTAGGTGGGACTTACGGTGAACCCACATATATAACATAATGCGGCCGCATAACTGTCATCCGCATCGGGCTCTCATATAACACCGTGTCCTACGTGGGCGACTCAACGCGAACGCGATCGCGAAGCGATCCGGTGCGATTTCAGTGCGATGCGGTGCGATGCGGCGGCTCTGTCCTACGTGCACGCGAATCGTCCCTTCACCGCCACTGACATCCGCCGCGCCGCTGAAGTTCGCCCGAAAATATCAAACCAACTGATCGCGTTCGCGTCAAATCGCGCCGCGCCGCAGCGCACTCTACGTGCGTTTTGTAACGTAGGACACTTCAACACATTTCAACTGTTTGTTGTTTTCGCATCGCGCCGCGTCGCTTCGCGTTCGCGTTGAGTCGCCCACGTAGGACACCGCGTAAGCATTTGTACGAAACAAATGCGGCGCGTTCGGCGTTCAGCATTAAAATACGATTTTCGATTATTTATCAGTCAATCATAATTTAATTTTAGACCCATGATAGAACTTTGATCTTGAACATCAATTATGCAGATTTTCCTTTGCTTTAAGGGATAAATTGCGCATCAAAGAAGTAAAGTTTAGCTCGGATAACTTTTCCGGCTTGTAAGTATAATAATTTTTGAACCAGAGTATCTTTGATCAAAATTTTTCAATGATGTAACTTTATTATTAATAGTGTACAGGTCCAAATTACTAGCTAGATTGTACGATCTATTGCAAAAAATTGTACTTACCTGTTGACTTACATTCTAATCTTTTAAGACTAATAGCTGTGCCTCGCGGTCTTACCCGCGTTAATTTGTGGAAAAACAACTAGCTACTAAAATTTTATGATTTTATATAGTCTATAGCCTTCCTCGATAAATGGACTATCAAACACAAAAATATTTTTTCAGTTCGAAGCCGTAGTTCCTGAGATTAGCTCGTTCAACCAAACCAACTCTTCAGCTTTATAATATTAGTACAGATTTTTGAAAGGAATGCTTCACACTTATTTTAAGAGAAACTCTCAACCCTGACGCATAAAAGTGACGAGTTGGTCATTCCGGCAAACATTTTGCAACCCCCATGTATTTACAAAGTAACTTTTCAGGTACAACGTCGGGTTACGTCAATATATATCTGGTTCACGTCACGTTTTGATGGGTTGTTAGAACTGGAATGGCTCGTAAACTGGGTAGTTGAAAGTTTGTTGACAAAATGTAGGTGAATGCAGGAAAAAGTATTAGGTACGTTAAACTTAAAATGATGCAATGTGAATAAACAATGATGAAGACGGTCGCATTTATAATTTAAAACGTTGTCGCCTCCTCAAAATAGGCCAAGAGGATTCCGGAATAAAAAGTAGCCTATATGTTGCTCAATAGCGTTCTCTACATTCCAGTGAAGTGCTATTAAAATCTTGAAAAAATGTGTTTTAGTATCGTGAAAATAACTTTAAAAACTTGAGAAAACAGTTATTTTGAAATCTCAGACAGAAGACACAATAGATAAACATTTCAATTTTAATTATATGTTAAAGGACTAGTTACATTGTGAGTAATCTATGATTAGGTATAACTTTTGCGACTACTTGTCTTGATTTCATTTGTTGAATGTTATTACCATTGACAGTTTTAATTTTTGCTTCACGTATATAATCCTACTAACGAGTAGATGAGCCACGTGATGATCAATGGTCATCATTGCCCACATACAGTAGGATGTACCATACTGACTCCATCACCTACTTACGCTACCACATCAATGTGAAGCGATTCAGCTGTAATAGGATCGCTCTCGTGTCTATTACAGTCTATTTGCTACGAATCTATTGAAAGTTCGACAAAAATTTAACTTTAGAACTACGGAATAAAAAACTGTACTTTTGATACAACAGTTTTTGTAGACTCCATGTTTAACGGGAAGGAGAGATTGGCTTCGGTTAAAGGATGGATGGAGTATTACATCCAAATATTTATTCAAGAACAAAATGGCATCTATAATATCCGCGTATAAGTTTTTATCGTAGATTCAGTGAATAAATATATTCACATTCAATAATATAATATGCATGAACATTTTATAGATGCTACTTTCTTCTTAATTTTTCTTTTGAACTGAAGGACATTTTGTGCTTTTACAATGTTCTTAGACCTTAACACAAAAGAAAGGAATTACGTATCATTCAAATAAATATGTTTTTTTTTGTTTACAGGTTTCATTTCTAGGATTCCGATCTTCGACGGGCTCAAAGATTCTGATAAATATGACGACGAAGTAAACTGGGAGTTGCCGTAACCTTGTGAACAAAAACTATCGAATTTATTTTAAGAATTGTAATCATTTTCTCAATAATATAACATTAAATGCTTTCGTAGTAACGATTTGATGTAGTGAAGGAAATTGTGTTGCAATAAGGTTTTGTATTTTTATTGCAAAATTTATTTTCTTGCAACAATAATTTAACAAATCAGACGATTGTATACGTCAGAGAAACTCCTTTCTGCTCTCTCAGGCCTGCCTGACTTCATTAGTTAGAGTGAAGTGAAGAAAATGTTCTGATATTCAGACAAGGTGTAAGGCCTGCTGTGCGGGATTGTTCCACAAGTAACCTATAGGGGAATGCTGACAAAATTTCGTCAATAGCGATTACAGGCGTTTTCTATAAGGTATTTTAATTTAATCTTTTTCTTATGTATAGTCATGTCCCAAGGTCTGATGATTGTGAGTGCCTTATGAGTAATTTACTCGAACCTTAAAAATAATAATAGGTATGAATGTTATACACTTCGTAAAATACTTTTTGTTTACGCTATAATGATAATTTGATAAATATTATACAAAATATTGACGATCAAATGGTGAAAGATTTAATGTATGGTGCCTATCATAAGGTTTCCAATAAATAAATAATTATATTTAATTATAATTGCTTATTGTTTGTTATTATGTTATAATTTTTGAGCTGTTGAACATGACGTCAATAAATAGCTTGTTGAGATATCCAATGACTTTTCTTATTGTATTTTGTTAACAAATTTAATTAAATGCATTTCATTATTTACATTATTATATATAACATTATTATTATATAATAAAATTATTTAGTGCCTCTTTCATTTCAGGAAAAATTGTATGTTCAATAATAGCTTGGTCACCCGAAACAAATGATAGTTCCTATTTGATCATCTTAACTACTCTAGAGAATACTGCTTTCAAATTCGAGTACACTAACACCGTGTCCTACGTGGGCGACTCAACGCGAACGCGATCGCGAAGCGATCCGGTGCGATTTCAGTGCGATGCGGTGCGATGCGGCGACTCTGTCCTACGTGCACGCGAATCGTCCCTTCACCGCCACTGACACCCGCCGCGCCGCTGAAGTTCGCGCGAAAATATCAAACCAACTGATCGCGTTCGCGTCAAATCGCGCCGCGCCGCAACGCACTCTACGTGCGTTTTGTAACGTAGGACACTTCAACGCATTTCGACTGTTTGTTGTTTTCGCATCGCGCCGCGTCGCTTCGCGTTCGCGTTGAGTCGCCCACGTAGGACACGGCGTAACACCGTGTCCTACGTGGGCGACTCAACGCGAACGCGATCGCGAAGCGATCCGGTGCGATTTCAGTGCGATGCGGTGCGATGCGGCGGCTCTGTCCTACGTGCACGCGAATCGTCCCTTCACCGCCACTGACATCCGCCGCGCCGCTGAAGTTCGCGCGAAAATATCAAACCAACTGATCGCGTTCGCGTCAAATCGCGCCGCGCCGCAACGCACTCTACGTGCGTTTTGTAACGTAGGACACTTCAAACCCATTTCAACTGTTTGTTGTTTTCGCATCGCGCCGCGTCGCTTCGCGTTCGCGTTGAGTCGTCCACGTAGGACACCGCGTTATAAATTTACTTTGTTTTTATTTGACGGGTGGGTTGTTCATACACTTTAATCGCAGCTAACTTTATCTTTAGTTATTACCGACCGAATATCAAAATGCGCGAGCCGCCATTACAATTATGACTCCCTTCCCTATTGGCTCGCGCGTTTTGACATTCGGTCGGTAATAGCTAAAGTTAGCTGCTGTTAAAATGTACGAACAACTCACCCTTATTGCTTATATGATTTCTTATATTATTTGCAAAAATACATAAAAAATGCCCTATAATTCCATCTATGCTTTCCATTTGCATGATAAGTTATATGACTTGACGCAGTTTCTGGACACATCCTATCCGTGTTGGTTTCTACGAGTAACTTCTATCTCAAACTTGTCCCAACTGTAAATAAATACTTGTCTACAACTTCGAGTGCAGCGCCGTCGACACCAAATAAATAAATAAACTAAACTAGTACGGGTGTAATGCGAACATTCTACGTTATTTTCGTCTTTCCTTTCCTTTCTTCATTCTTTCTTGTCGGTGACGGTGACAAGTAACTCTACTTGACTCGTTCTTCGGCTAGTTACATAAAAAACCATATTGATCATAAGATTCACCGTGTCCGATCTGAGGACCCATTCTGATACGCTGTACAAGTCCTTGAACACTACACTACGTCCTTTTAGGGAACCAAAAGGTAGAGTTTAAACTGTTTAAGTAGTTTGTCAGAAACCTGTCCACAGCATGGCAACCATAACATTTGCACATAATAAATAGATTATTTCCAAAACATAACATTTAACGTAAGCGCAACTTTGTGCTACTGGATGGTCAGTAATAAAGTACCACTTCTCAGAGGAGTCATCACACATACTGTTCAAATACCGAGGCATAGACGCTGAGGTAAAACATTCCAGTAATTCCAAATCCAATGACCATCCAATAGAAGCGCGATTCAAAGGAGCTGTCAATGTGGAAGTGCCGAGTGATCCAGGCGCACAGGTAGAACCGATCCGTTTCAAACCGACCTCAAACGGATCATCCGGTGTGGACCCGGCAAATGAAGCACGATTTATTCAACTTTATTGAACAACGTGAAATACATACTATTGCTGATGGAAATGTGAAAGGTACGAAATAATTCCGTAGAAATATCCGAGAGTTAATAAGAGTTACTCAGGATTATATCGAACAAAATTATTATAGAACTATGTTCTTACTTCTGTTTTTTCTTGTGAATAGCCAACGAAGGAGTAAATAGAAACAATGGAATATGACTATCGCTGTTCTGATATTTGTGACACACATATTTCATTCTTGCATCATTTCACACAAAATTACTTATTTAATCGTTTAATCTACCTATCTAATAGAAAAAAAGGTATCAAAATTAATGGTTCTCCAACGCTCTAAACGAATTTCTCATTATTACGTATACTTATATATTTACGTGCATGAAATGAAGGCATTTGGTTCAATTTATGACAATAAGGATCACTATTTCCATTTCGAAGCGAAGGCGGATTAATTAGTTACATCCAAGATCAATCATTCGTCGGAAAATGTCGGGAATTTAAGGAAGCAGTCGCGTACACACTGAGCGGCCAGCCTCGCGAGGCGGCCAACCGGGGCAAATGCTTGCTTAGCCAATACGCTCCTTGTGCGAGTCGACACATATGCTTACCTTCACTCATCGCTTCTGGAATCCGTTTTTGACATGTTTGAGGTTCGTCTTACACATTTAAACATCAATAAAGTACTTAAAATTCACTCTCAGAGTTCAGATATTGTTGTAAAGTTTATGATCTTCACAATCGAAAGCTAATTCTTCGTACAGCTTATATTCATATTATATTTATGTATTGCTTAACCCAAATATAGTTAAATCTGAGTTTCTCTTTCTTTAAGTAGATAGATTAATAAACGGCAATAACGGCGACGGTGATTCGTAGCGAGGCAGCCTCACGACTTCAGTTTTGTAGCGAGGCATCCTCGCACAGAAAAACATTTGAGAACATAGAGCTAGTTAGTACGCGCCTAATCATTTTAAAGGTATGAAACCTTGTTGTTGTTATTTTTATATGATATCTTTACAAGTAACACAAATTAAATAAAACTCAAAACTTTTATCTAAACTAATAAGTATATAAACTTCTCTAATTGGTTTTTAAAATAGTATTATATTAAAGTTCAATACGAACGAATATACCATTTTGCATTTACCAAGTAAAATGTTTTTCAGTTTAATTACTTACAGCGATTTAACTGCTGAAGCTATTTATACGAACTCATTTTATTTAAGGTAAATAATTTTATTTAAAGTAGTGTTAAACGAATCTCTTTCAATGTTGTCGAATTTATTTGTTAATACTTGAAGACCTGGTATTGTAAAGTTAACCCTGTGTCTTTGAAATAAGATTGATTTTGCAATAATAGACATCTTCGTACTTAATCAGTGATGGCAAACACCTTTCGTATGATTACTTAATTAATATTGCATCATTAAATGATTGAAAATGGTTACAAAGTCCAATCCCATGTTACAGCGATTGTAATTTGTAACAATTTTTAAACACACCAAGTGTAGCTCAGATCTTTTCTTCAAATGCCTATTATTAATATTAATAATGATTAAATACAGTAACTTGATTTCAAGTAAAGCAAAAGTTATCTTGGTTAGTTGCTTCATAGAAACCTTCTCTGGGTTTAACTTCAAGATAATATTAATTGAACAAACTGGACCACGTTGAATTACAAAATACACAGCACGGTTAATCTCAAGTTTAACTACGCTTGACTTAAACTGCTTTGAAGCACTTAGTTTTCTTAAAGACGGAATATACTCGTGATTTTGAAGTTAGTTTACATTTAAGACCTAAAGTAAGTTAATGCATTTAACTACTAACATTATGTTTTTCATGTAAATTTATGTATTAGGAAGTTTTCTTCTTATTTTAATGTAACCTTCGTATTTCTAACTGTATATCTGTTAGCTACTTTTATTTATGGGAATGACTATCTGGTGGTAAGTAATTGAGCAGTGACGTCAAACAAAATTAACAAGCGACTACATGATTTTGTGGCTTTCCCATTACCCGAAGGAAAACTGAATAATATCTACATTACATACAAGTCAGATTCATTGACCAGAGATCATTTTATTGTATCTGTTTTGAGAATTATAGTTAGATAGCTTAGTGGGAACGTCCATATTTCGTTTCTAGGCGTGTGCTATTACGAAAAAAAATGTATGGGGAAAGTTAAAACTGATTTCATGAATGGACCTAATGGATCTAAGCCATTATTTTAGTGGTCTCAAACCTTCTTCGCATTATCGCAAAAGACATCATATTATTGCCTTTCAAATGAAACCAGTTTGGGTCACATCGGCTGTATGGTTTTTAAAGTCTATTACGAGTACGTACATAGCCAGAAACAATGTTTGTTTAGTAGATTTTTGCTATCCGTGTTCATTATTTTTCGTATGTCATGACTCATGTCTAATACACGCACTGCAGCTGAACGAAAGCAAACGGTATCCCATACGCTTACAGGGCATGAGAGTGACAGTGATGAAGGACTGAGCGAGTGCTGTTTCAGGTGCGTGAAGAAAAATAACACCGTTCTATCATTTCATGTAACACCTTTTTTGAGCTCAAAAGTTTATGTATATAGAATTTTACTATAGGCAGGTCAATGTAATACTTTAAACGTAAAAAATACCATTACTACTTATTACAAAAGTAAATCCCCCGCCACATCAATCTAGTTCTTGCAAAATCTGAAAAATTACTGAACGGGTTTCCGTACGGTTTTCACCAATAGATGATGTGCTTTATGAGGAAGGCTTAAGTGTAAAATTATTTATTAAAACTATTATTGTCTTAAGCAATTGTGACCCGGTCGGAAAGGTGTTGGAACTACTTGTTTTATAAGCGAAAATTCAGTTTCTTTCACAAATGTACCAAAATTACGAAAGATATCACTGCGTTTAAGAAAATAACTCGACGTAACAATTTGAAACCAAAACAAGTAGCCGGTTGAATGGAACGATCGTCGGTTTTAAAAAGAAAAATAAAATGTGTACCTGAATTCGGTATTCGGAATATTACACTTCAATTTTTGCTTGGGGCAACACCTGGGGTCTTGTGCCAAACTCGTTTATATCAATTTGAACCGTATTTGTGTTAGCTCAGAGTGGATTATCATGTGATGTGTTCCCACTGTATTTCTCTCGAGCTGTCATGACGACTAAAAATAATGGCATTCAGAGAGAAATATATCGATAACATTGTTTGCGTATGGAAATAGGATTACAGGTAAACATTAGATTCTTTATGTAGTTCTGAAATAAGTTATGTGGGGCGTAGGTGTCTTATCGATGAGCTTACAGAACGAGAATTCGTTTGCAGAAATAGTAAGGAAAAGAATCTGAAAAGCGGAAAGGAATATACATGAAGTCTGAGCGTGAAGTATCGATATTATTTCCAAAGATATCGACGGGTCCTACGCAT
>OZ010695.1:1452273-1485651 GCA_963932265.1 Thymelicus lineola
AATGCCATATAATTATATTAAAAGTGAATTTAAAATACCTACGTGTTTCTAAGTAATAACTTTACGCACGGGTATACTGACATGTTAATTAAAATATTTTGTGTCACAGTGTTTTAGACGCTCCAATTTTATTAACTAGCGCTGTGTTTATTGACTTTCGTTCAATCCGCACCCGCAAACTCGTTAAAGATTGTCAATTATTACTACCGCTTTGAGCACCAGCTAAATGGAATAGTCGATGGGGTCAAAAGCGACCCCGGATGCCGTAAAGGCAAAACATTGTCTTCCGGTGATGTATTATTGGTCACTCGTTCAGGGAAATAGGAAACAGCAAGCATACCAAATGTACGTAAACCCTATTTTCACGTGCACCCCGAACTTTGTTACCAGGTACCACAGTATAAGCACTTGCGAATATACTTATAGTCCAGCACTTTTGTTCGTATAAAACAAGTTAATGTTTTAAAACTAAATGTACACGGTTTTATAGCGTCAATCTAGGTACATACTAATACAAAAAATCATACTGTACTGTTTACCGTTAAGGAATTCCCTCGTCTGGAGAAAAACACAGTGTTAACATGGCGTCGTTTAAAAAAAAACTAAGTTCATTCAGTGCACCCCGCTGAACAAACATACCACCATTGGAACGAAGTTCCTTATCGCGCGTTATGAAAGGGGGCTAGACGGAAAATTACGACACTTTTTGATTCTTACGAATGACGACACTTTTTTTGAAGTGATTCAGAGACTTTTACAGAGATGGCGCTGTACTGTACAACTTTCTGAATCACGCTAGCGTGATTCGGTAAGTTTTACAGAGATGGCGCTGTACAACAAAACAATACTTAAATCGAAAGGAACTTCGTTCCATCCGGGTGTCCCTTTGCACCTCTCATGTTTTTTATTATACTACATGTATGTATAATGTAATTTACTACGTAACTTATTACTGTTATTATACTGTAATTTATTACTACGAAACCTAACCTAACCTAACAAGAAAGTTTAAAAGTTTATAAACTAAAGCTTATGGTAAATCAGTTCAAACCGCATTTAAATTGATAAAGCCAACTCTGAAATCAAGAAGAATCTAACAGACAAACAGATGAACGGACGAAAAATTATAGCAACAACAATAAAGCAATATATTACTATTTTTTTAACATATTTTAAATCTTACCTCATAGCCTTAGTTCGATCGCTCTTCCCCAATCGCTTTAAGTAGTTCTGAGACGTCACTCCAATTGACCCGTCCAGCCTCTCTTGGCCGACGGCATGAGGTCTTTGCTAAACTGTGGTGCTACTAAATTCCACATGGCATTTGTCAACAGCTAATGCGGGCCGTGTGTTAGCACGCTAATTTGGCTTTCTAGTTCGGTTTTGTACGAAACACAGTTGCGTCTGACTGCACTATTGCCGTATTTCCGGGTCGTTACCGGTGTATTTGGAATGACGTCTATAATTATTGTAACGTGTTTTGTGTTGTTTTCGAAGTAACGGGGTAAGGCAGGATTATCTCAGTGTCACCTGGCATGGAAATACACAAAATTGATATCACATTCACTTCGTTCCTTAGATAAACAAATGTACGTTCAATTGTTAGGTTTTCATTTGTTTATCTTCCGCATAAATATCTGCCAAAGACGGGTTTAATGCGAGACTTCGCTTTGCATAGGGTCACATTGAACGAGCCTACTAATACAATTCACACTAACTATTTTCACTGAACATTAAAAAAAATTTGACGATCCAAGTGGCGCAATAGTTATCACGACGGATCACCGCGGTACCGCACCAATAGTCCGGGGTTCGATTACCAGTGAAGCGGAATTATAAATGATAAGTTGAAGTTTGTGTGCTCGGTCTAGTTGTGTGTTGTTATCCATGGTACCCACGACACAGAGAATCTTAGTGTGGGGGCTACGAGTGTGTAGCGTTATTTATTCCTTGGTATTTTTATTGAAGTGAAACTTTTTTAGAATCGTTGTGATTTCAAACCGGATGCAACGGAATAAATGACAGGAAAGAGACACAAATACAAAAATGTGTAGGAAAGAATGAGACAGAAATATACTCGGCAAGCATGCATATAATATAACTGCTAATTTCATCGTTGAATCTAACTTCTCCGTAGCTCAATGGTCAGGACGTACGAGTAGATACACAATACCTGATGCGCAGGTTCGCGTCTCTCAGTATTTCTTTTGAAGTGAAACTTCTTTAGAATCGTTGTGATTTCAAACCGGATGCAACGGAAAAAACGACAGGTAAGAGACACAAATACAAAAATGTGTAGGAAAGAATGAGACAGAAATTTACTCGGCAAGCATGCATATAATATAACTGCTAATTTCGTCGTTGAATCTAACTTCTCCGTAGCTCAATGGTCAGGACGTAGATACACAATACCTGATGCGCAGGTTCGCGTCTCTCAGTATTTCTTTTTTTTATATTGTTTTTAAATACTTTCAAATGCTCTTTTAAATATTTTCAAAGAATTTATCAACAAAAAATAAGAATTTCAGGTAGAAGATTCGCTTTATTGCTTTTTCATCTCATTATCTTGAAACCAAAATTTTGGAAAATTTCACTTCTACCACGTGTGAATTGCACACATTTTCTTTTTTTTAGTTTTATTTTTATACTGTTTTTAAATACTTTCAAATGCTCTTTTAAATATTTTCAAAGAATTTATCAACAAATAAGAATTTCATTTTCGTTGTTTAATTTCAAATGCTCTTTTAAATATTTTTTTTAGTTTTATTTTTATACTGTTTTTATACTGTTTTTAAATACTTTCAAATGCTCTTTTAAATATTTTCAAAGAATTTATCAACAAAAAATAAGAATTTCGTTTTCGTTGTCAAGCTTGCTTATTTAATATCTGTCGATTGACCGACCAATTGTTGTTTCTTAGTTTGTCGCTAGATGGCGCGCTACAGTAATTTTGTGTAAGACGGCTGCTAGATGGCACTTAATAATTTACGTGTTGTTGTTTTAGTTTTATTTTTATACTGTTTTTAAATACTTTCAAATGTTCTTTTCAATATTTTTAAAGAATTTATCAACAAAAAATAAGAATTTCATTTTCGTTGTCAAGCTTGCTTATTTAATATCTGTCGATCGACCGACCGATTGTTGTTTCTTAGTTAGTCGCTAGATGGCGCGCTACAGTAATTTTGTGTAAGACGGCTGCTAGATGGCACTTAATAATTTACTTGTTGTTGTCGAGGGGTTTTTTATATCTTGTTTAGTTTCACTTCTATCGTGTGTGAATCGCACACACACCTTTTTTTTGCTCTGTATCACCCCTGGAAATCAGCAACACCAAAGACCTTACAGATGCATTAAGAACGCTGTAAATGTAATAACATCTCGTTATATTCCATTTTCCCCTCACATTGAATCATTCATATAAAATTATATTAAGCTACATGCATGCGTAAACAGATTTAGCGGAAGTCCGAAAAATATTTTGCTAACATAAAGCCATTTAAATCGCGTTTAGTCACGGCTCGTTCATGCAGCGAGTAACGCGTTTTAAATGCAGAAAAACTAAAATGTGTATACCGAAATCTAGTTCCCACGTAAAAACTATTTAAAATATACGCAAAATGCTTTTATATTTCTTGCGTTGATTCAGTTGTTGATTTGCAACGACGTTGAATGTGAAAAAGTACGACAGTATTGCGAAGATAGGCTAGGCTGCAACTATTCTGTGTAGCGAAAGTATAGAGAATGAAACAATAATAGTTTTGTAATTGCGATTATTTCTTTTACTTAAGTACTTCAAAGGCACAAGCATCTTCTGATGCGATCATGCGAGGTAGCTGCTAGTTCCCAGATTGATTCACAAGGCAGATATTGTACAGTCGGTAAAAGAGATGATGTACGATATAAAAACGTTAGAAATATTCCTAAGGAATTATATACCACAAACTTTTTTAATATTAACAATAGTGGATACCTGGCGTGCGCAATAAATTTTTGTATGGAAAAAGTCAAAAATCGAAAATGTGCCTAATGCATTGTTTTAGTGGCAAACTATCTTCGCATTATTGCCTTTTAAATGAAACTATTTTGAAGCATATCAGTTGAATGGTTTCAAATTTTTTATAGGATATCCATACAAACACTGTTTGTGTTTTATAATACCTATAGACTATTTTGCTGTCTGTATATGGCGCTCGCTTGGTAACTTGAAATATTCTAACACTTATCTTATTGTACACATACGTCCAAGTTGCGTTTGTAACTCGTAGATCGTACATCGACAAAAACTGTTTATGAGCGGTTCATTTTCTTAACTGTGTAGTAATTTGTATTGTACGGTCCTAAATCGTCGTTAGTCGAAAAGCGGCGCCTCAAATCCGGCCATAATCTGACTAATCCGGGAAGGCAGTTGCTAAATGTATGTGAACCGACTGCGAGCTGTGAGCTAGACAAATTACCCACGATATTGTATTTTCAATCGTGAAGCGCATTCACAACGATTGGTTGATGGAAAAGGTCGAATACTAGCGGTTGTGGTTAGAGTTGGGCTATATAGCATTTTGTAAGCGATTTCGTGCTTTAAAGAACAAAGTAAAGGGAATAGCAACAAAGTCATTAAGCCTTATCAGAAATTGCATATTAGTTATGTTAATGAGCAACGGTGTCCCCTTGCCATCAAGTCGTGAGGTCTTTTGTCAGCTAGTAAATAAATAAAAATAAGAAGTTTAGACATCTACTGATTAAAGTTTGCTTCACAGATATTTAATTGGTAGGAAATATTATGAGTATAATTTACATTGCTAACTTCATTGTCATCATAGGCACAAAGAGAAAAAAATGTTTTTCAGTTGCATAAATATCTGCTGAGGATCGGACATGGGCACGAAGAGTCTTTACGAACTGAGCTAAAGGCAAAACTAAAACTTGAGTATTTTCTTTTACAAACAACGTCAAGTCGGGGCGAGGTCATTGCCAGTAAAAATAAAATATTTGTTTCAACCAACAACCCAAAGCATCATTTATATAGATGAATATCACCGAGAGGCAAATAAAGATTAGTGAGTAAAATCACCTTTAACTAATAGTACTTCTACTAACTTTCAAACTGTTGACTAATGATGATTAACATTAGCTTATAAAATTGATAATAGTAGAAACTATCTACATACATGATGTTCTTATCTCGGTAAATAAGTAAAAGTTCCACGTAACGAAATCGGCAACAGAGCGCAAACAAAAACTGCCTGGATAGCAATACAAGAAAAACTGCCGATGGATAAGCAAGACTAAGAAAAAGTCATGACCAAGGAGCATGGAAAGGTATACAGATAACCAATTTGATGAAACAATAAATTTCCCACGCCATAAAGTCTGTCCTGGGCATTGAAGTATTATTACTAGCGTATAGAACTGACACCGCGAATACGATGTATGTCCCAATCAATTAGTGCCAATGGGCTTTAATTTTCAATAGATTCGTTCGATTTTGAAAGGAGAACGGGGGCTCAATTTTGAGAATTGGACCTTCCGGCAGGACACACATTTTGTTCAAGATGTCTGTTCTACGACATTATACTTCAATAGTCCTATGGATCATTTCCTATACTACAGACGCTGCCAAAAATTAGCTTGACTTCAGCTTTAAAAGTAATAATGCTGGTTCATATTGTTATAAGCTTATTCCGTAGGTTTATTTATGTATTTTTTGTTTGAAATTTATAATATTATTTATAACATTTTCTTGTATTGTTATAAAAAAGGAAAAAGAAAATTGTTGTTAATGTACACAAACTTATTAGATATTTATATAAAAGATTTTGATACTGCCATCGGAGAAACTATTTTTCCGATTTCTCTGTATTTGGATAAAACAAAGTAGAACAAGTTTTGTGTAAGCTACCTTTAGAATAAGTAGTAAGTAAGCGGAAAATCCACAAAAAAGGTTTGCATTGTGAGTCGTGTTGACGAATCCTTTTTGTAAAAGGTTCGAGAGCCCAAGTTTCTCAACTGAAATGGTTTTGGTGTTCATATTCAAATATAAATGTTGTGATACGTATTAGCTAAATAGAAGTCTGTATCCAAAAATATTCTGTGCTTTCGTCATGTCATTTTGATACAAATTTTAATGCAAAAAGAAACCCGATAGTATAACACTTCTGAAATACAGTCATGTAAATAAATGTTGTAAAAACAAGCGCAGATCCGTTTATATCTCGTATGGATTAATCCTACTAATATTATAAATGAAAGTTTAGATGTCTGTGACTTAATCTCGTAAAAACGGTTGAACGGATATGGATATTTGACACACGGAGCTTTCAGCCTAACTTTCGGTAAGTTATAGGCTACTTTTTATCCCGGGAAATAAACCTGTTCCTGAGGGACAAGGTACAATTTATAGTCATCGAACCGGAAGTACCGCTGCACCTTTGCTAAGACGCCTAACTTCCTAGCAGCAGCCTTAGCTTTGGATTCAATGAACCGCCCAAGGTTAATGTTCAAGTATATTTCAACTCCCAATAACTGCTTGCCAATAAGCGCTTTTTTGCCGGTGAATTTACACGCTTGAGTTTTTTGTGGCGTTGATCTCACAAGGTTGGCATGCCAGACCCAATCAAAAGCCTTCAAGATATCAAGGGAAACGGCCAGGGCCTCACCATTTTTCTTGAGGGCCTCTTCCTAGATGTGAGTGGCATATGTTAGAAGATCACCCGTCAACCGAGTTCGGCAGAACCCATACTGCCAGTCGCTAAGGATGTATTCTAGGTATACCATGAGGCGCATGCTCAATATACGCTCCATAATAACTGCTGAATGAGTGTTTGTTGTTGTTGGTAACATTCAAATAGCAAAACCAAAATCAAAATCATTGACCAGCTCAGAGCCTGATAGTGATCTTGGCGATAAAATAATATGTAACTCCCGATCGGGTGGTAATAACGGAGGCACTTTTTTAAATATTAGTTAGTGGTACTTTGACATCGCAAAACTAGAATCTTATTAACCAAACTTAGGGCCTGATGGTGTAACTTGAAGATCGAATATGTGACTTCTAAACGAATGGAAATAATGGAATTGTTTTCAAATATATTTGTTGTTGCTTTTAAACCATTTTTAGGATGAAGTTAAGTGGATATTCCTTATTCACTCACTGCTAAACGGATTTAGTTGAAATTTGGCTCACAGATATTTAATATCCTGCATTAAAGGATATGATGATTTTTATACCGGGGATGGACCTATTCCCTCATGATAAGTGGTATAATAAAGTATATAAATTTTGTTTACAGGCTTATATAATAGCATAATAGCATAGAATTTTTGTATATTTTATTTATTAATCACACTCTTCATTCCTCTAAATACCCAGTTCTGAAGTCCACGCAGACAAAGTCGCGGGTAGAAGCTAGTTTATAATATTCTTTGGTTAGTTACTTGTTCCATTAGTCAGTTTGGTTTCGTATTACTTTTAATGTTACTAGTGATAGAGTACTTTTTCCACTATAAATTCCACCACTTTTCTTTTTAATTCACCCTTATTAAATGACAATAGAGTTATTTACAAGTGATTGGTGAAATAAACACATAAATCAATGAGTTCATCTCACAATGAAACTTGGTAATACACATGCACCATAATCTATTCTGCCTTTAATCTGTCTATAACGTTCGAAATCTATCCTTTTGTTCCCGCAACAGCCATATTTGCTCGATCACTTAAGAGACAAAGCAGAAAGCCGGAATGACCGAAATGGGATACATAAATCCTGTATCGAATGTACATTTCCTGTTCTATTGGCACATCCTATAAAGCTGGCTGCAGTTAACGTAGAATACGATGCCGGAAACAGCGACGTAATCGACAACCGTAATCCGTCGAATGAAATTATTGTTATTAAAGAAACTTTAGCATTTTTTATGTAAACTGGTCAACGAGCAAATAATCCAGCTGATGGTAAGAAGTCACTGTTACCCATGGACATTAATACCAAAGGCATGAACGATGCCCAGGCATCCAAGAAAAAAGTAATATTAAATTAAAATTTTAAAAACCCCCGTCAGTTTTATTTACACGAAACGTAGCTAAGAACAATCCCAATTGAGTCACTTTTCAAACAAAAAACTATAATGGATCAAAATCAGTTCATCCGTTTGGGAGCTACGATGCTACACACAGACAGATACACAGATACATAGACACATAGATACACAGATACGTCAAAGTTATAACACTCCTCTTTTTTTCGTCGGAGGTTAACCGGCTCTCAAGTCCTCGGCCGAAAAACGACGAGTCGTTTTCCAGAAAAGTCAGAGAATATTATGACAGCAAAATCAAATCCATTTTAGTAGAAAAATAGTACGGTTTTACTTTTTCAAGGTTTTCAATGTGATTGTGACTGAAAATTACAGAGCTGAATAAGAAGTGTGACAGACACTTTTCTTTGTATGGCTAAACAGTCATGAAAATTACAAAAACGTGTTAAACAATGCGTGAATATCACCATCTTAATCCACAACTACTTATTTACTGATCTGGGGTTTTCTGTAAATATATATTTTCATGAAGAAACTAGCAAATTGGATATATCACTGAGGGAACATAAAGTATAATATTATTGGGAATTCTATTATTTATTTAGTTAGAAATTATTAGAAATAATTATTTTCCAATTCATGAAATTAATAAAGTCTGAACCAAAGATACTACGTTGAAATAATGGTTATAATGGACCGAAATAACGTTTTGGGTCCATTAGGCATTTAATTAGTGATATTGCATGGAATTGACCCAACTTACTAAGATGACATGTAACAAAGGATAGCCGTATTCACTCAACGGTGAATATTGACTATTGAGGTCAATGTTTGGCCGAAGTACTTGTGCAGTTAACTATGGGCTACAGTATTAATGTAATAAACTGTCTTGTAGTACATCTAGTGGAAATACAATATTATACATCTCCCAAATACTCAAAGCCATCAATTGTTACTATAATTAATTAGAGGTGTTCAAAATTCAAAATTATTTGATCATGCATGAAATCTCGATAGGCTATGTGCTTGAAAAATTAATTGATATATTTATTGTTTCATAATACTATAAATAAATCAACAATGTACCTGAAATTCAATAAAATCATACCCTTTTTCCGCCAGTGAAAAACTTGACTAATAATTCTACCTCTTGGATTTACATTTCACATTACATTAAAACTACTTAAAGCTTACTAGAATCGTAAATAAGTTGAACTTCAAGTAGGCACCTAATTTATAGACCTACGTTACCTTTTCGAGTATACTGGCCGTCCCTCGTCAAACTGTTCTTTTGTTGGCAACTTTTTCAGTATCGAAGAAACATACCTCCACTTCACTCGAATCCAAAACTTATTCGACCCAGAGACCCATCGATCAATCAGCATTAAGAAAATCATCAGGAACAGAAATGAAAAATAAATGTAAAAACAAACTTTAGCCTGCAAACATCGTGTAAAATACCAACCATTATACAAGGAGCTTCGTAAAAACATACGAGGAGGGTTCTTGTAAGTTGTGACTTGATTGGTGTAAGATACGAGAGTTCATGTTCACTGGCAGTCAATAGCGGCGTCATGAAATATTCATTGGGAAGATCCTGCGGCGCCCGACGATCGCTTTTATTAGCATTAACGACAGGTTTTGTAATGCAAGTGTTCTTTAAGCTTTACAATTGAGGAATGTTACGTTTTGTTTGTTGCTGGACCATAAAAAAATTTAAAAGTATAATGCAATATGGAAATAAAGAAAATAACAAGAAATGAAAAAACCCGATTCCAAAAACATTTCGATGCAAGAAACAAGCATTTATAAGTCAGTATCTTTAGATATTTAAAAACGTGTATAATTATCACATAGCAAATTGATAAGACATCTATTATACTGTATTTTTAGTAGTATTCAAGCAAAATTTAATAGTGATAAAATTATAACAATATCATAAGCAATAGAAGACTTGATAACTTTGAATCTTCATGTAGAGGATCTGCTTATTCCTTACTGAGTGGGGCACATCTTTTCAGCGGACCGCCAATGAGCTATAGGTAAGCTAAGTATTCACGTATTTATACTTACATTTTGGCAACACCACAATCTTATTTGATGAAAAGTTGAAAATTTATCTCGAAAACTATATAATTTTGATAAACTTCAGAATGTTTTAGAGATGAAATATTATCTTGCAAAATTCTGAGATTGAAATTTCATAAAGATATACTGCTTCCGCCTTTAAGTAATGTGAAACATGACTTAATATTTGCATGATATTTGTGATACAATGCATGTATGTAATATTTGAAGGTGTGAATATACGTAGAGGTAAAAACTTAATAATCTTTTTAAGAACAGTACACACGTAAGAGTCTAAGATTTGTATGGTTAAGGTTTATGTATGGAAGAAAAGCAAAGCAACACGTATTAAAAATACATCGGATATGGAATCAAATAATCGTATTGCATAAGCAAAGTAAACTTTTGATAAAATGAACTTACAGACAAAACCACCAAATAGTGGGTCTCTAGTTAGTTAGATAAGGGAAGAATATCAACTCATAGTCATTATATAAAATATATCTATTTTCATATTTCCATTACTATTAAATTAATAATATACCGGATGTCTTTTAGCATAATAATCGATTTTATTTCTTAACTTCATAATTTTATTTGTTTCTTGCAAACCAAGTCTATTTTGAATTTTCAAGTACATGGAAATATTTGGATTTTTGCTTAAAAACAATGATTGTTATTTAGGTACTTCTCCTCACTTCACTTCAGGAAAACATGCCGATTCTGTTCGCAAACCTTCCTAAAAAACCTTCCTTTACCTTCTTAAAAATTAACTTTCCTCATGTCTAGCTATATATGTATGGGTAACAACAACGTGAAAAGTGCAGTACCAGTATTTCAGATTCTTGTCCACAGATAGATAGACAACATAAACTTATTTTCATACTTCGTAGGAATTCTATTCTTAATTCTAGGCAGCATTTATCGTTGATGCCTCTGGTGACGTCAATAACGACGCCGATGACTTACCAGCGATTAGCTAGTCGTCTGTGGAAAAAGAACTTCGAAATCTTCCATAAAAAACTAGATCTCATAAGTACTTTAAATGCGGTTGATAAGGTTCTTTGAAAGAAGAGTGAAACCGTAACAAAAAGATACACAAGAAAATTTAAAGATTCCCAAACAAGTTAAGTAGCAAAGATTCTCCGAAACACCTCGCCACGTGCCACCAAATCCGGCGTCGTCAAACAACTGAAAAGCAAACTTGTGTTTCAATCGAAGCGGATGTCGGTTCGTTAAATCCCTTTCTTCGGAATATCTACAATATTCACTGTCGCTTTGAGCTACTGATTTGATCCTGTGATGTTTCCAGTATAATATTTATATTAGAGTCGTTTATTTTTTCAAACATTTGAAGGTCATAAGTTCATTACTTTTTGTATTAACATCCTTGAAGCCTGCCTGATTAGTAGTTTCCAAAATTTTGGTTTCTAGATAATGAGATGAAAAAGCAATAAATCGAATCTTAAAGCAATAAATCGAAGCGCCATCTATGAATACAACTTAGCACTTTTTAAAAATCTATCTAGCAATAAAACGAATGTTCTATCTTATTCCTCGCGCCATCTATGAATACAACTTAGCATTTTTACAGCACTTAGCTTACTTAGCATTTTGACAGAATGAAAGAATGAAATTGTTATTTTTTGTTGATAAATTCTTTGAAAATATTTAAAAGAGCATTTGAAAGTATTTAAAAACAGTATAAAAATAAAACAAAAAAAAAATAAAACTAAAAAAAAATACTGAGAGACGCGAACCTGCGCATCAGGTATTGTGTATCTACGTCCTGACCATTGAGCTACAGAAAGTTAAATTGAAAGTCGAAATTAGCGGTTGTATTATCTTACCTGAGATAAAAAAAGCAAAAAAAAAGCTTTGCTTTGCTTTTTTTATCTTACCTGTCTTTGCATCCGGTTTCAAATCACTAACGATTCTAAAGAAGTTTCACTTCAAAATGATCCACTGGACCAATTTAACGGAAAATAATGTCACTTTGTGGAATAATATTGCCGTAGTAATAATAATAGTGAAATCTTGGTCCCTGAAAATTAAATTTTTCAAATCTTATGTATGATTTAAATCAGAATCGGTTTGTCATGACACTATTTATTTTTCGCCAAAAACTTTGACACTACAAATGTCAAATTGGTCCAGTGGATTAGTGATTCGATAGAATACTTACATAGTGTCCTAAAACTAAAGAGAAAAAAATTAATAGCTGACTATAACAATATGGTCTGCAATCTTATAGCGAAAGAAAGAAGGTAGGTACAATCTAATCAATACTTTACATTCCAGGAGTTTAAATTCATTTATGACATTTTTCCGCCCGCGGCCAACGGATCAAGTAAATGTGGTCAGCCTTACACGTGCAGAGGGACTACCTTTAAAGTATAAAATGGGTTCTGTACAAATTTATCTTACATTAAAAATGTTTTCATATGAAAAATTCATAGCCGGAAAATAATTGTTCATTTTACACGAGTAAAATTCCATTCGCGCAGCGTCAATCAAGTGGACACAAGCGGAGCGTACCTCGAATGAGTTGGTTTACAATTCACGGGGCATTTTTATTTGTTCTTTCGTTACGTTTCTTTTTATTTTGTTTGTATTAAATGATGAATTTCGCAGTAAACGCCTTTCTGGAATATCTACTTAATGCTAATCTTCGTTATTTTAAGTTAACAATGTGCAGAAATAGAAAAAGATTGGCTCAGTGTCGTTTGAAAACAATAAAAAAGAATTACAATTTCTTGACTAAATTAAAAATTTCTTCGATATAAAATCATAGAACAACAATTTCAGATTTTGAAAATACACTTAAGTAGTAGCTATTTCATGTACTAATGCAATTATCAAATTAAATCTCGATAGCGTATTCTGGACTTTCAAAACAAACTCTATCTCGCTCTGTTAATGGTTTTCCAGTATGTCATATAACCTATCTTTATCTTAAACAATAGTAGTTTGGAAATTAAACTTTCCAGTATATTTAGTAATATGGGTACAAAATTGTTCCTTCTAAACTTCAAATGAATGTTTGCCGCAGCTAGCCTGAAGCAACTGAACATTTCACGACAAATCAATTGATGTAGGTTCGAGATCACAGAATATGCTATGTTATGCTGTTCAAATTGGCTCAAAACTTAATTTGTCCATGAATACATGACTTTCAACATTGGATATCCCGAATTTCTGGCAAATGAATAATAGTGAAATTAAATATGCCCCATTCAGTTGCTAAACTAAATTTTCAACAAGTTTCATTTATGAATTTTCATACATTAATTCGTTTAATATAAAAGGTTATGTCGTAACTTGTGATTTATCAATTTCTTTGGGTTAGGATGTTTTTGTGATAACATAAAAATATATTATGTAGTTTTTTTTATTAATAAATAACCTAACGAACTACAAACTGATGGTAAGTGAAAATAAAGTCGTGGGTACTAAAGCGCACTTACATAAAAGCCTATTTTCTCTTGACTTGAATAATAGCTACTGTTGAAAGGTCTAATTTAATTCTGTGCCACATTTTGAGTCCATTAAAAACATTTGTAGCCCAAACATTTGTAGCACTTAGATATATTGCCTAAATGCTAGACTCTCTGTTGATAACTTTAATAGGCTTTTTATAGCTTATTTTTCTTCTTTTCCTCTTTAAAAAATATACTCAACTGATGTTCCAGTTATTGTTGCATATACATGTTGCAACACCAGTACTAGGGATCAGAAGTGGTGTTGACAAAGAAGCAGTTTCAACTCGCTTCTTCAGAATGTCTTCCGCATCAATTGAAAATTGATACTGTGTGAATAAAATAGCCCAAATTCATTACAGCTGTAGTGGAAATACACTACAGACTCAGAAGTAACTGGAATATGCTGGAGAGACCGTAACCTAGTAGGTTCATAATGGGTTGAAAGTGTTGAACCATATTATTATCAAACAGTCAAGAAAAATACACAGCTAATTAAAGTGTGGAAAAAAGAAAAGTTATAAACAAAATTCTCACCTGGAAGAAGGCTACAATAATTATAAACGAAATACACACCTCAGGGCTCAGGGGCCATTTAAAAAATTCCCCGGCCTTGCTTCGCGCGTTAATTAAACGAAACGAGCCCAATTCACCCCACGCTCCTCCGCTTAATTGAAATAAATGCGGATTTTTAATCTCTAAATAAACTGTTTTACCCTTTGCTGTTCATCTCTTTGTTTGGAGCAATATTACTGACAGAACATGGAAACCGTTGAATTAATAATGAGAATGTTATAACTGACTGATGGGGCGAGTAAATGGATTCTGGTCACTGATAATAAAATATTTCGGCCAGGTTTTGTGGTGTTCAAAAGTTTGGGGATGAGTTGGCTTTTTATTTAGAAGCAAGGAGGCAAGCAAGCTATCTTTTTGACTATTTTAGAGTAGGGAATCTGCTTGTTACCTGAATAAATGGATATTATAACACAAGATAAAAAACACTAGTGCAAACAAAGAGAATATTAAATAATACAATACAATACAATACAATACAATACAATACAATACAATACAAAACTCTTTACTTCACACCAGAATAAAATGTACATGTACATAACAACTACAATGGACAGTATACAATAGGCGATCTTATCGCTAAAAAGCGATCTCTTCCAGATAACCCAAAGTGGAAAACTTATCAAAGTTGACAAAGAAATTGCTGGTAGAGGTGTACAAGCACAACTATCATAAGTATGATGCTCATGAGGTCTGCGAAACTAACATAATGCGAAGAGAGGGAAGGATAGGGTAAGATTGCGATATTATAGACTTGAAAGGATTATAATAATAATAAATAAAAACAGGTAAATAGTAGTAATATCTTTGGAAATAATAAAGATACTTCATCCTTACTATATTCCTTTCCGCTTTTTCCGATTCTTTTCCTTACTATTTCTGCAAACGAGTTCTCGTTCTGTAAACTCATCGATAAGACACCTACGCCCCACATAACTTATTTCAGAACTACATAAAGAATCTAATGTTTACCTGTAATCCTATTTCCATACGCAAACAATGTTATCGATATATTTCCCTCTGAATGCCATTATTTTTAGTCGTCATGACAGCTCGAGAGAAATACAGTGGGAACACATCACATGATAATCCACTCTGACCTAACACAAATACGGTTCAAATTGATATAAACGAGTTTGGCACAAGACCCCAGGTGTTGCCCCAAGCAAAAATTGAAGTGTAATATTCCGAATACCGAATTCAGGTACACATTTTATTTTTCTTTTTAAAACCGACGATCGTTCCATTCAGTCGGCTACTTGTTTTGGTTTCAAATTGTTACGTCGAGTTATTTTCTTAAACGCAGTGATATCTTTCGTAATTTTTGTACATTTGTGAAATAAACTGAATTTTCGTGTGTAAGACAAGTAGTTCCAACACCTTTCCGACCGGGTCACAATTGTTTAAGACAATAATAGTTTTAATAAATATTTTTTTACTTAAGCCTTCCTCATTAAGCACATCATCTATTGGTGAAAACCGTACGAAAAACCGTTCAGTAATTTTTCAGATTTTGCAAGAACAAGATTGATGCGGCGGGGGACTTACTTTTGTAATAAGTATAAATGGTATTTTTTTTACGTTTAAAGTATTACATTGATCTGCCTATAGTAAAATTCTATATACATAAACTTTTGAGCTCAAAAAAGGTGTTACATGAAATGATAGAACGGTGTTATTTTTCTTCACGCACCTGAAACAGCACTCGCTCAGTCCTTCATCACTGTCACTCTCATGCCCTGTAAGCGTATGGGATACCGTAAGCGATGGGCTCAACCTGAACGTTTGCTTTCGTTCAGCTGCAGTGCGTGTGTGAGACATGAGTCATGACATACGAAAAATAATGAACACAGATAGCAAAAATCTACTAAACAAATATTGTTTCTGGCTATGTACGTACTCGTAATAGACTTTGAAACCATACAGCCGATGTGACCCAAACTGGTTTCATTTGAAAGGCAATAATATTATGTCTTTTGCGATAGTGCGAAGATGGTTTGCGACCACTAAAATAATGGCTTAGGTACATTCGGCCTATTCATGAAGTCAATTTTCAACTTTTCCCATACATTTTTTTTTCGTAATAGCACACGCCTAGAAACGAAATATGGACGTTCTTACTAAGCTATCTAACTATAATTCTCAAAACAGATACAATAAAATGATCTCTGGTCAATGAATATGACTTGTATGTAATGTAGATATTATTCACAATTTTCCTTCGGGTAATGGGAAAGCCACAAAATCATGTAGTCGCTTGTTAATTTTGTTTGACGTCACTGCTCAATTACTTACTACCAGATAGTCATTCCCATAAATAAAAGTAGCTAACAGATATACTACAGTTAGAAATACGAAAGGTTACATTAGAAGAAGAAGAAAACTTCCTAATACATAAAATTTACATGAAAAAACATAATGTTATAAGTTAAATGCATTAACTTACTTGAGGTCTTAAATATAAACTAACTTCAAAATCACGACTATATTCCGTCTTAAGTTTAAGAAAACTAAGTGCTTCAAAGCAGTTTAAGTCAAGCGTAGTTAAACTTGAGATTAGCCGTGCTGTGTATTTTGTAATTCAACGTGGTCCAGTTTGTTCAATTAATATTATCTTGAAGTTAAACGCAGAGAAGGTTTCTATGAAGTAACTAACCAAGGTAACTTTTGCTTTACTTGAAATCAAGTTACTGTATTTCAGCTTTAATTAAATAATTATTAATATTAAGTTCGCATTAGAAGAAAAGATCTGAGCTACATTTGGAAATGTTTGCAGTGTTTGAAAATGGTTACAAATTACATTCGCTGTAACATGGGATTGTACTTTGTAACCATTTTCAATCATTTGATGATATAATATTAAGTTAAGTAATCATACGAAAGGTGTTTGCCATCACTGATTAAGTACGAAGATGTTTATTATTGCAAAATCAATCTTATTTCAAAGAAACAGGGTTTACTTTACAATATCAGGTCACAAGTATCAACAAATAAATTCGACAACATTGAAAGAGATTCGTTTAACACTACTTTAAATAAAATTATTTACCTTAAATAAAATGAGTTCGTACAAATAGCTTCAGTAGTTAAATTGCTGTAAGTAATTAAACTGAAAAACATTTTACTTGGTAAATGCAAAATGGTATATTCCTTCGTATTGAACTTTAATAAAATATTAAAAACCAATTAGAGAAGTTTATCTACTTATTAGTTTAGGTAAAAGTTATGAGTTTTATTTAATTTGTGTTACTTGTAAAGATATCATATAAAAATAACAACTATGAAACCTTTAAAATGATTAGGCGCGTACTAACTAGCTTTATGTTCTCAAATGTTTTTCTGTGTGAGGATGCCTCGCTACAAAACTGAAGTTGTGAGGCTGCCTCGGTACGAATCACCGTCGCCGTTATTGCCGTTTATTAATCTCTCTACTTAAAGAAAGAGAAACTCAGATTTAGCAAGATTTGGTTTACACAATATATGATAGGTAAATATAATATTAATATAAGCTCTACGAAGAATTAGCTTTCGATGGTGAAGATCATAAATTTTACAACAATATCTGAACTCTGAGAGTGAATTTTAAGTACTTTAAATGTGCAAACCGAACCTCAAACATGTCAAAAAACTAATTCCAAAAGTGATGAGCGAAGGTAAGCATACGTGTCGACTAGCACAAGGAGCGTATTGACTAAGCAAGCATTTGCCCCGGTTGGCCGCCTCGCGAGGCTGGTCGCTCATTGTGTACGCGACTGCTTCCTTCCCAATTCCCGACATTTTCCGATGAATGATTGATCTTGGATGTAACTAATTAATCCGCCTTCGCTTCGAAATGGAAATAGTGATCCTTATTGTCATAAATTGAACCAATCATTTTATACACGTAAACGTATAAGTATATGTAATAGTAAGAAGTTAGTTTAAAGCGTTGGAGAACCATTAATTTTGATACCTCTTTTTCATCACTATTTTCGGTGGTATAGTTTTAATAAAAAGTACCCACCTTACCACCAGGGGTATGGCCAGGGGTATGATGGGTCCGTCATGTCTTTTTCTATTAGAAAGGTAGATTAAATGATTAAATAAGTAAGTTTGTGTGAACTAATGCAATAATAAAAGATCTGCGTCACAAATATCAGAACAGCGATAGTCATATTCCAATTGTTTTTATCTACTCCTTCGTTGGCTATTCACAAGAAAAAACAGAAGAACATAGGTCTATAATAATTTTGTTCGATATAATCCTGAGTAACTCTTATTAACTCTCGGATATTTCTACGGAATAATTTCGTACCTTTCACATTTCCATCAGCAATAGTATGTATTTCACGTTGTTCAATAAAGTAGAATAAATCGTGCTTCATTTGCCGGGTCCACACCGGATGATCCATTTGAGGTCGGCTTGAAACGGATCGGTTCTACCTGTGCGCCTGGATCACTCGGCACTTCCACATTGACAGCTCCTTTGAATCGCGCTTCTATTGGATGGTCATTGGATTTGGAAGTACTGGAATGTTTTACCTCAGCGTCTACGCCTCGGTATTTGAACAGTATGTGTGATGACTCCTCTGAGAAGTGGAACTTTATTACTGACCATCCAGTAGCACAAAGTTGCGCTTACGTTAAATGTTATGTTTTGGAAATAATTTTTGTATGTTATGGTTGCCAGCCATGTTGTGGACAGGTTTCTGACAAACTACTTAAACAGTTTAAACTCTACCTTTTGGTTCCCTAAAAGGACGTAGTGTAGTGTTCAAGGACTTGTACAGCGTATCAGAACGGGTCCTCAGATCGGACACGGTGAATCTTATGATCAATATGGTTTTTTTATGTAACTAGCCGAAGAACGAGTCAAGTGGAGTTACTTGTCACCGTCACCGACAAGAAAGAATGAAGAAAGGAAAGGAAAGACGAAAATAACGTAGAATGTTCGCATTACACCCGTACTAGTTTAGTTTATTTATTTATTTGGTGTCGACGGCGCTGCACTCGAAGTTGTAGACAAGTATTTATTTACAGTTGGGACAAGTTTGAGATAGAAGTTACTCGTAGAAACCAACACGGATAGGATGCGTCCAGAAACTGCGTCAAGTCATATAACTTATCATGCAAATGGAAAGGATAGATGGAATTATAGGGCATTTTTTATGTATTTTTGCAAATAATATAAGAAATCATATAAGCAATAAGGGTGAGTTGTTCGTACATTTTAACAGCAGCTAACTTTAACTTTAGCTATTACCGACCGAATGTCAAAACGCGCGAGCCAATAGGGAAGGGAGTTATAATTGTAATGGCAGCTCGCGCATTTTGATATTCGGTCGGTAATAACTAAAGATAAAGTTAGCTGCGATTAAAGTGTATGAACAACCCACCCGTCAAATAAAAACAAAGTAAATTTATAAGTGTACTCGAATTTGAAAGCAGTATTCTCTAGAGTAGTTAAGATGATCAAATAGGAACTATCATTTGTTTCGGGTGACCAAGCTATTACTGAACATACAATTTTTTTCTGAAATGAAAGAGGTACTAAATAATTTTATTATATAATAATAATGTTATATATAATAATGTAAATAATGAAATGCATTTAATTAATTTTGTTAACAAAATACAATAAGAAAAGTCATTGGATATCTCAACAAGCTATTTATTGACGTCATGTTCAACAGCTCAAAAAATTATAACATAACAACAAACAATAAGCAATTATAATTAAATATAATTATTTATTTATTGGCAACCTTATGATAGGCAATTTTTTTAAATCTTTCACCATTTGATCGTCAATATAATCTTTGTCAAATTACCATTATAGTGTAAACAAAAAGTATTTTACGAAGTGTATAACATTCATATTATTATTTTTAAGTTTCGAGTAAATTACTCATACGGCATTCACAATCATCAGACCTTGGGACATGACTATACATAAGAAAAAGATTAAATTAAAATACCTTATAGAAAACGCCTTTAATCGCTATTGACGAAATTTTGTCAGCATTCCCCTATAGGTTACTTGTGGAACAATCCCGCACAGCAGGCCTTACACCTTGTCTGAATATCAGAACATTTTCTTCACTTAACTCTAACTAATGAAGTCAGGCAGGCCTGAGAGAGCAGAAAGGAGTTTCTCTGACGTATACCAGCGTCTGATTTGTTAAATTAAATTTGGCAATAAAAATAAATTTGGCAATAAAAATACAAAACCTTATTGCAACACAATTTCCTTCACTACATCAAATCGTTACTACGAAAGCACTTAATGTTATAATACTGAGAAAATGATTACAATTCTTAAAATAAATTCGATAGTTTTTGTTCATAAGGTTACGGCAACTCCCAGTTTACTTCGTCGTCATATTTATCAGAATCTTTGAGCCCGTCGAAGATCGGAATCCTAGAAATGAAACCTGTAAACAAAAAAAAACATATTTATTTGAATGATACGTAATTCCTTTCTTTTGTGTTAAGGTCTAAGAACATTGTAAAAGCACAAAATGTCCTTCAGTTCAAAAGAAAAATTAAGAAGAAAGTAGCATCTATTGCGTATAAAATGTTCATGCATATATTATTGAATGTGAATATATTTATTCACTGAATCTACGATAAAAACTTATAGGTACGCGAATATTATAGATGCCATTTTCTTCTTGAATAAATATTTGGATGTAATACTCCATCCATCCTTTAATCGAAGCCAATCTCTCCATCCCGTTAAACATGGAGTCTACAAAAACTGTTGTATCAAAAGTACAGATTTTTATTCCGTAGTTCTAAAATTCAATTTTTGTCGAACTTTCAATAGATTCGTAGCAAATAGGCTGTAATAGACACGAGAGCGATCCTATTACAGCTGAATCGCTTCACATTGATGTGATAGCGTAAGTAGGTGATGGAGTCAGTATGGTACACCCTACTGTATGTGGGCAATGATGACCATTGACCATCACGTGGCTCGTCTACTCGTTAGTAGGATTATATACGTGAAGCAAAAATTAAAACTGTCAATGGTAATAACATTTAACAAATGAAATCAAGACAAGTAGTCGCAAAAGTTATACCTAATCATAGATTACTCCCAATGTAACTAGTCCTTTAACATATAATTAAAATTGAAATGTTCATCTATGTACTATTGTGTCTTCTGTCTGTGATTTAAAAATAACTGTTTTCTCAATTTTTTTAAGTTATTTTCACGATACTAAAACACATTTTTTCAAGATTTTATTAACACTTCACTGGAATGCAGAGAAAGCTATTGAGCAACATGCTACTTTTTATTCCGGAATCCTCTTGGCCTATTTTGAGGAGGCGACAACGTTTTAAATTATAAATGCGACCGTCTTCATCATTGTTTATACATATTCCATCATTTTAAGTTTAAAGTAATACTTTTTCCTGCTTTCACCTACATTTTGTCAACAAACTGTCAACTACCCAGTTTACGAGCCATTCCAGTTCTAACAACCCATCAAAACGTGACGTGAACCAGATATATATTGACGTAACCCGACGTTGTACCTGAAAAGTTACTTTGTAAATACATGGGCGTTGCAAAATGTTTGCCGGAATGACCGACTCGTCACTTTTATGCGTCAGGGTTGAGAATTTCTCTTAAAATAAGTGTGAAGCATTCCTTTCAAAAATCTATAGTAATATTATAAAGCTGAAGAGTTTGTTTGGTTGAACGCGCTAATCTCAGGAACTACTGCTTCGAATTGAAAAATTATTTTTGTGTTTGATAGTCCATTTATCGAGGAAGGCTATAGGCTATATAAAATCATATATTTAAATAGCTAGTTTTTTTTTCCACGAATTAACGCGGGTAAGACCGCGAGGCACAGCTATTAGTCCTGAAAGATTAGAATTTAAGTCAACAGGTAAGTACAATTTTTTGCAATAGATCGTACAATCTAGTAATTTGGACCTGTACACTATTAATAATAAAGTTACATCATTCAAAAATTTTGATCAAAATTCTGGTTCAAAAATTATTATACTTACAAGCCGAAAAAGTTATCCGAGCTAAACTTTACTTCTTTGATGCGCAATTTATCCCTTAAAGCAAAGGAAAATCGACATAATTGATGTTCATGATCAAAGTTATATCGTGGGTCTAAAATTAAATTATGACTGATAATCGAAAATCGTATTTTAATGCTGAACGCCGAATGCACCGCGTTTGTATGAAATTATAATATAATTATGAGAGCCCGATGCGGATGACAGTTATGCGGCCGCATATGTCATATATGTATATACGAGTATGTGCGTTCACTTTAAGTCCCACCAAAAGCCCCATTTGCATGGATAAAGTTTTATAGTCAACGGCACCTCCTTGCCACGGAGCTATCTAAGTATCTCGAAAAAAGAAAAAAATACCCTCCGACTAATATTATAAATGCGACAGTTTGTGAATATTATGTTTAGATGATAAAGGATTAAAATGAAACCTAGCACTCAGACAAACCATATCCAAACTTAACAAATAGGATAGATTTCATCCCCATTATACATTCCCGTGGGACGATTTGGACGTTAATATTATTGGAACGAAGTTCCTTATCGCGCGTTGTGAAAGAGGGCTAGACGGAAAATCACGACACTTTTTGATTTTACGAATGACGACACTTTTTTTGAAGTGATTCAGTGAGTTTTACAGAGATGGCGCTGTACTGTACAACTTTCTGAATCACGCTAGCATGATTCAGAGACAGAGATGGCGCTGTACAACAAAACAATACTTAAATCGAAAGGAACTTCGTTCCATTCGGGTGTCCCTTGACAACTCTCATGTTTATTATGTTTGAGAAACCACTCTTCGTCTGTCGAAGCTGCGGTTGGAATCTAGTGTAAGCTATAGTACGATATAGCCTCGCCTTTAAATGTTGGAAGTCTCACTGTAAACAAAAAAATAATCACTGACCGCAAACTGAAAATCTCGCATTCAGATCGGATTCTAATCAGTTACCGCATGTATTCGTTTACCACTGTGTTACATTGAAATACTCTACGAGGACAAATATTCGTGCTTCGATATACTCTCGAGAATATTGTAATCTTCTCGGTTCAGATTCCATACTTAGTTTATTATTGCAACAGTGAACGCCTAAACTGGATTTTATGAGAAACTGACTGAGAAAATGATTCAAAACATTATTTATTCTGAAACAAACGTCATAAAGCTGAAAATTATTTGGCAAAAATATATATTCACTGCTTTACCCGGTTTATTGTATGATTCCGCGCCATTTAACATAAGGTCACGTTTTCACGTTTTTTCTTCCAAAAGCCGAAATCGTTTAATTTCCCAACATTAAATTCCGATGTAATAGGCACGGTAGTTTCCGAACGGAAAAATTTGTAGGTTTTCTTTCATAGCAATTTTTATTGACTTTATTTTTACCCGATTGCCGGGAAGAGTTGTGTTTTGCACGTATCTTGTATGTATGTGTGAAATATGCTTTATTACCTCATATGTTCCAAGCCGCTGGACCAATTATATGATGAGGATATCGTTAGATTCCTCTTGATAAGCCAAGTGTTCTTAGATAAGTGAAATTAAATAAAACAAATATGGTGACTTTGAAATGCCATTGTTCTATAAAAATAAATGGAATAATGGTATTAAATTAAATAACTCGACTCGCTCGATGGTTAGGTTACACATTAAGCTGGTCATACACGATCAAGTGTATTTGTAAAGTTTGCAGTTTGACTTGATGCGGCATCCAGTTTGCATGAGGTAGCTATAATATGACCAGATACATACACCGTCAAGTTTACTGGATGCCGCATCAAGTCTGCTGCAAACTTGACAATTAAACTTGATCATGTATGGTCAGCTTTTATTTAGGAATATATTTAATAAAGTAAAGTCTGTTTGGCTAGCTACTCACTCACTTGCTTGAGTTAGCCAACAAAAGATTCGTCGTGTTATGGCTGAAGGCTTGGGAGCCAGTTCTTTTGTCGGTCGGTTTTTTGTCGGCAACGCATGTATCTACATATTATTATGATGCCTTTGGTATTGGTGTTGGCCGTAGGTAACGGTGGCCACTTACCATCAGGTGGATCGTCAGCTCGTTTGTCGGCTATTTACATAAAACAGCTAGTTACATCCTATTAACATTATAAAATGTGAAATTTGTGAAGATGTTTGGATGTTTGGATGTTTGTTCCTCAATCACGCCACAACTACTTAATCTTTTTGGCTGGAATTTGGAGTGGAGATAGCCTGGATTAACATATAAGCTACTTTTTATCCCGGAAAAGTTCAGGGTTCATGTGGGATTTATAATAAAATGATATCCACGCACGCAAAGCCACGGACATCACAATTATAATATCTACGAGTAATATCTTATATGGTGCTATACGAGTACATCTAAATTACATAATAAAAAAATTCATTTTGAAACCACTCTACCGCGGTCGAAACCGCGGGCAAGAGCTAGTAAAACAATAAGGTAGTCACTTCCAGTTTAATGTTTTAATATCAGTGATACAGACTGAATAATCATGAAGAGATTTGGACAAATTTAATTTATTTTTGAACTTTGATCTATTATTATAATTCCATTAGCAAAATATCTTTGTTGAATTTTAATGTTCCTATGAATAAACTCGTTCGAGACTAATTTATTATGAAAGTCAGAAATAAAAATAGTCATGCTTGTAGACCTTTTTGTTGATTTATTATCTTGGACTGTTTTTCTTGAGGGAGTTTAGGTTTTTGTTATTTAGGCATCTATTTATAGCACCTACCAACTATGTTCTTGTTGTTGTTGAATAATATTGGAGACATAATATTTTGTTTTCTCGATTAATATATTGGTAGATATTAGTAACTGCTTGGTAATAAAAACTATTTTTTGTATGAATAATTCGGGTTTTATTTTCTTCCATCCAAACAGGATGATTGTTATTTTTTCATGCAAAAAGTACTGAACAAAATTTCATGAAATTTAGCACACAGGTAGATGTAATAAGATATAGTGTACTTATTGTTCTGGAAAAAGCAGGCATAGCCGCGGGCAGATACATAAGATTATACATACATGTATAACTGTTAATTCATAGATAGTGAGTTTGTATGTATTCATGTTGGAAAAGGAGAACCCCAGCTTCCATAGAAACTCAGGCCTAAGTAGACAAGACTGGAAATTGGATGTCAATAAGATCATTGCAAAAGGTTTAATTTCTCCAATTTTCACGGCTGTCAGCAATGGCCAACTAAGGAAATCCTAGAATGAATCACCTTAATAATTATAGGTTATGATTATGTCATACTCGTGTCACAGTGCTATTTAATATGTATGTTACAAACGTAATAAAAATAAAAGTTTCTCAAAAATAATAACACTTAAACTACGAGTTTAATGGCTAAAACTAAGTTGGCGGGTGACTATTATACTATCTACTACTTAAATGGTTTTCACCCAAAACGAATGTCATATAAAGGTTGTTTAATAAAAGCTATTGCATATTTCAAGAGATTTTATTAGTTATCATTATAATATATTAATATTTCGTCTAGTTGTGCAGGAGGCGCTATATTTCGTTGGTACCTTGCCCAATCCATAATATACTCATTGTAAGTATGGCAACAGCAACCTCCTGATCTTCTTAAGATGTATAGGGTACATTATCCAGTGTTCAGGACTTATTCTGAACCTTTGTCAGTCACAAAACAGGCGATTAAGGAGTCCATATTCATATAGTATTGGTTTGCAAGAAATTGTAGCGAAACTGCGAAACACATTCACCAAAACACAAGTACGAAAGCGAATACAATAGAAAATTAAAATCACTGTGTGCGTGTCGATGAGTTTCAATAGTAAATAGGACTCCAAATACGCTGAAAATATTTGATAGTAAAAATATACAAGAACACGCGTAGAAAGATGAAAGATCGATGACAAATATGACAATACAGTGATGTTATTTATAAATACTATGGTTACCAAAATGACATTATTAGGGATTACATCATCTCTGTTGTCAATCGATTAATCGATGTCATAATATTCGAAATGTAATTTAATAAAATTAGCGTAACGATTAAATGGTAATTATTATATATTACATAGCTTTGATTTATATGGAATACGAAAATATGTTAAAATTAAATTAATATTATAATTATAATCAATAAATAATACATAAAATATATTATTATGTTCCATCAATCGATAATTATCAATCGATTCAATCGATTATAAAATCGTATGTAATGAGGTAAATACTGTGAAAACTTTTTTGCATTATTTTGTTCATTTGGCAAGAGCAGCTGAAGCTAAGATTTAAATATGTTTGTCTTATAAATAAGACAAATTTTTTGGTATATAGTTTACTCTTGTCTAGTCCGATGTTCTGGCACAGATTACATATGGTTCGAGGCCGAAAATTGGGGTTCTCCTTTTAACTAGTAGTGCCCGCGACTTCGCGTAAATAAAAACCTGCCCTATGACCTCCTCCATCTGCTAGTGGAACTCCAATTTAAAATCCGTTTATCCGTTCTAAACATCAGCTCGGAAAATGAGACGGAACAACAATTTAAAAAGATTGTATTTTAGTATAGTGTTAAAATAAATATAAGCATAAAAGAAAAAACAGATATTTTGAAATAACAGACCAACTTTTCCATTTTATTCATATGCATAGATATCGGGATGACATAAAGCCCTAAGAACTAGTTCAATCTAATTTTACCCATCCAATTTGCTCAGTTAGGCAGTGAAGTGGGCTGTGTCCTGACCCTTTTGAATTTAGAGGTGTCATTTGTCTCGTATTTTATTGTTTTAGCCAAATGTAGGGTCCGAACTGTTTTTGAACTAAACATAATATTTATGGTTGTTAGTGTATTTATAAATTAATTTTGTGAAGTTGTCTAACGCGTTCGTTAGCAAACAATTTAATGTATTTAGTATTTTCATTTAATATTTTATAGTTCTAACTTTTAAGCTTTATCAATAGTCTGCGTGTTTAAAACTTTCACTAACCTAAATTATTCACTGGTAAAATAAGTTTCTCCTTTCTTAAAAAAAACATTTAATATGATGAGACTTTTAAAAACAATTAACGTAAAATAAAACTAGTGAAAAATAAATACAATAATAAGGATATTAGTGCTATTAACAATTATTACGCGATGGCAAATTAATAATTTCACCATTGTGAAATATATCCTATTGTCAAATAATTCACTGAAATGATTCATTGAAATGATACCACCATTGTGAAATAATTCACTATTGTGGAATAATCGTTAACAAGGAAAGCGATATCATGGCAAGGAAAGGTGTAATTCCTTGTTATGATATTGTACTGAGGAAAACTCTTACCAGTTATTATACCACCAATCGTTGAAACCGCTAGCGTCACTATGAGAGCCAAGAACTGGTTCAATGCTTGGTTTCCAGCTGTTCTTCCCGTACCTTCCTGAAATAGGATATTTAATTATAATAATACATCATTAACAATCTTTACTATACTATAATTTTAATATACAGTGGAATCCGTTTATAATGACATCGAAGGGAATTGACAAACACGTCATACTAAGCGGACGTCATACAAAGGATTTTTGTGAAAAAAAACCAACCTTATTTTTTTAGGTAAATAAATACTTATTTTAATAAAGAAACATAGCATATTAAATAAAAATTAAAATTGCACGTAATAAATGCACGTACGTATGTATATTTTTCATTTTTTGAGATTCAAAACAAATACAAGCCACGTGCCGAACGTCGTCGGGAATCAACGAACATTGCCGAAGCCGCCGAAGGTGTAAAGAATCATGTCGGGCACTATAAACGGGCAAAATTTATTAAAAATGGGTCATAATAAGCGACATGTCACTGTAAGCGAAGTCATTATATCCGACTTTGTTAAAAGAATTTTATATGAAAACCAAACTTCGTTTGTAATTACGTCATAATAGGCGGTTGGTCAATATAAGCGGAGTCATAATAAACGGATTCTACTGTATGTACTATAGTAAAACTCAAAGTGTCTGTTTGTCTGTCCGGGCATCACATAAAAACGCTTGAACAGATTTTGATGAAAATTAGTAAAGTTGTTACTGATACCCAGGGTCATATTTTAGACAACTTTTCAATTTTCATCCCGGAAAATTAAAAGGTTTCCCTGGGAAACAGGATAAAAGTTTGAATAAGTTAAAACATTATTTCCATATGCAAAGCTGCGGGCAAAAGCTAGTAGGTAAATAAATGTCAATAAATAAAAAAAAACTATATGAAATATAAACCTAGCGGTTAGCACTACCCCTCATTTTTCTTCATCGCCGTGGGTTGGTAGGAAGAAAATGCAGCCTATTGTACTTTTTCTAAGTGCCATAAAGTGTTTTCATTCATATAATTTTTTAACATCGATTGTCTGCAAATCTGAACAATAGGCGGTCTTATTTTTATAGAGCTATTTCCTTAGAAAGACCTGTTGTATGAGATTTCAAGGAACTTACATAAATGATTGTGTTTTTAAATTCATAATTTTATATTGCTGAATGCAATTCATTCAGAATGAAATAAGTCTATACATATGTTTTTGTGGATTTCATGTTATGCATAAAGCTGGAGTTTTGTTTCCACTATACTTAAGGCCAGGTATTCCGACAAAAGTATTTTCCATCGTCCGTAAATGCCAGCGCACGACTGATCAAGCCTGCTTAATTACCGCGTTCACGAATTCAATAGGTATTATACTAGATACCTGGCGTGTGCAATAGCACAAATAATAATAACGTAATAACGCAATAATAGCGTTATAACGCAAAAAAAAATTGTGTGGAAGAAGTCGAAAATCTGAAATGTGCCTAACGCATTGTTTTAGTGGTGTAAAATCAATCCGTTATTATTTTTCGATTCTATCCGGTGTAGTGTCATGTCACTGGTAAATTGACAATAAATCAAAACAAAATATAATATTTTTCTAACAATAATTATTATTTCTGGCATACAGGCACCGAGTATACAACTAATATAAAGTAATAATACTCACCGTATTCATAGCTTCAAAGATGTTAGGTAGTTCAGAGCCGTACTGATCAGTAGTGACCAACGCAGCAAAGAGAACTGTCAGTAGCCCAGAGAGAACACCAGGCATGCCATGAAGATTGTGAACGCCGCATGTATCGGAGACTCCGATCTTCTCTAGCTTTGGCTGCAAAAAAAAAGAATGTAAAAGTGAGAGCGAACAAAAGGCCTTTAGTTGTTCCACAGTTTCAATGGTCAGGGAAGCAGTACGAAGTAGTACGCGCAATGACGATCAAATCAGCCAATTGTTTATACTGGTTCTCTTATCAACCAAACTGTTAATCAATTATGTAAAGTTGGAGCATAAACAACTGTACATAAACACAACAAACACTCATCTATCATTGTCATCAGATTTTTTTTTTTGCGCAGTGGAACACGCCAGATATCCACTAATATTAATATAAAATGTATATCTTGGAGACACCCATACAATTAAATTAAAATTTCCTGTAGTATCGTTTGAATGTATGGCGAGCAATATAATCAAATGAGACAATGAACAAACAAGACCCGGAAACGCACTTCACCGCAAAATGGTTCGGATATTTCGCTTGCCAGGAATACTCAAGTCACCAATCGAGATTCAAGGTCAAAATTATTCTATATTGTATTATTGGGAGAGCAATAACACCCTAGCGGTTTGGACGTTAATTTCATTGACGTTAATCTGATTGAACAAACAAGCAACTTTAATTTCAAAAAGTTACGTGCGTATTAGAAATTATTTATTATTAGCTTCGCCCGCGGTAAAGTGGTTTCTAAACGAAAGTTTTCATTAATTAATTTAGATTTATATTCCTTTTATTATATACAGATAATAAAAGGACATTTTCGGGGAAGGAACCTGCTCTCCTAAGATATTTCAAAGTGAAATAAATAACGCTACACTTATGCCCCACACTTGGATTCCCTGTGACGTGGGTGCCATGAACAATACACAAAGATAAGAACATACCGTATACACCTAGACTGAGAACAGAAACTCAAACTCATCATTCAAATTTCCGTCTCGTTACCAATCGAACTCAGGACCCTTGGCACGTTGATCCGGCACGATAACCATTGTGCTACACAGATCTTGATTTTTCCAATTTCCTTAAACGTCTCCGCCAATCCACGACTAACTAGCGTGAATATAAACATTGTAGAGACTCGAGCCCAACACTGAGACAGGTTATGATGAAGATGTTGATAATATTGTGAGCATTTACCGTAAGAAACCGGTACCCCAACACGCTGAGTACTCCCGCGCCGATCCCAATGGCAACAGCTCCTCCCGGCGTGATGAACATGTTGGACACTGAGCCCACCGCCACACCACCAGCTAGGGTCGAGTTCTGGACGTGCACCATATCGAACTTGCCTTCGTGGTGGCTCACTAGTGAGGACATTATGAAGGATGTCACCTGAAACCAGAGATTGGTATAATAATTCTATAAAAAAGGTAAAACGATTCTATCAACTATCTGACTTTTTACCATGTAACAGACATGTTCCCGGCCAACATAGAAGTAATAGTGATTCTTCACATTCGGAACTCCTTTAAATATGTTACATTGAATAGGAAAAATTAAAAATTATAATGCAGTATTATATGGAGTATAATATTATGGTTGTTATTATTAAATTTGTTTGTGATGTTTATGTATCGTACTTTGGACTTACAAAATATTAACCTAACGTATTTAAACCTTGGTTAAAGTCTTATTATATAAGCCCATATTTTCAAAATCTGACAACTCTATAATCGCACCTAGCTACCGTTACCATGCATCACGTAAGATTGACCGGACGCACGTCTTCAGATTAATTTCCGTCTCGGGATAATGTAGTAATGATTCTAGTGTTCAAATTCCTGGCATTTGTGGTAACGGTATAATGTTAAAATATTTGAGAATTACATAATTTCTTAACATTGTAACTTTGTCAGCATTTCAATTACATAATGAAAACCTCGCCTTTCTCGAATAATAAAATTAATTATTCATTTTGTTATATTGGCGAATGACGTCTACCGGGTGTAATCGTTAAGTGTGCACAGGCGATTATTCCGTAACTATTACAGATATCAAAAAACTTTAAACTGATAACGAAAGTACTTTACCTAATGAGTAAAATGACAATAATAACTTATTAAAAATAAAACGAGATATATCCAAAAAAATTACATTAAATACTCCCATACATTTAGTATGAGATAGTAGAAAGGTTTTACTTTCCTTATTTTAAGTGGAATAGTAACTACTCATTTTACCCTTATCATTTTATAATTATGTATGATACGATATTAATGAATTTCAAGTAGATACTTGTGTAGATTAATTATCTTACCACTGCAAATTAATAATAAGCCTTGTTTCAATATCGTATTGATTTGAACTGCCTGAAAAGCAGCATACTAAATAAAAACAAATAGAAAGATACTCGTTGGTGTTCGTTCTAAATTCAAATTCTTTATCGCGGGTTCTCGTTCCCGCCAATTTATTGTGTTTTTTTCAATTTGCGTTAATAATCATGATTGATGCATCTACTGATTGAAAAATGGCATATTCCAATACAGAAAAGAGGGACATATCAAATATCTTATCATACATAATATGGATGTTGACACTAATTATAAATTAATATAAATTTATGTCTAAAATATTCGTGGTAACATTTAAAGGCCTAAAATATGATTCTTTTATTGAAATCAATCACAATAAATTAAATATCATTAATTTAAAATGTTAAAAATTGTACTCACTGTCACGTGACCTCAAACGCCATTTTGAGAATATGACGTCATTGGAACAATTTTATATGGAAATTCAACAAAGTTAGTAGACAGATAGTATTGAATATCGTTTAGTGACGTCACGTGACGTTTTTGGTGGGAAATTTGATAGTGATTTTTATTTATCAATTTTTGTTTTTAAATTAAAGATTATTATTTTTATAATATTTTTTTCGTGAATATTGAGGTTCTATCTATAAAATAAAGTTGAATCCTAAAATTAGTCAACATCCCTATTATAAAATGATAATATTCCACTTAAAATAAGGAAATTAAAACCTTTCTACTATCTCATGCTAAATGTATGGGAGTGTTTAATGTAAATTTTTTGGATATTTCTCGTTTTATTTTTAATAAGTTATTATTGTCATTTTACTCATTAGGTAAAGTACTTTCGATATCAGTTTATAGTTTTTTTTAAATCTGTAATAGTTACGGAATAATCGCCTGTGCACACTTAACGATTACACCTGGTATAGTATACAACGCCATGCCATAGCTTGCCTCTCGCTTGATACGTTGCCGGCAAAGACATAGAAAGAAAGAACTAACTCAACTCAGAATTTCTAATAACCTGCTGATATCGATTGTGAAAAACTGTCGTGCTTAAATTATGGAGTTGCATTATCAGAGCTTACATTATTATAAGCATTTTTTTCTATAACCGTGAACGCAACAGCTTTTGGTGTGACTGATGTCCATGAGCAATGGTAGACACTTACCAACAGACTCGTCAATTCGTGTATAGGTTCAAAATTATTATAGATTAGCAGTAAAGAAATTCGAAAGTCTTCAAGATAGTTACCGTGGCTGATGCAAGCGCCAAATAAGTATTAATGACTGCTCTCTGGTACTCAGCATTGGACTGCGTTAACGCCGAGTTAAAAGACGGCCAGTATATCCACAGAAAGAGTGATCCTGTTTAACATAATTCAGTCATCACAATTATTCAATACTGGTATATCTTGGCTGGGGCTTAATTAGAAAAATAATGCAAATATGGCTTCACAGATTTTACAAAATATTGCCAACGTAATGAAGAACTAATCTCAGATATTTTCCTTTGGCAAATAATTAATATCAGTAAGGCAGAAAGCAACAGAAATTTGATTGAAATTGAGAAATAATTAACAGCTCATTAAAAATATTAAATTTCCGAAGTGATCTGATAACAATACAAACATTATTTGTTTGCTCAATATATTATTTCATATAAGATTCAATTCCAATGTGAAGACGACATGACATTACCGATCATAGCAGTAACATCAGAAGTGTAGCTTGGTGCATTCAAGTTAGTAGTTGGAGCAGTGGCTTCGGCTGCCTTCTTCGGTGTTAGTGCCCAACTAAGACCAAGGCCGAAATACGCTCCAAATACGTGAATAGC